>CM055099.1:52922921-53007156 GCA_029204225.1 Diphasiastrum complanatum
TCCCGAGGGGAAATCTTGGAATCCTGCATTCCAAGCTCAATAGTAGATCTAGAATTTCTTGCCAAGACATCTACCCAAATGTGATTGAAGTGTCTGTCGGTCTTATACAAATCTCTAAGGGATAAATAAAAATCCGATTAGATCTCAAAAGAGCTTAATTGATTGACCTCTACAATCCGACTTAAGGCATCTGCGACACAGTTTGACATACCCTTAATTGATTGACCTCTACAATCCAACTTAAGGCATCTGCGACACAGTTTGACATACCCTTCCGATACTTAGCGTCATACTAGAATTCTTGGAGCAACTCTGACTACTTGGCTTTACGACCACGAAGGTCTACCGCATCATTAATATACTTTAATGCTTGGTGATTAGTGACTATAGTAAATATGGATCCATATAAATAATGTCTCCAGATTTTAAGAGCATTCATGAATAACTGCAAAAGTTCATTGTCATAGGAGGAATATTGCCTTTGAGCAGGGTCGACTTGCTTTCAAAAGTAACCAGTCTACCATCCTAATATAGCACTATGCGTGCAGCATAATTGTTAGCATCCGACTCAAGCATGTACGGCTTGTTAGGATCGACTATGTGTGAAATCGAAGCTGTAGACATACAGTGTTTCAAAGTTTCAAAACTTTGATTCAACTCGTCGGTCCAAATAACCGGAGCACTGAACTTACTGTGTTGGCTAGTTCTTTTCGCCCCTTTGAGGTCATTCATCAAGGGTAATGCCATAATTGCATAATCCTTGATGAATGAAAGAACCCAATGAAGCCAAGGTTACAAGCCGATCGAACCGGCCGATTCGACCGGTTCGAACCGATTCGAACGGCCAGGCTAGTTTGAACCAAAAACGGTTCGAACGGCGGAAAAAAAAAATTCCAAAACTTTTTTTTTTTCCGGTTCGAACCGTGATTCGTGCAACTATGAGTGCAGCCAAGAAAATTCTGATGGTAAGGGAAATAGGCCACTCATGAACCCTACGAACTTTATATGGGCCAATTTCCAACCCACGATCTGAAATAATGTGATCGAGATAAACTAGCCTTTGTCTGAAAAAATTAACACTTGGATTCTTTGGCGTAGAGCTTTTCCTGTCTTAGTAACTTCAAGACAGTCCTAAGATGTTCTTCATGCTTCTTAGTTTCAATGAGGACTTTAAATCCTCTATTTGTGCTAATGACATAGTGGTAATGGTCCCATAGAGTATTTAAAGACCTTATCAAAACTAATAAAACGTCCTACCATTACCTGTTACAACCTAAATCCGTCGTAAACCACCAGGTGCCGGTTACCCAATAGAAACCGAACATCACACAATCCACCCTGCCATAGGATCCAATCCATATCCACCCTCTGTGCCCTGGGCCGTGGAGATCCGACCTCCAACCTTGACAGCGTCCTATACCACTGCCAGAGCCATCAGCCATCCCTCACCTCAAGCTAGCACTCATCTTGGCTGTGCGCAAGCGCTCACCATCCACCATCTCACCATCTCCTAGGTAGATAGAATGAATGGCCACGTGAGACCTCCTCTCCTTGTATACCTCCAAGGAAGAAGTCTCCAAGCCTAGCACACATCCTAGATCGCAACACGTGGCGACCATGCGGGTCCACGAGTCATCGGTCAAGTCAGAGGGCCCAGTCGGTGTTCAGCTTACAAGTTGGGTTTGGGACCCAAGAGAATTGGGTTCCTAACATTCCCTCCCCCTTAAAAGATTCCTCTTCTAAGAAAGAAATCTGGGAATCTCAGTCTAAGGTCATGCTCCTTTTCCCAAGTATCCTCGTCTTCAGAAGTTCCTTTCCAACGAACCAAGTACTCAGTCACCTGCCGGTTTCTGAGCCCATGTTGATGAACATCAACAATGGAATATGGTTCTAAAGGTACAAAGGATGTCAAGTCCTCAAGCAGAACTAGGTCCTCCTGGAGAATTAAGTAGTCCTTTCCATCAAGTCGTTCCTTTAAACGACTAACGTGAAAAACTGGATGAGCCTTGACTCCCTGAGGAAGTTCTAGTTGATAGGCATTTCGATTGAGTTTCTTTACAATACCAAAAGGCCCAACATAACACAGAAAGAGGCTTCCAACTTCAAGCCAACAACAACTGAAAGTATCCACAAACAATAAGGCTCCTTTTCAAGAGTCTCTTCTAGCTTCAAAACACCCTCGTGTATTGTCCATGTCTTCCCAAAAGTAGAAAAAGAAGTAAGCTTATGAAAGAAAGATGGACAAGAAATGCAAAGTTCCAGGTGCCGTGGTACGGCACCTGGTACGGCACGGGTGTCGTGGGTGCCATACAGTTCCACGGCACCCACGGCACCTGTTTTTTTTTATTTTTTAGATTTTTTTTAGTGAAAAAAACCAAAAAAAAAAAAAAAGGTGTCGTGTCGTGGTACAGCACCTGGTAGGGCACCCAAGCCCCACGGCACCTGTGTCGTGGGGAACTTTGAAGAAATGGCAATCCACCAAAAGAAAGAAGAGAAATGGCAATCCACCATTCTCCCCTCCCCTATTTCTTGAATCCCCACATAGAAACCATGGTCAATCGCTCTGCCACATGGACATGTAGGTTGTTATGTAGGCAGTGAGTTGGCTGCCACGTGACTGCCATGCACGCAATCCCATGGCCTCCTCTCCGTCACTGTTTTTATTTTTTTATTTTTTTTCAAACATTAGAAAATTTGATTTTGACCAAAAAAAATTGAAAAAAACGTCAAAAACAGCCCAAAAATGGCTTCAAAACCCTAATCTAAGGTTTCTTGCGACAATTTAAAAAAATTTACATAAAATGTCGGAAACTTACAATCCGCTATGATGGAACGATCAAACCTAACACACGATTCGTAGTGGCTCTGATACCAACTGTTACAAACTCTAAAACCGTAAACCACCAGGTGTTGGTCAAGCACAAGAAATCAAACGCTCATGCTCCACCCCATCGTAGGATCCAATCCAAATCCACCCTCCATGCCCTAGCATGAGACCTGAAACAAACAAGCAGGATCCGACCTCCAACCCTAATGGCGTCCCACACCACCGCTAGGGCTCTCAGCCATCTCCTACCCCTAGCTGGCGCATCTTGGCTATGCACATGCGCACTACCATCCACCTTCTCCTATGTAGATAGAATAAATGGTAAGTGAGATCTCCTCCCCTTCTATCATAGATGCACCGCGATTCTGAATCCGATTCAGAAACGCGTTTCGGGATTTTCCCAGAATCGCGCAGAATCGTTTTTTTTTTTGAAATTTTTTTAGGCAACATGGGTATCAGAATATCATGGACCCAATGCGATAACATCTCTGCTCACTTTATCAGCACCCAAGTCTAGGAGCACGTCAAATGTTGCTCCACAGACATGAACATGCCCTACGTGACCCATGGACCCCCATCATCCACCACCACGACTCTCTTTTAGACACTTATTTCATGACATGCATGATGTTTATCATTGCAGGTAATTAAGATATTTACTATAAAATAGTTGGTTTTGAAGCTCTTTTAAGCGAGCTCTCCTATTAAGTTTAGTTTCATGTTACATTCATGTCATACTTAGTCTATTGCTAAGTCTCTTACATAATGTTATATACGTGTCACAGCATAAGAAAACAACTGCTAGCTTAGGATTATGGTGCAAACCTACACTTCCATAATGCCATTATGTTTACTTAAATCATGGTCCACTGTCTCTGGTCCTGATTGATTCCAAAATGCTTTCTTGTGATTATGCATTGAATCATAGTCAACGACAAAAAATATAACGCTCATTGATTGTAGCAGTACCTTTAATTGCACCTTTGGGTCTTATTATAAAGAGAAAAAGAGCGTATATTGACACAACATCTAGCTCCATGATATGGCGTATCAAGTTATCATTCACAAACAATACAAAGTTGAAACCTGAAAGCTATTAGTGACTAAACAATCATCATGCAAAAATGTAAGTTTTACCTACTTAATACTCAGTAATGACTTTTCACAAAAATTAGAATTGCAACATAAAATGATTGACCACCATAAACCCTAAATGACATTGTGAGGAGGAGGGAAGAAGGAGAAGGAAGTAGGAGAGGAGATCAACGACCCTAAATTATAAATGATACTTCTCCGTTGCTCAAACCTCTCTCCTGTCCTGACAAGCAAAAATAAGCAAAGCTTGAGCAGGGAAAATGTTCCAATGTCGGGTTTTTTACTTAGCAGCCCATTTCAAGAAAACCAAAACTGATTCGATTCAGAATCACAGTTTGTTACCGATCAAATGATCGGATGGGACCATTGTCACAGATGAAGAATTGAGTTTGAAACATTTTCTGTTCATTAAAAAGCCAGGAGGGATCGCGAGGGAGGAAAGAACATGGGCTTTCCTGGATAATAAAGGAATGAAAAGCCCTACCAAAACGGTGAGCAGGAGGCTGATTCATCAGGTGAAAGATCTGGAGAAATGAACTAGAATTATGTCCTCAAGACCTTTGGGGACTTGTGAGACCACACTTCAATTTATAATCACGATTACAATGCTCATATCATAAATGATAGTACCCTGTATATGCAGTCTCAGTCAAGGACCTTTAAAACGTAATGTGATAAAGCTCGTTGTCGATCCATGTGAAGATGGTCAGGGGACTTTCCAAACCAACACTCCACTCTTATTCACACCTAAATAAGTAAGGCCTTTAAGCAGTTGATTGAGATTCCACAAAGTTGCTAGTTATCTGACATTAAAACTAAGAAACGTTGATTACCCAGGCAGAACTCTTCATTAGACTCTCAACAAAACCTTTATCAGGTGATCAGGGCAAGGAATCTAATCATCCAAAAGAGTAGCAATACCGTGACTCTCTAAGACAACCTAATTTTCAGTCTCTCGCAAACTAGAAAGAAAATAGCATTGCGACAGATACAAGCCCTAACCGGATCGATTAGAACGCAATTGATTGGATAAAGCAAGCCTCGAAGGAGATGAAAACGGCTGCACAACAAAGCTTTTTGAAGGAACTATAGAAGCAAGCAAACACAAAAAGCAAAAGACTTACCAGATCGAACGAACGTTCTAGTCCAACACAGAAATGACAATCGCCGCACAAGGAGCTTGCAATGACAAAAGTATGCAAACAAGCACAAGTAGTAGTATCAACTTTCTTGCTTTTTGCCTCTTATGGAGTTTTTAGGCCCATTTCACACTCACACACTCACTCCATTGGGAAAACTCAAAGTTGAAATGTGGAGTACGATTCCTTAGGGCAGCTGGGCATGTAAACCCATAACCCTATTCTTGATGTCATTCCTTCCTTGGATTCACACCACTTATTCTTAGAAATCCACTTCATATTCCATCACCCGTTTTTCTTGGTTTGCAAAATGCATTTCACCCATTCTTTACTTGGTAAATTGGTCTACCAACTCCCCAAAGCTTTGGCATCGATTGTACCAGCCAACGTTGATTCTTCTCCCAAATTCTATGTAAGACCTATTGAATAGGAAAGAAAGGGTTCCTCCCTAGCTACTAAGCTGCAGGAGGGGTGAAGATAGTTGGGAGAGGTTGACTTGTGCAGCTTGCACATGAAGGTATTTAAGGCACCCTAGGACTTGTTTTTGACACCATGAATGGGAATTAGACTATTGATCTAGCCTGCTATTTGAAACTACTTGAGGCATTGTAGACAGCCATGGTAGTTTTGATAATAGCTCGTTAGCTCGATCGTTTAGTTAGCAATGTGAACAAGGAATGTATAGAATGATATAGAACAAACAAAGATCGAAGGCTAAACCTTGAATTTGTGTTGAATAAATTAGTATTTAGATATCAAAGACAATGCAAAAATATCAAAGATAGCATAGCAAGCGACATTCATGCATTAAGATGTATTTGGAATGATCCTTAAAAGGTATATCATTCGATAACAAAAGTGCAGTATACAGTGATAGTAAGCTTACATCAGTATGAAGACCGATAATAAAATAATAAGATGACCAAGACAATTGCACAACACGCAATGCTTAGTTTGTTATGTCTCTACTTGTCTGATGGATCTAATTGCATGTATCTTTATTCTCGTGCTCAAAAAATCATGCATTACATTCCATATGTGATCGTCTTGCATCAAAACAGACATTTGCATTAGCTCTCACTCTGATTCTATAGTTGTATACAGAGGTTACGAGTGCTTGGAGATTTATAATAGCCGCTAGGTTAAGTACATGATGCTAAAGACGGTTGATATGCACCTTGTATTAACTCAAACTTATTATATGTCGTACAAGCAACATTAGATGTCATAGTTGTTTAGGATCATACTTGAGTTCCTTTGTCAAATTGTGATCCTTGTATTTCTATAGTTTGTCTTTTGTTCGTTTCTTTCAGATCGAGTTTAAGGGCATTCCTTAAAGGAAAAAGATTTGCGAGAGAGAGAGCTCCATTTTAAGTGGCACCTTGAAAATGTAAATCGGCATTTTTGTTAAATCAAAATCGACATTTCACGGTTTTTCAAAAAGGCCATTTGGCACTTGATTCGGCATTTGTTGACATATTTACCAACCGACATTCTTCAACATTTATACCGATCGACATTTTGGGGTTTGATTTCGGAGATTTTTCTTGAATCGAGAAAAATGTCAATCGACATTTTAGGACTTAGGCATTTCGACATTTTTGTTAAACGACGGTATCGAAAATATACAATGACTCGAGAAATACTGGACCGACTCAGAAATACGAGTCGAGTCGAGTCGATCCGGTATCGAAAAAATTTGATTTTGAATTTTGATCTTTTGCTTTAATAAATTCAAGTCTTCTTTTTCTGGTTTTTCTAGTATAAGTATATACAGCTTTCAAAATGCTCGTTACTGAATGGATTTGGGTGTTGAGCATTAAAATTCAACACTTGTCCTTGATGTGGATCCTGAGAAACTTCTATCTTCATATTTAGCATGTCATTAAATCTAAGATGGTACTCCTTTGATACAGCTTTTGTGAAGTAATCTTCTGCCATAAGATTTGTTCTAAAGTAAACCAATTACACTTCCTTGCTTTGCACTTTCTAAGGTATTGATACCTGATTTTGATATGTTTGCTCTGAGAATGAAATCTCGGATTTAGAGATAGGCGCGATTGTGCTTTGATTGTCCCAATAGATTCGCCTTGGATGCAACTGAGCAAGGTCAATATCTGCAAGCAGGTTCCTTAGCCAAATTGCCTCCTTGGTAGCATTTGTGGCAACTATGTATTTCTGATTCGGTTGATGATAATGCTACTGAGGTCTAGCTTTCGGTTGTTCCATGAGATTGGGCCTTGATTAAATAAGAATACAAATCCAGAAGTCGATCTTTTGGTATCGATATCTCCTGCCCAATCTGCATCTGTGTAACCTTCGAGAATATTGGCAGATTGGTTGTCTCCATAACAGATGCTGAGATGTTTTGTAGCTTGACATACTTCATGAGTGCTTTCTAATGGGTTGGACCTGTATTTGATAGGAATTGGCTGAGCAAACTGATCGAGTATGCAAGGGGTCGAGTGCAGATCATTGCATACATAAGTGAACCAATGATGGAGTGAAATGGATATCGCCTCATTTCCTTCTTTTTTGCCTCTGTTTGAGGAGAATGTTCCTTCAAACCAGGGTCGAGTGGAAAGTGACTCGATTTGTAGTTGGTCATTCAATATTTCTCCAACACGTTGGTGAGATATCGTTGTTGACTAATGAAAATTTGTCCCCCATATCAGTCATTTTGTACTCATGTGCTAGCATGCATTTCGTATCCCTCATTAATTGGAGATTGAATAGTAATGTATCATCTACATAAAAGTGATGATAATGAAGGAATTCGATACAAACTTGAAATAAACATTCGAGTCTGCCGAGTTTGAAATAAAACCATTCTCGAAAAGAAATGCATTGATTTTCTAATGAGAATCGACTTTCAGCTGGTGTCATCCAACCTTTTTCTTGGATCAGCAAATGATCTCAAAGTAGGATATGCATCCCAACACTCGAATATGATTTAGTGATGGTTTCGATCCTATCCCTATCCATAAAGGTATTATTTTGTTCAAAGCTTTGTAATGGATCGATTTTGTAGATAGGCAGCTATAGTAACAACTTCTGTCCAAAATTTCTTTGGAAGAGAGGCATGGGCCGGCATGCTCTTGGCACTTTTGATAAGTGTATGATTCTTCCTTTTAGCTATACCATTGGACTAAGGTGAGTAGCTGGTTGTGTATTGTTGTTGTATTCTGTTTGCCTTGCAAAACTCCTTGAATTCGGGTGAAGATGAATTCTCCCGCTCCATCAGTACATAAAGCTTTGATCCTCCTATGGGTCTGATTTTCTGTAGATGCTTTGAACTATTTGAAAAACTTGAATGCCTCGGATTTGTTCTTCAAAAAATAAGTGACAGTTCTTCGAGAAAATTCATCAATGAATGTCAGAAAATAGAGGGCTCCGCATGTGGAAGTAGTCTACATTAGGTCGCAAATGTCAGTGTACAAGATCTAGCAAATCTCTAGAAGTATGAACTGAATAAAAAATGAATGGACTTCTAGCATATTTGCTAATAATACAGCTTTCACATGGAGAATTCGATTTGCTAATAAAAGGAAGATCTTGCACTAGATTCTGATTCGACATTTGATGAATACAGAAATTTAGATGGCCTAATCTAAAATGCCAAAGCATATCAATTGATTCAAAAGTAGATGTGTGAAGAGCTTGGCTATTTGAAGAATAGGAGTGACTAAGCTTGTAAAGATAGCCACATCTTCTCCCGAAAGCTAAAACTTTTCGAGACTTGTCAAGAATAGTGTAGCCCTCTGTATCAAATTCGACCTTATGACCAGAATTAGTGATTCTGCTTATTGAGAGCAGGTCAAGTTTGGAACGTGAAGAACATTGGACAGCAACTTTACTTCACCATTCTGAAATTCGACCCTGACTGTCCCTTCACCTTTGATGAAATGAGATGAGTTGTCTCCAAGTTGCACAACTCTAGAATGGGTGAATGATTTGTATCTTTGGAACTAATCCCGATGGTGAGTCATGTGTTGTGTTGCTCCCGAGTCCAGATACCAGGAATCGATATCCTGCTATTCTCTGACCTTGGTCATGAAGGCTGCTTCATCTTCCTCTTGTTGCTAGATTGAGTGATTGCTTGTTGCAACATTTGCTTGTTGTTGGAACTACTTATTCTTTTTATTGTTGTATTTCAAAGTTCTACAATCCTTGATAACATGGCCAGTCCTTTTACAATATTTGCAGAATAGTTTCTGCATTGGTTGGAATGATGAAGTTCCAGAATTCGATCCCGAACCTGAATTCGATCCAAAATTCGATCCAGACTGCATGTTTCCCTTCTTGTCAGGATAATCTGACTTTGTAGATTTGTTTGATCTGAACTTCTAATTTTTCTTTGAATACAGAGCTTGAGGATCCGATTCCGAGCTGGAGGAGGATGCAGTTCTTCTGATCTCCTCTTGTAGTAGCATCAAAAATACTCTTGATAGAGTGATATGCTACTGGGTCGAAATTGCCATGACCCAATTTTCATAGGCATTAGGTAGACTCGATAATAGAGTCATCACTGCATTGGAATCTTCAATGACTGAGCCGATTGTAGTCATCTACTCCATAATATTTGAGATGATGCGAAACACTATCTACATTAGATCTCATAATGAAGAACTTGTTCCTCAAATGAAGTTTGGAAGTTACATCTATGATATCATAGAGGGTTGCTAGGATGTCCCAAGCATCCTTAACAATTTGAGCAGCTCTGATATGATAGATCTGGGAGTCTTTGATATTGAGTGTGATCAAGGCAAATGCCTTGCCATCTCGCTATCTCCATTTGGTGATGATGGCTACATTACCTTCTAGTTTACTTCAACCATGTCCCATAGTTCTTTGGCATGTAGTATGACTCTCATCTTGAATTTTCAGAGATGACATTTCTCTCTGTCGAGTTTGTCAATCAAAAATGAATTAGAAGACGAATCCATTCTGGTGTAGTGAGCGAGATCATTGGTAGAAACAACGATATCGAAATACAATTGGTTGCACGCTTGCTGAAACTAAGTCTTGGTAGAAACAAGACAGATAACTTACAATAGAAATGCAAATTACTGAGTCACCCGCTCTGATACCATGTCAAAAATCGGTGGGATTGATCAGAAATGAACCCTGGTACCACTTTGGAAAGTGATGAGCTATCATGAATGGGTTCTGATAGAAATAGAACGCTGATACCAAATCGAAAATTTGCAAAATAGTAGCAGAAGTTTAAGCAACGGATGGTTGCAGATCGGAACCACGTCAGTTAGCAACAAATAATCAAGATGAATAATTAGTAACAATGCACAATAGAACAAAACAGTAGTGTAGACAAAATTGCACTCTGATTGATTGAAAATTGAGTATAATGGCTTGAGCAAAAATCGGCCTCAGTTGTTTGATCGTTGAGTGTAATAACACTTGCTACAGAATTGTTTAATTAATAATATTTGCACCTTCTTATCAAAAACTGATCAGTACCTTGTAAGCATTAAAGTCTATATACTACATTTATTACAACCGAACTGTAAATGCATGTACAAAGTAGGCGGTCTGTCAACGTCGCATCATGGGTCAGATTTTTTAGACCATCAGTATCAAAAATATACAATGACTCAAGAAATTACGGGATCGACTTGGAAAATACAAGTCGATCCCGTATCGAGAAATTCTAAAGCATACGACGATTCGGTATTGAGAAAATCTGATTTTGAATTTCGATCTTCTGCTTATAAGTTCGAGCCTAGTATATACAGCTTTCAGGATGCTCATTATTGAATAGATTTGGGCTTTAGCATTGAAATCCAACATCCATAAGTTCCTACTTTCACATTTCATGTTTGAATTATTTGAATTTCCACATCTTCTCTGTTTGAGCTCGGATTTTGACGTAGTAAAAAGAAAAAGTGATCATTATGTCGAGCTTGACATAATCACTATGCTATCAAAGCAAAACTAATTAGTGAAGAAAAGTTGACATTCTGCCATATGATGCTAGTGTTCTCTTTATCTTACAAGTTTCATTCTTCAAGGACGCATAATTTTGAGACGGTGGAGAAGGACAAATTTGTTATTAGCAAATTTGTGATTTTGCTAGTGAAACTCATAATTGTTCCAAATTCCTTTCACTTCACTCAATTTTGTGGACCCATAATCCACATGTTGCCTATCATTATACCATGGACACTGATAATGAATATATGTCTTATTATGAAGATCCATGGAATTTGAATGAATGTGAATACAATAATCAAAGCAACTGGTATGATGATGATGGTCGTGATTGTCAACAAGATGAGGAGCAATATGATGATGGTGGTGATTGTCAACAGGATGAGGAGCAATGTGATGATATGGACGATCATGAACAATATCCATATGAGAATCGTGTTTGTCAAGTGGATGATCAAGAATATTAGCTTGGTGATGCAGATGAATATATTGATAGCCAATATGAAAACTGTGAAAAATTCAACTAGTTTAGTTGATCTATTTTGGCAATCTTGAGGCCAACATGAAATTTCAACTTAGAGATAGATTTATATTTGTCGATAAAGGCCTAAATAGTGTTTGTACTAATTTTGGCAAGTAGATAAATGGATGAGGTCGGATCTGGACCCATTCTAATTGGCTACTTTTCATACATTGCATCTAGACTAGAATTTCTAGGCTTTCTGATGAAGTGCCAAGAAGTACCATTTAGGACAAGTTTAGGGCATTTGGCAAATGAAATTTTGGAAGCTATAAATAGTTGTACCATCATGGAGAAATAATGATCAAATTTTCTTTCTTTGTGGAGAACTCATATATTTTGTTTCTATGTCCATCTCCTTCATATTTCTCAAGATATATTGATTTCTAATGTGTAGAATGTCAATTTTGTAATTGATCTTGAATCCACACGTGTGAAAGATAGTAGGTTGTTGTTGTTGTATGAAAAGGGATAGTACCTTATTGTATTTTTAGGCTTATGATCAGATCTTAGTGGTTTATGCAATTTTAGCATGCCTAAATTGATTATTTCTATCTTATAGCTAAATCTAGATGTGCACCCAAATTTGGTCAAGATCTTAGAGATCCAGTACGTATGTTTTGGATCGGATTTTTTTTTGCATGGTATCTATAAAGATCGCCAAGTGATGATTTTCAATAATCCTGTCGCATGCAAACCCAAAGGACACCTGTGGAGCATAAACCACCCAACCAACAGGAAATGGCTAATCCCTACCCTAACCACTTCACCCCAAGCCAAGGTGAATGAATACAAGAGAGGACGGGATCTTGGCTCATGAATCAAAAATTCTAATAGGGAGATGGGTGAGTTTCCATAGCATATATTCTCTCCAAGAGGAGAGAATTTTCTCTTAGGATCCCCATGCAACCTATAGTAAGCATTTCTAAATTGTTTATCTTTGGTTCTGAGTACTCTTTCAGGTTCCAAAGGTACACTAAGCGATAAGTCCTCCAAATGGGTAAGATCCTCCTTTGAACCAACTACATCACCTTCATGTAAACATATTTTCAAACGACTTACATGAAACACTGGGTGAGTGGTAGTCTTATCTTGAAGATCAAGTTCATAAGCTAAAAAACCAATTTTTCTTATAATCTGAAAAGGTCCAGAATATTTGGTAGAAAATTTATAATGCTTCCCCGTAGGCATAGTCTTGGAATCTTTAGGTATCCCAAGATATACCCGGTCATCAACTTTAAGGAATCTGGAAGACCTCTTAAGATCGGCATAGTGCTTAGCTCTATCATGAGCACTCCGGATACAATCACGGGCCACTTGCAACATTTCATGCATATCATACAAAAACTCTGCAACATTCTGGATCTTAGCAGACTTCGTCTCCACATTTACCAGAGATCTAGGTTGAGAATCATACATCAGCATAAATGGACCATAACTTGTAGCAAAATGTTTTCTACTATCAAACTTAATCAAAGTAAGGTAATCTTTCCACTGAGATTGCTTGTGAGACACATATGTTCTCAACATATCCTCCATAGTCTGATTAGTCATGTCAGTCTGGCCATCTGATTTAGGATTATCAGTGGAACTAAAACTAAGTGAGGTTTCTAGCTTATGGAATATAGCTGACCAAAAGTGACTTGTAAATTTAGAATCTCTATCACTAACTATATCACTTGGTAGTCCATACATAATGAATAATCTTTCAACAAAGATCTGGGCTAAATTTGAAGCCTTTGTAGTTGACTTGATTGGTATAAAAGTAGCTAACTTAGTTAACCTGTCCACCACAACCTAAATAGAATCATTTGGCGTTGGGTCCTCGGAGTCCACCCCAACTACAAAATTCATAGATATACTTTCCCGTCGTTTCTGAGGGATATCTAGGGGATGTAGCATTCATCCAGTCTTTAAGCGTTCAGCTTTGCCTAGCTGACAAGGTCTACACTTAAACCACATAAGACTCGACAAATGGCTTGAGTTTTGGCCAATAAAACTCTCTTCTGACCACCTCTCTTTTTCTTGTTATTACCTCTGCCTTTAGTCAAATTATTTAAAGGCGCTGCTACCTTTTGCATAATCTTCAATTGACTTACAAAAGAACACTGTAAAACCGAGAAAAGATTTAACTTCTCTTACCATCTTCGGTATTGGCCACTCAAGCACTGTCTTGAACTTACTCTCATCTATCTTCAACCCACTACGGGTGATCATATGACTGAGGTACAACAATTCATTCTTAAAGAACTCACATTTAGACTCTTTAGCAAATAATTTCTCTCTTCTGAGAATTCTTAAGACAGTGTTAAGTTGATGCAAATGCTCCTTAAGCATTCTACTATAGATAGGTATATCTTCTAGAAATACAACTACACATTGACCCAACTATGGACGAAAAATATCGTTCATCATCTGTTGAAATTTAGCACGTGCATTTGTCAACCCAAAAGGAAGCACAAAAAATTCATAATGACCGAATCTCGTCCGAAAACCAGTCTTTTGCACATCACTTAGATGAGTCCTAATCTGATGATATCCGATTCTAAGATCTATCTTTGTGAAGTATTTAGCTCCACCTAATCGATCTAGCAGCTAATCCATATGGGGCAATGTATATTTATTTCTAATAGCTACCTTATTCAACCCCTTGTAGTCAACACACATCCAGAAGCTCCATATTTCTTAGCTTTCAGAAGAACATGATCACCCCATGGTGACTTACTTGGCTGAATATGACTCATCTTCAGATAATTTTCAATTTGATTAGTAATCTCTATCTCTTCTTTTTAAAAAAACCGGTATGGTTGTCTAGAGATAGGGTGACTCCTTGGAATTAACTCAATCATGTGGTCTACCGACCTAGACAGTGGTATTCCATGAGGTAATTCTTTTGGAAAAACATCTTTGAATTTAGACAATATCTTATTCTTCTCAATCTGCTCCTGATCTAAGTCTACTGAGTTAAGAATCTTTGACAATTCACAACTATTTAGATGCATTTTAGAAAAATCCAAAATTGGTTTGGCAAATAAAGAATAAGCTTCATACTGTAAATCAAAAATTTCCATTATATTAGCAAATGAAATCATCCTAGATGGATGTACATATCTGTCTCCAAACAGTGTAACTATCTCTTGAAAAAAAAGAGCATTCTTCTCAAAATCTATATTTGGGAATTAATTAAATAACCACTCATACCCTAGGATTATGTCCATACGTGCTCTGTAGTCTTGGATCCATACTGGGAGCTTTGGAACTTTGACATCCCATGTCTCCAACTCCACACCTGAAGCTAGATATACTTTATATCTATAATCACTGGCTTCAGTTTCCAGGTCGAGTTTCCGCACAAGACCAGAGTTAATAAATTATGAGTAGATCCACTGTTCCACTAGAATACTAACTTCATGTCCTTTAACAGTGCCTTTCAAACGAAATAATTCATTTGGAAAGAATGAACATTCACACTCACAATTAACCTTGTTAAATTCCAATTTTAGATTTTCATTACCTGACATCTCAATGACTTGAGCTACACCTTTCTTTCGTTCTGGACAGAATTTCATAACATGTCCAGGCTTACTTCAGTGAAAACACACATTCAATTTTTGAGCCTTTTTCTGGGACATTTGTTTCTTTTGTTTAAACTCTTATGCAATTTAATCCAGTTCGTCAAAATATTTGGGCTTTTTTTCACGAACTCTTTTCTTTCTCTTCTTTTGGCTGGGTCTTGATGGATTAGCCTGAAATTGCTTTCTAGATGCCACCATTGTGGAATCATACCCTTTCACGACTCGTATGACATCATCAAAAGTTTTAAGCACATTTTGCTTGCACTCATTCTGATAATCTGCTGGCAGACCTAGGATAAATTGCCAAAGTGCCAGTTTTGCATCGAATGAGGGAACCTTGTTCCACAAATCCATAAATTCTTATAAGTACGAACTTTCTGAGAACTTTCATGAATTCTTCCCATGTAGTGGGTTTGGGTTACAAATCATGCCACCAAGATGAAGCCTTTCCTCGGAAGAATAGAACAACACTCTCAATCTTTTTCTCTTCAAGAATTGCATGTAGATTAAAATTACTGGTCCACTGGTTAACCAGTCATCTACAACCTCGGGTTTCTTCTCTTTCTTCTCCCCCAAAAATGGATTAGGCTGAAAGCCCAAATTCGACAAGGATAGAGTTTTAACTTGATTCAAAGATTCTCCCATTTGTTGATCCCTTAAAGTGTTCCAATTGTTCATATTATTAAGAGCGTTGCTCAACTGTTGGCAAATCTGTAAATAGGTAGGCATAGGCACCTGACCATCCAGAGCTTCTTCACCATCATCTGCCATATTGATCTTCTGAAACGAGAAAATTAGTTTAATTAGTCGACAGATCTGAAATCTTTCACTAAAAAAGTGAAATCTATTGGACCTTCACATCTAGATGATATTACTTAGCAAGGTCTTTCACTTTAATAAGCAATTCACGTTTAATCAATATCAGATCAATTTAGAACAATAATAACTTCGAAGGACCAACTTAAAATTTTACAAAAAATTGGGATTTTCGAAATCCTTCCAAAATGCATCCTGCAAGCATCCAACTTGACATACACTGACTTTTTTTAAAAAAAATCAAATCTTTTTTTCCATAATTAACCTAACAACTGGGAATCAACTTTTGGAACTAGAATTGCCAAAAATAACATCATGCAAGAAATTTCTCTGATCAATCTATTGATCACACGTGCAATATGCACCCAAGCATGCATGCAAGTCTATCCATACATTTTCATCAACAGCAAGCATGTATGTTTTAGAACGTTCAAATTTTTTTTCAAGTTTTAGTTCAAAAATGGTCAAACTTCCGATAGCCATAACTTTCTCTACAAGACACCAAATTGCTCGCCGTAAAGCACAAGACAATGGGAGATAGGTCTACAAGACACCTTCCATGTCATCCTGCCACCTATGCTTCACACATGTGAGCAGTAAGTGATCCAAAATCAGGTAGGAGGGCACACTTTTTCAAGGTTGATTCATCAAAAAACTCAATCCAGCCCAATATGCTTCCAATAAGAGGTTACAAGCACTCTTCTAAGGTCCACTAGAGAGGCATAGAGGCTTCTATCAGGTCCAACAACAAGCAATCATAAGCTCGGATGCTCCTTCAACATAATGGTGCCTAAGCCTCACACAACCAAATTGGGTGCATGATGGCTCAAATCAGAGGAAATCCATCATTCCTTTAAGCTTGTAAAAAAAATCCAACAGGTTCAGACCACCAATTGAAAGTTATTCAAGCTCAAAAAACCCCAAAAATACACTAATTTTGACTTTTTGAGACCCTTAATGGTGTCCAATCCTAACCAAACTTCATGAACATCTCTTAAAATGTGAATTAAAAGTATTGAATATGAATTTTATGAAGAACCCCAAAATTAGTCAAAAGGAGCTTGTTCAAGTTGTCCTTAATAGCTTGTTGGATGATTATGCTAATTTGGTGCAAAGTTTTGCTATTCAAAAGACATTGCCAAGTATGGAGGACTTGCAAAAGGTCTTGGTGGCTGAAGATTTTAGACTCCAAGCAAGAGGAGGATCTACTTCTAAATCTCAATTTGGAAAGGAAGAAGCTATGTTCTCAAAAGGCAAGCTCAAGGGCAAAAACAAAAGCAAATGGTCAAAAGGGCAAGATCAAGGTGAACCTTCTACTTTTGTTGGCAAGAAGAAAGATAGATCCAAGATAAAATGTTTCTATTGTGGAGTCAAAGGACATTTAGCTAGTGATTGCTTCAAGAAGAAGAGAGATCAAAAAGACCCAGATTAGGCAAAAGGGAACAGATTCTCGTTGTAGTATATTTTTGTCCTGCCTGTTAGAGGACAACTCAGGGTCGTCTCTCTTGAACGTACTTACATTCATACATAGATGCAAGCCAAGAACGCTCATTCACATATCAGCATACAGCCCAAATGAACATTCTGTAGATTCTACAGCTACCTACTCTAAAAACGAACTGAATCAGATCCTAAGCATTACTAAAACTGAGCTGCACTTGCATAAATTGACAAAACAAGAACCAAGAACTAATCTACAGCATGTTAGAAGTCCACGAATCAAGAAACCAACCAGTCTTTTGATTCTTGGACATCCCAAGAACATCAAGAATTGGACTATAAAGAGATATGCAAGAACTACACCACAGATCCAGCCTATTTAGTTTACCTGAATGTTGGTTCCTACATTAATCCACAAACAAGAAAAGAAACTAATCCACTCTAGGAAAGCAACAAATCTAATCCACTCTACAATCCACAACCACACACAAAAGGAGGGAAGGGCAAGATCATAAATGCATCACTCAAGAAACAAGCATGATCAAGGAGCTCAATGGATGCACCAAACTCATGAAGGCTCTTCTCATTTCAGCATGGAGTTGATACAATTCACAAAAAGCTCCTCTACTCAAAGAGAGAGTCTCTTAAATAAGCAAGAGAGCTCCTTAGGTGGCATCCTGGTGAAATTTCCACAGTTCACAATTTACAAGTGGAATAATGCTCTCCACTAGAGGTCACCATCAAAAGGTGGCGCACTCTACTTTCTTTAAGAGGGGTCTACTTGCATTTAATACATTTGCCTAGAAATACTAGTTCCTACATGGTCATTCCATTTTCCGGGATTCACCATGAGGCTTACATAGTTCTTACTTGTCATTACTAACTAGTATTCCTCGGCTCTCAGTCTTCATTAGTCTCGTCTTCTCAAAGACCTCTTCGGTCTAATGTGAGAGGTGCTTTGTCCAAGTATCTTGGGGATTCGTCAGAATCAGCCAACATCATCCCACCCCTAATATGTGTTGCAGGACCCACTGCAGCTCATATTGGACGATGTCGCTCCGCTTTGCATTGGCATCTTTGATCGTCACTTGGAAAAGAAAAGATCCTCGTTCGCTTACATAAAACCAAGTGCTTATTGTCGCCAGTCTTTATCACAAAAACTATTTTTCATGAATTGCCGCAGTTTAACCAGAATGTTTTATTGCTGCAATTGGTTGACATTCTCAAAATTGGAGAGCTCTCAACAGCTTCACAACTTGCATGCTCAAGTGCTTTCCATGTGTCTCTTTGTTTTGTCACTTGTATCTGCCATTGACGGTTTCATCTTTGGTTTCTTGGCAGATTCTATCTTCTGGGAGGTCTGTATCCTCCATTTGCCTCTGGGTGTTTTTGTGCTTCTTCTCTCAGTTGAAGTTTCAGTCTTAAGGAAAACCTTCGATCTACAGGTTGCACAAACTTTGATTATCAGTCTCAAGGGGATGAACTCATAAAAAATTGGTGGTAGGAACAGATTTGGATGGACGGTTTGATAACGGTAAGAAAACATGATGAAGTCTTGGTGAAAGGATGAAGGAACTAATAGTTCTACAGTTGCAGCCTTGGACCCTTGCAATGTCGAGCTTTGACCACCACTTGCTGGTGAGGAGCTTGCTTTATTTTGCAAGTTCACGGTTGTCTTCATCTTTCTTTTCTGGTTTTCGTCCTTTCCTCCTCAGCTTCTTGGATCTTTCTCTTTATTTCTTCTAGCTGCTTTGCCTGCTTTTTCTATGGGTATATGCAGTGTCGACGGTTACCTGTGGTTACGGTTGATTGATCGCGGTATCAGTAGTCGAGTATGGTGCTAGCAGTGTTAGCGGATGTGTGTGGTGTCACAG
The DNA here is from genome assembly GCA_029204225.1 of Diphasiastrum complanatum. Classification (NCBI taxonomy): domain Eukaryota; kingdom Viridiplantae; phylum Streptophyta; class Lycopodiopsida; order Lycopodiales; family Lycopodiaceae; genus Diphasiastrum; species Diphasiastrum complanatum. The sequence goes on from CM055099.1 coordinate 52,942,157, forward strand.
TGCTATGCGGTGTCAACGGTGCTATGCAGTGTCTGCGGTGCTATGCAGATGTGGGTAGAGGGTGGCCTATTGGCGATTGAAGGTGGAAGGGGTTTGAATGCGGTGGGTCGCGAATTAAGGGTGAATGGCGGGGGGTTTTGTGAATGCGGTTGTAGCGGTCGGTTTGTGATTGTTGCCATTCAAGTGTGAATGGAGATGGGGTGCGGGTATCAAAATAACAGTAGCGTAGTCTTATGGCAAAAACTCACAGTCTTATAATGATGTACTACTCATTCAAATTCTACCTTTATACCAATAGCAAGTATTTTTGTCATGCACATTCAGACCGTTGTGATTATCGTATGTATAATAAGCATTTCTATGAAGTAATAGGTAGTATATCATATTCAACTGTTTGCAGCTATAACGTACATGCATGGCTTACTTCCCACTTTGTAGTATTATGCTTATACACATAAGAGCGCACTTCTTGTTATCACAAGCAAAAGCATATTGAAAGTGTTGTCACTCATAAGCATCAATTAGCAATATAACTGGGCGGATTTGAAGCAACCATCTTACACGTTTTACAGAAGAGATATATCATAGCTATGTAGGGTGGCCATATAATTCTCATCTACTCACTGGAACACCAAGCAATACCATAGCAAAGTTGCTATCTATCAAAGAAACATCATATGATAAGTGATCCATCGCATTCTTGGTAGCATACATATGTAGGGGTCACATGCATAAAAGTGCTTATATACAAGAAGCAAAACATATCGTTGAGGGCGCGGCCCACTAGGCTGCATTGTATTTAGTTAGCCAGCTGCCAATCGTCCATCATTCTAGCGTGATAACTTCCATTCAAAAGTGCTCAAACTCACTCCATGCAAAATCGCTATCAAGAGACACCTTCATTATCAGAAAAAGTTTAGCCATACCTGTGAGCATATTATCAATTATGAATGCGCGCTCTTACAGAAGTTTTCAGTATATATCCAAAGGTGAAGTAGCAATCTATGATCATCATGCCATTATGTAAGCTTGCATGGCTAACAGAGGTATTTCATCAGCAAAAACACCAATCATAAAGTCTAAACAACCCGAGACTTCATACCTTTGGTCGCAGTAGCTTCCCTATGATTACTCTTCCTTTTGTTTCTAGCAGAAATCCTCCTCACCCAGCAGAGCTAGCAGCAATAGAGAAGTAAACCAAGCAAGAGAGGAAGAAAGCAGAAAGAGTGGACCTTAGGTTGTAGTCTCTTTTTCTTAGATAGAAGATTCAGTGCTTCTAGAAGCAACATCTGGTTATAGATGCATGCCGTTGGATCGAATACTTGTTATGTGCATAAATCATAGCCCTTCAATGAGAAGCAACTTTCTTACCAAATGACCATACATTAATTTTTTTTTTTTGGGGCCATGCTTCTAAGTTGGCACTGCAAGGCATTTAAATTGATTTGGTATTATAAGAGAAAACATCCCTTTGATGCTATGAAGGGCGAGTAAAGTGTAATATCGTAGAGTCTATGAGAGAGAGAGAGAGAGAGAGAGAGAGAGAGAGAGAGAGAGAGAGAGAGGAGAGAGAGAGAGAGAGAGAGAGAGAGAGAGAGAGAGAGAGAGAGAGAGAGAGAGGAGAGAGAGAGAGAGAGAGAGAGAGAGGAGAGAGAGAGAGAGAGAGAGAGAGAGAGAGAGAGAGAGAGAGAGAGAGAGAGAGAGAGAGAGAGAGAGAGAGGTTAAACCAGCAGAGTTTTATTAGAAAAGAGAGAAGATACAATACAAAGGAAATGGCTTCCATCAAGAATATAGTTTACATTTTTCATCTTGAAAATGGAGTTTGATGGTACATTCACCAATGATTTGGTGAGCACTATTGACACCTAGATAAACACACTTTTTGGTGACATTTGGTTGGTATTGTAGGAACCATTCCATATGAAAAGTCATGTGCTGTGTAGCTCCAGCGTCTAGGTACCAAAAGTTGTCTTCATCCGCTTTTGCCATGAAGGCAAAATGATCATCTTCAATCTTTAGAGCTTGTATTGCCTCTACGACATGCACTTATTGTTGATCACCAATCTTTTGTTGCTATCGCTTCTTAAATTTCAAGATTTTCAATCCTAAATATTATGGTTGGTCCTCTTGTTGTACATGTTGGCCTTGGAAGATGAAGGCTACTCCTACATTTGGTGGTTTTGATGGTTATTGTATTAAGTTTTCTTCTTCTTTTTCTTATGCTTCTTAAAACCTTTATTTAAAAATAAGATTTGATTGTTTGAATTGGTATTGGTTGTTGAGTCTCTCCTCCTTGCTTCTTATTGTAGCATCATCAGAATAACTCTTGAAAGGGCTATATCTACTTGTGTAAACACTATCATTACGCAACTTTCATATGAAGTTGCTAAACTTGATAGTATTGTCATTACTGCATTTAAATCTTGGACATCAGACCCTATTGCAGCCATTTGTTCAAGCAAATTATTAAATTTTCTTAATAATCAATCAACAATTCATTTTGTAGCATATTTAATCAAGAACTGATTACGTAGAAACAACTTAGCTAAAACATCTATAACATCATAGAGAGTGTTTAGAATACCTCATACTTCTTTGGAAGTTTGGGCTTTGGAAACATGACCTAGCAATGAGTCTTGAATATTCAAAATCAGTAAGGCAAAGTCTTTGCTATCATTTACTTTCCATTTTATGAGTGCTTGCTAGGTTAGAGGTTTCCTTCTATGACTTTCCATAGTAGGACGACTTTCATTTTGAAAACTAGTAGACGTTTGATATAGTCTGATGTTTAATACCAGTGTAAGGATTGTCACGACGGATCGTTGTAGTACTCGTGAAAGAAAAAGAGATCGCAAAAGAAATAGGAAAAACCAAAAAATAATTTTTTTCCCCAACATAGGTAAAGGTGTGGACAAAAGATATATCAAGGAATATTTTTGAGTGGAACATTCTAGAAATATTGAAAAGGAGCGTTCGTGTCACATAAGGGGGAGAGAGAGAGAGAGAGAGAGAGAGAGAGAGAGAGAGAGAGAGAGAGAGAGAGAGAGAGAGAGAGAGAGAGAGAGAGAGAGAGAGAGAGAGAGAGAGAGAGAGAGAGAGAGAGGCTGCGAAGAGCAGGCCGGTCAACTACGCATGGCCAGGGTTGGGATGGTTCGCCAGTTGGTGGCAGGGCGACGAATGTTTTTTTTATAGAGAAAAACGTTCGCACGTGTGGATTAAATACTTGCACATGTGAGTGAATGTTTTTTTTTAATATTAAAAAATTAAATATGCTAAAGAATATTTAAAAATTAAAAAAAATCAAAATATGAAGGCAAATGGTCAAAGTGAATAGTTTTTTTAAAATATTAAAAGTATCAAAAAATTAAAAACATTAAACAATTCAAAAAAAAATTATAGATATGATAGCGAATCATTAGGCCTGAGGCAAGCATTTTTTTTTTTCTAAAACGAAACTTTAGAATGAAAAATACGAAAAAAAATTTGCAACAGACTCAAAACTTTAAAAAATGAAGTTGAAGTCCTTCTCTCCCAAATGGACTTCAAAAAATTACAAATGGACTTCTTTCACTAAAATCTTCATAACTTTGCCAAATCGCCACCAATTTGAATGAAAATTGGTGCAATTTGAAGCTAAGACAAAAATCTACAAACTTATAGAAATACAGTCAAGAAATTCGGCCAATAGTATAGCAAAAAAAAAAAAAAAAAGAGAAAATAGACTGTAAAATACATAGCTTACTAAAATTGGAAGAAAGTCACTAAAATGGCCATAACTTGGTCATTGTAGCTCCAAATCAAGAAATCTTAGTACCTTTTAGAAAGTTGAGAGAGAGAGAGAGAGAGAGAGAGAGAAGAGAGAGAGAGAGAGAGAGATGAGAGAGAGAGAGAGAGAGAGAGAGAGAGAGAGAGAGAGAGAGAGAGAGAGAGAGAGAGAGAGAGAGGCTACTGATCTAAAATAAGAAATGACACAAAAAATTTAAACTAATTGGTCAAAAATTGGACCCAAAACATTTTGAAAATTGAAAAACAAAAAAACTAGTAGAAAGACTCTACCAAAACTAAAAGAAAACTACCAAATCTGATGGGGAAGGATTTGATGCTTTAAAGTTTGGCTTCTTTGCAAAAAAATTTCGTGACCTTCTTTTTGAAGTTTTTGTTTATTAATAAAGAAAAAAATCCTCGCACGCCACCACCGGTGAGCCTTTGGCTTCAAACGAGTATTTCCAAGTTCAGGCCCCATGTTGGCGAGCCTTCAACCAACCGCCCCCGGTGCTTGAACTCTCTCCACGAACCTCGTTGACCTCTCTCCATGTGCCCACTTTAAAAAAAAAAAAATTCTAACGTCCCCACGTGCTCAGCTGCCCATTGCCCAAATAGTTTTTTTTTGGTTTCTTAATTTTTTTTACGGTCCCAACATTTTGTTTTGAGCATTTGAATGGTGCAAGAAGTCACCGAAATTTTTTTTTGTCCGACAGTTCAATTTTTTTGTATGGTTCTTCCAAATTTCCCACGAGCACATGAACATTTCAAGGATTTCAATGTGTTATCCATTCCAACTTGTAAAAGCTTTATAAGGACCCCCCTTTCTAAGTTTCAACTAATTCATTTCCCAATTTTTTTTATTAAACTTCCATAACTTTTTAGTGTGAGTTGGGATTCTTGTGCAATAAAAATGAAAAGTGATCAGAATGACGAGCCTCACACTAAGAAGTTGTTAAAATTATGATAATTATTACTTTTCAGTTTTTTTTTCAAGACCCCATTTTTCTTAGTCAAATTTCCTTGTATTTTATTTGCTTATTTTCAAATCCTCATATCGTCTTTGCCTAAGCTCAGAATTCAATGTTATAAAAAGCAAATATACTCAATTTTATACGACCTACAATCATTGTAGAACTCTAATTAGCCCTTGTTAAGTATTATTTTAGTCTATATTGGGCCTTATTGGCTGGCCTATTATCCTTATTAATTACTCTGGAGAGCCTAAAGAGGGAACCACTTTGTTCTTAAGGCTAATAGCTCCTTTTGAGCCTACAAAGCTTACAATGGATATTATATTGCCTTGAAAAGCATTGATGTACTAAAAGTACATGACACTCCCCATAATTAAACATTTTTGTGCTAAAAAATGAAGACTCTTGTTTGATCAACTTGATCGCCTTGGTTAATAAGCAGTCGTGATTGAGGACGTGTCAAAAACTTATTGCATCACTACAGATCCAAAGCTGTTGAATTGAATCCATTTGTTAGCTTCAAACTGTAATTCATATTCCCATGAAGGAAAAATAATGGTCGAAGAAGAGTTGATGAAGCACCATATTGCTTGATGACAACCAATCTGCATGGAATGGACAGAGTATGTCACCGCAATATCCTATATGTTGTTGCTCTAGAATGTAATCTAAATTTTCCTCCAAGAATGTTGTATCCATAGTTAATCTGAATACGTTCGAAACATTAGTCCAAGAAAATATAAGATCTCTAAGATACAACGAAATTTTTTCATTGCTCCTAGTATCACTATTGAACACCTCATATTCTAATGAATCAATGTCAACAATTGAGAAATCTTCAGTAGCTTGGTCAACATTTGAAAAATCTTCGGTAACTTTCAAATCAAATTGAGATGGTTCATAGGTCGGATCCTTAAGATACCCATACAATTCCAAATCATGGAATATAAGTGTTGAATAGTCTTCACTCTAAAAGTGTGGTGAATGAGTTAATTCACTTTCTTTGAGCTAAACAACATCATTGACTAGTTGATTTATGATTGTTTTTTGTCCATTGGTCACGTTAAAGCTTTGATAAGGGTTTTGTCCTAGACTTTAATGGTTAGAGTGAAACTCAAAATGGTACTCACCCATGAACTGACCATCACTTGAAATGCCATGTTGGAAAACTGACTACTGTACGAGGTCACATACAACATCATCTTGCTTTTTGAATTGGTTAACACCATTAGTTTGACACTGCATGTTAGGTTCTTGATGTGCATCGTGCATTTGCCTATGGACTAGTCCTGCATGTTGAACACCTTCATTAATGGTCCATGATTTTCTTTTGTTGAATCTTCAACTATTTTAACCTACTTTTCCTCATAACCAAGTTGCTCCAATTGTTGAAGATGACCGTTTGATTCATGAATTCTCTCTTGGTCATAAACCTATAGTTGGTTATGATTGCCACATAGAGTTGCAACTTGACTATTGTTTGATTGACTCCCATGGTTACCGCATGTATTATAAGTTGACTCGTCCAATTGACCAATAGTTGTACTTGGAATTTGTTCTGTCAATTGACCATCTTTCGCTAAACAATATCATTTCCATGATCAGAGTCTGCATCTTCAAATGAAAAAACATGGTCTTTTGTATCTTGGTTAAATCTTTTGTCATCTTCAACTATTCTTTAATGTTGATTTTTGACTCCACCTGAAAGTAGTATAGACGACAAATTTTTCGAAGATTGTTGTGCTTTAACTTCTTGCATGCATGAACAATCTTCCGAGGATGTTGATGAAGAATTATCAGAATAACTTGACCCTTCCTTTTCTTGTGTTCCTGGATTAGCAACTTTTCTCAATTGAACTATAGGCGTTTTGTCCTAATTCTTCAATTTATGTAACTACATAATCATATTTCTGATATCTAACAATTGACATATCTCCAAAGTGCACCCTAGTGGTGTTAAGCGTTCTGTCACAGCTTCACGTTGACCCTTGTTCAATTCTACGAACATGAGATCTTATGTCAGATAAGGACATTATCCAAGTCTTCTGATATATATCCTTAGATAGACAAGCTCTTGATGAGATTTTGATTGACATGAATTTAGCTCATTGTGACTATCACTGCTATAACTGCCACCACTTGGATTATGTTGACTCATTTGGTAAGCTTGTTGATCATCATAATCATCAAAATGCTTTTCGCTTTGTTCCATACAGTCCCCATATGACACATGTTGTCTGCACCGACTGGATTTGCCATTATTGTGCTCATAATATTGATGTTCATAGTCATAGTTAGATTGATCCTTGTATTTAGAGTCATTGTCATATACATACTCAAAACAGGATCAACATCCATATTGAGAATCAAAGGACCTATAGATTATGGGTACATTGAGCTAAAGTTTATACGCAATGGAGTTTATGCACAGTGGAAAAAAATTGCGAAATTCACTTTTTGCAAGGAAACATGCTCTTGACAATTTTTTCCACCCACTTAAAACTCAGAGCTCTACGATGAGTGAAAAAGAAAATGGCAAAAACTTGTAGGTCATATGGAATTGAACACTTTTGCTTATTAAAGCATTGAATTCTGAGCTTTTGAAATCAACTAATGAGAACATGTAAAATCTGACTTAAGGAAAAGGGTTCTAAAAAAATAAATTGAAAAGTAGTAATACAAGATTTTGACAACTGCTTAATGTCAGTCTTGTCGTTTTGATTACTTTTTGTTTTTAATGCAATGGAATCCGAGCTCAAACAAGAAAGTTATAGTAGTTCAAAGAATAGTAACGAAAAGAGATTTACGTAACTTAGAAATAAGGGTCCAATTTTTTTTTTACAAAAGGATTTTGACAGTGTTTTGGAATCGTTGAAGAGTCTTGTCAATCCTCCTGCAGGTATAAAACCTATTGACTCTAAATGGATCTTCAAGCTAAAGCTTAAGCCATATGGATCAATATCCAAATAGAAAGCTCAATTAGTGGTTAAAGGATTACTCATTTTAGTCACCTATTCAGATTCAAATTGGGCAGGAGACGTGGATACAAGAAAATCCACATCAAGTTATATTGTTTCCTTGCAGGAGGACTCATTTCATGGAAAAACAGAAAGCGGAAATTCATTTCGTTGTCCTCTATAGAATCCGAATATGTTGCAGTTACATCAGCAGTGAAGGAGATAATATGGCTAAGAAGGCTACTACAGGATCTGCAATTCCCATAGGTCAGTCCAACAATACTCCAGTGCGACAATCAGAGCTGCATAGCTCTATCTTTGAACCCACGTACGTACTCATACTAGAACTAAACACATTGAAGTTCAGTTCCATTTTCTTAGAGAGAAAGTTCAGAATAAAGATGTTGTGCTAAGTTACTGTTATACAGACAATATGTTGGCTAATATTTTGACAAAGCCATTGTTTAGAGATAAACATTCTACCTTAGTAGATATGATAAATCTCAATTGCAGTTCAGATTCATAGCAATAAGCTTAAGGGTGAGTGTTGGAATTTAATCTAACTCCTACTCATCCCAACAGCCTTCCTTCCTTCTCTCAATTTTACTCTTTCAAATGAAACCTGTAGAAAATGAACGATTTTTCAACAGTCTTCTTATTTTAATTGTTTGTCACAATAGTTTGCATTTTTCTTCGCAATTTCGGACAGGCGAATGTTAAAATTGGCAAAAGCTAACTTCTATAAACCAAAGATTAAGGAGTGATTTGCAAGGGGAGTGATTGGAATCCATTATACCTTCATTCTAGATTTGTTCAAGAGTGAAAGGGCCGAGTCTAGAAGCATCTAAATGATAGAAGACACTCTTGGATCAGTCCTCCAAGTGAAATCTTAGTGAATTTCTAAAGCACAAACACTCATAAAGGCAAAATCTACCTATACAAGGTGATAAGAATTGTTGGCAAGTACTAGGAGAAAAATTTGAGATCCAAGTCACATTGTTCACCCCTACTCAAGTGTGTGAGTGTGTTTTTTGGCTTGAATTAAAGTCATAAAGGTGAGTGAGGCATATGTGTTGTGGTTGATCCAAAATTGTCAAGAGATCCTTCCTTTGTAGAGGGCAAGAACTAGTAACTCAATTCTTGACTTTGGTGGAAAAATTGTCTTCTTCATTGTGATCAAATCTTGCTAAGTGGCATTAGCTCTTTGTAAGAAAATATCTTAGTGAGAGAAGTATCACATTTTTGAAACTTTGAATTTCATTCCAACTCTAAAGAGGTAGAGCCATTGGTACTTGGTGGAGTCCAATAGGGGTGAATGAATTCAATTTTTTGAGCAAAATTTTGACATTATATGTATGAAACTCAAATAAGTTCTATTCAACTTTCTTTGTGAGAGTGTGAGGGTCAAGTTGTGATCCCATTGGGAGTCTAGAACATGGAGGAGTCCATATTTGAGTGTTCATGCATGGTTGGGATCTTTGTGAATCTCTAGATGTCTAAATTTTAAGCTTGGTGAAAAATTATTGACGTAGATTGTTATCAAACCATTTCATGTCCATTCCAAATCTCAAGAGTGAGATTCTTCGGGTCAAGAGGGATTCCAAAAGGGGTGATTGGATCTGATCTTTGTGTGTTTGAATCAAATATACATGTCAAGTTTTTGTGATCTAGTGTAGATCCTTTTTTGTGAAAATTAGTGGTTTAATTTGTTGTCAAATCAAATCAAATTCAATCCAAATCTCAAGAGTGAGATTATTTGTGTCAAGAGTGAATCCGAAAGGAGTGACTAAGTTTGATTTTCAAGTATTTGAAACAAAACTCATACTTTGTTCAAGAATCTCAAAAGTTGAGAGAACTAGTCAAGAGAAAAGGAAAATCTAGGTGTCAAATCTTTTCAAATCCATTCCAACTCTCAAGAGGAAGATTCATTGGTATTTGTTGAGTCCAATAGGGGTGTTTGGATCTGATTTTTGTGATTTGATAGAGTGCTTTTGTCTTAGTGATCAAAACAAAGATTAGTTTCCAATTGACTAGGTTGAAAGAGATATGATTCAAAATTTGTGGTCTAGATCTTGTGTAGATCCTTCTAGATTGTTGAATGTGTTCAAATCTAGTTTCTTGAGAGTCACAAATTACATTTTGAAAAGTCATATCACTAGGTTTTACTTCCTCATCATGGCATCAATAGGTGGCAACCTATTGGAGGCAAGTAAGGATCCTAAATGCAACCTTTGTGGCAAGAGAAATCATTTTGTCTCAGGATGCTACAAAATGAAGACCAATCCATCCAAGGAGAACCAAAGCAAGGGGGCCGAGGTGAAGGATGGAGTTTCAATTTCAAAGTGCAAAGGAAAGAAGGATAAATCCAAGGAAAGGTGTTTCCTTTGTGGAAAGATGCATGAGGCTTGGAGTCTCACAAGGACTTACAAGATTTGTCTTCAAAAGTCCATCATCACACATTTCAAACCTTTAGAAGTTTTTCGTTTGGAGGTGCATTGTTTGGTTCAAGATGCAAAGATAAATGTCACTTTCATAGGTACAACCTATATGACTCATCTAAATGATAAATGCATTTATTTCACACGTGGGAACACGCTCCACACATGTCTAATGATGATATGTACTACTCATAATGGTATTTATAAGATTTGATCAAGTTAGCTTTTGCCAATTTTAACAGTTACAACTAGGTCAAAATTGCACCGGCAGATCGGCACAAAACAACTTTTGCAACAGAATGGGGCACCTATGCTTACAAAGTAATGTCGTTTGGACTTTGTAATGCACCAAGTTCATTCCAAAGAGTAATGCAATTTTCTTTTAAAGATTATCTACAGAAATTTCTTGAAAAATGAGAAAAGACCGATGAGCAAAAGTCAGAAATGTCATCAGATCAGAAAGTAGTCAGATCTTTATAGAAAAATGACTTGAAAAATTATTTTTTTAATCATTTTTTGCACAAAATGTGTTAGAATTGTTCGTCGAGTTTTCAGAAGCAAGATCTACCTCAGATATACCCATATTGAGTTGGGCGAATATTCTTTTCACCGGTTACTACATGTTTCTGAGTTAGGCGAATGATCAGCAATAGGCCATTTTGGGAACCTTCGCCGAGCACCTTACTCTCCTCAGAAACCTTCACCGACATGCTAGATGGACCCCTTCGTCTTGCCCCTTGGTTCTTCTCCCTTAACCCTTAACCCTTGGTCCTTAATCCTTGTCCTTTAATCCTTGGCCCTTATAGCCCTTGACCTTGACCCTTGATGCTTCGCTCTTATCTCGTATCCCTTAGCCCTCGATCCCTAACCCTTGGCCCTCAATGTTAGAGTTAGGAGAGCTTCTTTTGTGGGTAAAGACCTCGTGGTTGAGGCAAATGCTTTCATTCATTCCACCTTTGGTCTCAAAGAGGATGTCATATCTGATGCTTGGGTGGGTAAGCTCCAATCCACCACAGTGTTTATGCGTTTCAAGGATGCTTTGCTTCATCAAAAGGTTCTACGTAAAAGAGGTTGCTTGAAGGGATCTACTATTTTTATGAATGAAGATTTGACGCCCATTCAATGGCTGTCACCATCTCAACTCTCCCCTCCTTGTTGTTGCTGTCATAGCTTCCCCTCCCTTCGGTGCTACTATGTCATCCCCCGCTGGTGCCACCTCATCCCCTTCCCACCTTGCGGCTGCCACCGTTTCAACTCCCCTCCCCTTCGATGTTGTTGTCACAACTTCCCCCCACCCCGCTGCTACTAATGACACCTCCATCCTCACTACTGTTGTAATCTAAATGGCAGCTAAGATTCAAACATTGACACTGTCTCAATTAATTTTGGACTTTCTAAAAAGTTTCGAACTGTTTTTGGGATGTGGCAGCTCCAACCGCCGTGGCTGGTGGAGCCTTCCGAAAAAAAAAAACGATTTCCTAAAAAAATAATTTATTTTTTCTCTTCTTTTTATTTTTATATATTTTTTAATATGGGAGGCTTCTCTCATCACGGCGGGTGGACACCTCCCACATACCTTTAACATATATATCATAATATATACAACAATTTGTGTATATGCATGAGGTGAGAGGATTTATGGGGGTGTGCACCCATACATCCTCTTTTGACACACTTTGTAATTGTAAGTTTCTTTTTGTATGGGGAGGGTGCATCCTCCCAAGATTCAAAATTTAGGGGTAAGTGCCTAGGGTTTCGGGTTTAATATTTAGGATTTAGGGTTTAGGATTTAGAGTTTAGGGTTTAGATTTTAAGATTTAGGATTTAGGGTTCAGGGTTTAGGACTTAAGATTTAGGGCTAAGAGCTTAGGGCTTAGAATTTAGGGTTTAGGGCTAAGGGCTAAGGGTTTAGGGTTTATGGCTAGGTTGGGATTTAGCATTTAGGATTTAGGATTTAGGGCTAACGGCTTAGGGTTTAGGATTTAGGATCTAGGATTTAGGATTTAGTATTTAAATTTTAGGGCTAAGGGCCTAGGGTTTAGGGTTTATTGTTTAGGGTTTAGGGTTTAGGGTTTAGGATTTAGGGTTTAAGATCTAGGGCCTAGGTCTTAGGGTTTAAGATTTAGGGCTAAGAGCATATGGCTTAGGATCTAAGATTTAGGATTTAGGATTTAGGGCTAAGAGCTTAGGGTTTTTGGATTTAGGATTTAGGATTTAGTGTTAAGGGTTTAGGTTTAGGGTTTAGGGAGAAAAATTTAGGATTTAGGGTTAAGAGTTTAGGGCTAGGGGCTTTGGGTTTAGGGCTAAGGGTTAAGGGTTAAGGATTAAGGATTTAGGATTTAGGGTTTAGAATTTAGAATTTTGGGCTAGGAGCCTAGGGTATAGAATTTAGAATTTAGGGTTTATATTTTAAATTTTAGGGTTTAGGATTTAGGGTTAGGTCTTTAGGCTTTAGGATTTAGGGCTAAGTGCTTAGGCCTTAGGGTGTAGGATTTAGGGTCTAGGGCCAAGGTCTTAGGATTTAGGGTTTAGGATTTAGGGCTTATGGTTTCAGGCTTAGGGTTTGGGGCTTAGGGCATAGGGCTAAGGGCTTACGATTTAGGATTTAGGATTTAGGATTTAGGGTTTAGGTTTTAGGGTTTAGGGCTAAGGGCTTAGGGCTTAGAGTTTAGGGTTTAGGGCCAAGGGCTTAGGATTTAGGATTTAGTGTTTAGGGTTCAAGATTTATGGTTAAGGGCCAAGGGTTTAGGGTGTAGGATTTAGGGCTAAGGGTTAAAGGACAAGGGTTAAGGACCAAGGATTAAGGGTTAAGGGCCAAGGGCAAAGCACTAAGGGACAATGGTGAAAGGCCAAGGGTCATTGTACATAGCGACATTTGTGGCCCGATGTAGACTGCTTCCATAGGGGGAGCTCTCTATTTTCCAGCCTCCATCGACGACTTCTCTCGAAGGACTGCTACCTATTTTATGAAGAACAAATCTGAAGCATTCAAGTTCTTCAAGCAGTTCAAGGCATCTGTAGAAAATCATACCCAGAGTAAGATCAAAACTCTACATACAGATGGAGGGGGAGAGTATTTCTCCACAGAATTCAAGGAGTTCTGCAAGGCCAGTGGAATACATCAACAATATACAACCAGCTACTCAGCTCGTCCAATGGCGTAGCTGAATGGAAGAATTGGACACTCATCGAAAGTGCCAAGAGCATGCTGATCCATGCCGCTCTTCCAAAGAAATTCTGGACAGAGCTGTTACTACAGCTATCTATTTGTATAATTGATCCATTATCAAAGCCCTGAATGGCAAGACACCTTATGAGGTGTGGACAAAATCGAAACCATCACTCAAAAATATTCGAGTGTTTGGATGCATCGCTTTCTCTCAGATCCCTGAAGATCTAAGAAAAAAGCTGGATTTTCATCGACTATTCCCCAGACCACAAGGCATACAAGCTCTACAATTTCGATACCGAGAAGGCATTCACCAGTAGAGATGTCATTTTTGTGGAAGACCAGTTCATCAACACAAAGGAAAAGCTGTTGATAAATCCGACCCAAGGATCGAACAACCAGACAATTTTGGTTCAAGGATTCAACTACAAAAAATCGACACTGACTCAGACAATGAGTCAAAACCTCAACAAGTCAACCCACATCAGAGGACAAAAGTTCAACCTAGAAGGTCGAATAGGTCCAGATAGCCTCCATCCAGATTTATGGATGATCCGACCTGCTACTTTGTATAGAAACCAAACACCATTTCTGAGACAATGTCTACTTCTGATGCTGACCAGTGGAAAGCAACGATGAACACCGAATTCAATTCTCTGATGGAGAATCAAACATGGACAGTCACTGAGCTGCCAAAGGACCGAAACCCAATTCCATGCAAATGGATATTCAAGGCAAAGTATGACGCTGAAGGAAGACTAAATCATTACAAGGCCAGGCTAGTTGCCAAAGGCTTTTCCCAGATTTCAGATCTTAATTATTCAGAAATCTTCAACCCAGTTGTCAAACATGCTTCGGTCCGTCTACTACTCTCCTTTGCAGCTGCAGTAGACCTTGAAGTCCACCAGGTGGATGTCCAGACCCCTTTCCTCAATAAGAGAAACTCTATATGACATAGCCAGAGGGATACAAACTCAATGGCAAGCAACAACACCTTGTATGCAAAATCCACAAGGCGCTCTATGGGCTGAAACAGTCACCCAGAGCCTGGTTCTAGACACAAATGCAACCAAAGAGACAATCTGGCTAAGACAACTGCTTGCAGACATCAACCTTGCACAAACACTTCCTACAACAATCTATTGTGACAATCAAAACACAATAGCATTATCTATCAATCCGAGATTTCACACTTGAAGCAAACATAATATCAAAATCAGGTATCGTTACCTTAGAGAGAAAGTGCATAGCAAGGAATTAGCATTGGTTTTTTTGCAGAACAAACTACATGGCAGCAGATTACTTCACAAAGGCTCTATCAAAGTAGCAACATCTCAGATTTAACGATATGTTAAATCTGAAGGTCAAGGTTTTTCAGGATCCACATTAAGGGGGAGTGTTAGATTTCTTATGCTCAGTCTTAAACAAATCATTCAAGTAATGAGCATCCTGAAAACCGAAGGCCGACTACATGTTTTGGACCTTCACATTTTTTTCTTTGAGATTTTTTTGTGCCTTAAATGTTTTTAAGGCACCTTTGTCTTTTTTGCCTTTTTTGCACCTTCGCGAAAAACACAACATAGTGGCCAGAATGCCTTGGAATCCATCTCAGGACCACCTTCGTCTTTTTCACCTTTTTTGCACCTTCGCAAAAACAACACAATGGCTAGAATGCCTTGGAATCCATTTCATGACCACCTTCGTCTTTTTCGTATTTTTCCTGCCTTCGCTCTAGAGACACCCTCGGGATTTACATGCCTTCAGTCTAAGGGCACCTTCAGGTTTTTCGAGTTTTTCCCAACAGTGGCAGACTGACGTTGCCAACTTATCATCAATCCTGAAAACAGCTGGACCGCTAAATATCCCAAGGGCGGTTACCCACTTTGTACATATACAAAGACTAGCGTAAATAGCATTCAATGCTTGTAAGATATTTTTGAAGACACTTGTAAATATATACTACTAGCTGAATCAAGCAATAAGGGTGTTCTTTTCCAATCAAAGTTATCTGTAGCCAGTATTATCATGCTCAGCAAGCTGAAGTAAATACTTCAAGCCATTGTACTCACTATTGATATTAATCAAAGTGCAATTTTTGCCTCACTACTGTATTGCTCATTTGAGCAATTTGTATGAATCATTCTTCTTGAATATTTATGTTGCTAACTGTTGCGTTTCTGTTCCTACATGCCTACGCTCAAAGCTTCGAGCTTTCGCTGTCAGTCATCCCCACGTTTTACAACAGAGTTAAGGGCCAAGGGTTAAGAACTGCCTCGATCTATAAAGGTGGAACTGCAAACTCGGCCAAGATTGTGGGGAGGATTAGTACTGATGCAGCTGTGTGGAGAGAGGTGGTGAGAAAAGCAGCCTAGGTGTCGACTGGACTGCCATGAGGAAAGGAGTGTAAAAGTGAAGCCAAGGATGATACTATGGCATGTGAGTGGGATAAAATATCTATGTGGATGCTTGAGTAAGCATAAATGAATGAGTGGTTGGAAGGTGGCCGATATCGAAGGAGAGAAATGAGTGATCGGAAAGGGTGGTGAGGAAAACGTGGAAGTCAGAGACTATGGGTATAAAGGGTGGTGATCCCATGAGATAGTCAACAACATTGTCCTCCACTATGAGAGTGGCATGTATAACTGTCTGAATGTGCCAGCAGAGTAAGCCATTATAAATGGCTAGCTCATGTGCCTCTCCAAACTATAGTAAGTGCTTCCCATATGAAGTAGTTGGTCCCAAACTATCCGTAGAGGTCCTGGTAACTCCAAGCATGTCACTGTCAAGGGCACGAACACGCAGCTAATCATTGGTATCGAAAAACTCTATGTGTCTCGAAGACGTTTGGGCATTACAATCCCTTGTGAGGAGAATGTGCACCCGCTCTGAGAGTCTGAAAATATCTGGTGAGAGGTCCTCAACAAAATATGAGGACTCTAGTGGAAAGTAACATGCTCCAATAAAAAGTAACACTCTAGTGGCTGAGATGACTGAGAAAATGGAGACGCTAGGCTTGGTGTCTTTCTTCAAGACTACTACCCATGAATCTTTATGTTGCTCGTCCAATGAAGTGACTTTGGAATGCAGCAGGTTCTTTTCCTTTAGTAAGGAGACCATTACTTCTTTCAATTGTGAAAATTCTTGTTTCAAGGACTGGAGATCCGCTCTCATTTGGTCAGCTTCCCAAGAGGAAAGTGTTCAGTTGATTTGGATGGAGTGTAGAGAATGAATGTCGTGGATGGGGGAGCTGTGTGTGTGTGTGTGTGTGTGTGTGTGTGAAGATGATGCGGAAGAGGACGATGATGAAAGAGAGGGAGAGACAGTAGTGAAAAAAGGTGGAGGGGGGTGCCACGGTAGCAGCAGACACATTGGACAAGGCTGAGGTGGCAGCGGTAGCGAGGGTGGAGGTTGCAATAATAGCGTGCTCCATCCATGAGACGTATTATTTGAGCCTCCCAGTAATTTTTGGTTGTAATTGCTATTTGTATTGTGCTTCAGTGTAATATAGCAGCAACACGTTTTTATTTGTGTACAACGTAGATAAATGCTTGTGGTGATTGAATGCACTTTCATCGTTGTTTGATTGCGCTTGTTTACTCACTCTGATCATAATACGAATGTCTATGACTCTCAGTTTTTGATCAGACGATGGCTATCTTTGACGCTTGAGAAACTCGCGATATCATACTGCTCTTCCATTTATTTCAGAACCATACTTCACATTGAATCTGATTTTCAGTAATACCACACACAAACCATTTCTAATCTCTTTGGTGGACTGTACTCTTGTTTTTAGAGTATGATATAATTTATAAGATCTTGTTGGGCAATTAGAACACTTATTTGAAGATTGAAATAGTTTATTCATGCCTTGTTGCATATGCATGTCGTATGCATAAATTTTATCAACAATTTCCTTTGTTTCGATTGAGAACTGCTGGTACCAACAATATAAGTTCTCTTTCTCTTCATCATCGGCATCTGTGGCATCATCGCCAGCAATTCCTTTGTCTTTATCTTGCATTTGTGTATAAAAAATTATGTCTTCATCATCTCTGGATATGGGGCTCTTTGGCTTCTGAGAAAACCCATCCACAATTGGAACGACTGCCATAGAGTCGGGTGCAGTGGAGGAGTCTGGTATTTGGGTAGCAGCATCCGAAGCAGATTCCTTTTGGACTGCAACTGTGTCAACCTCCATAGCTACAATAGGGGTTGGCTAGATGGGTGAAAGAGAGGTATTTTGCAGGGAGGATTGGCCTTTTGCGAGTAGATTTCTACGAGTTTAGTGAGCTTTTCTGAACAAAATACATTGATCATGACAATCATGGTTTTCTTCGACATTTTGTGCAAAATCAAGTACAATTTCAATACATACAAAACTGTGTTTCCCAAGGCATCCATAAACTGCTATAATTGAAATGCGGTTGAATAATCGACACTCAAAAAATAGTGATCATCACTTTTTGCAACAAGTGTGACACATGCGAGCAGTTCATAGAATACAATTGACACAATCTTAAATCTCCTTTGACACAATTTTTGACAAAACACTCCTACAATTTTTAAGTAATATCATTCCCTGAACAAGAAAAAGTCGTTTCTGACATTCGATATTTCACTTATAGTTTTCATTCATGTGAAGACCAGAAACATCAAATTTGTATCATGCACACTAATCTGTTTATAAGAGTTGTGTTACTTTGCCAAGACATCTAAAAACTGCTATAATTGAAATGTGATTGGATAATTGACACCAAAAAATAATGGCCATCACTTTCTACAGCACATGTGATAGACGCGAGCAATACATAGAATACAATGGTGGAGACAACCACAAAATGTTATTTTAAAACTGCCCTCATGGTTTGAATAACACTGCAAAATTAACGACTAGACTTGAGAATAAATCTTAAAACTCCACTCTTAGATCTCCATACTCTTAGATCTCATTTGGCCCAATTTTTGACAAAAGACTCCTACAACTTTGAAGTAGTATCATTCCCTGAACAAGAAAAAGTCATCTCTAACATTCGAAGTTTCACCAGTAGTTTTCATTCGTGTGAATACCAGGAACATCGAATTTGTGGTATGCACACTAATCTATTGGTAACGTTGTCGGTGTGGAAATTACTTGACGCAACTCTTGGCGAGTTAATATGGGTTGGTGAATGAACATGTGTTGATTCATGTCCAAGCCTTTTAGCTTCAAAAACACATAGTATAATTGTTTGCAAGGAATGTATTTGCCATCTTGAATAGATTTTTGAAAATCCATGCCAAGTGCAACTAGGTTCAACATCAATGACAAACAGGCCAAAAAAAATAAACTTACTAAAAATATTTTTTTTTTTTGAAATAATAGATGTGAGAAATCGGACGAAAAAATACACTTGTTAAAAATAGAAAGTGTGCAAAAATAGACGAGTAATCATTTTCAAAAATGGCAATGCCGAGTAATAGGCTGTTAAAAATAGGGACGAGTAATAGACTTCCGAAAATGACAGGCGAGCAATAGACTCACACGTGTGGCCAGCAATAATAATTTTTTTTATTGAAAATAAACTTCAAAATGAAAGGTCTGAAAATTTTTTACAAAGGGCCAAAACTTCCAAAAATGAAGAGTTGAAGGGCTTCTCTCCCAAAAATCCTACCAAATCTAGGATTTGACCTCTCTCACAAGAATTGCCATATCTCCCTCAATTTTCAGCCAAATTGGCTGCAAATTAGCTCAGATTCAAGCTAACAGTGGGACTACAATCATTAAAAACATAGTCAAAAAATTCGGCCAAAAATTCAGCCAAAATGGAGGCAGACAGACTGCAAAAACTGCAACTAACTAAAATTGGAAAGAAAACACTAATTTGGCCATAACTTGGTCATCATAGCTCCAAATCAGAAAGTCTCAATACCTCCAAGAAGCTAAACAAAAGATATACTGATCTACAATAGGATATCACCAAAAAAAAAAAATGAAGATTAAATGGTCAAAAATTGAATCAAATCTTGCTGGAAATTGAAAAAACAAGACAACAAGCACAAGAAACTCTAGCAAACTTAACCAAAACCACCAAATCTGATAGGGAAAGGATCTAATGCTCTGATACCAAAATTGTCATATGCCAATCTTAGTATTCAAACATCTAATCCATTCATTAAAATATCAAATTACAATGGAAATACAAAAAATCAAGAAACTAGTCAAAATTCAAGAAACTAACCAAATGTAGCAAAACTTCACCAAAATGAGTAAAGATAGAATCCATTATTTATAACTATTGATCATTCACAAGATTAGGCCTTAAACTAGAAAATGATCATAGCTCTCATGTGATTGTAGGCACATGAACCATCAATACTATCAAGAAAGCTCACAAAGAGAAGCTTCAAGATCACCAAACGTTCAAAAATCATAAAAGTAGAATAGCCCCCAAATTAGCACGACCTCAGCTATTTATAGTGGTCCTTTATTGTCTCTAATTAACATTTGGGGCCTTATTACCTTAATTTGGGCCTTACAACCATTATTATAATTCCCCCCAATACAAATGTGGCGTGGTTGTTTGCGTCTTTTATTAACAATTCCAATGACTAGTTCTAGTCTAGTTTAGCTCCATGGCTATTTTGGTAATTCATTATTAAGCTCATGGGCCAATTACATACAGCACATCACACATACACATTCATAGTTCCACTTATGTAAAGATGATTCAAAGCAAGCATCGTAAGGAGATTGTTTTCTCTTTCAGGAAAATTTAGAACCAATCTCATTGGTTTGATGAGGATATTGCCCACTTGCCAAACCCTCTTTATGCAGATCCAATCAACTTCGTATCAGCAATTCACGCTTGCTGTAATTTGGTTATTTGAATGCAAAATGAAGGAGAACGTGACAATTAAAATATGTAGTAGAGCCCCAATAGATCTTGGACAACATGTAATGCATAGAGCAAATGAATCATTGTTTTGCAGACTTGAGCTACAGGAAAAAAGATATTATGCCAAATCCAAGCTTAATTTGGAAGGTTTCTATTCATATTTTTCATCTTTGACAACCAGATTCTGTTTCAACATATAATTTCTCGTTCTCATGAATTTCTGTAGCTATGAAAAAAGGGTCTCGCATTTTATTTACTCGCAAAATGTCCACGCTCTTCTGCAGGAGACTAGATACATCAATTTTAGCTGTCAAAATCATTCTCTCTGTCAGAACACTCTGTTCCGTCTATGTCAAAATGTTCACACAATCTAGATATGCGTGCTCCCACTACATAAAATTCACTACAACACTCGTCGCGATTTGCGATGTGAATCGCGAGCTGAATTTTCTTGTAATTTGTGAACAAACTCCAAGTTTTGTTGAGCCTAATCAACAAAATAGACCAGAATTATATAGCAATTGGTCCCACTCATGCATAATGGGAATGGAAACCTAGGACCATCATTGGACCGAGCATTCAAAACTTCTTTCTAGATTGTACAACCCTTTCGCACCCACTTTGCCTATTGTAGTTTCGTGAACCAACTTCGTTGACCTGTATATCAGCTGCATTCTACCTGGGATTAGTACTTTCAGGTTTGTTTTTAGGTTGCGGACCACACGGCTCCCAAACCCAATCCCGTTTCATCAAAATGGACCCTGCCATGGCAACATCACAATATTAGGAGCCCTATTAGCAGTCGGTCTGACCCAACTGTTGTTTTTAAGTAGGATAGGCTAGATTCACACGACAATTGGTCCTAGTGGTGCGTAATGAGAATAGGAACCTTGTGTTCACCATCTGACCGAGGTGATGGGCTCTCTCAAGACTACAAAATCCTTTCACCCACTTTTCCCTATTGCAGTTTTTTGAATCCAACTTCATCGGACCCGTAGCTCGGCCGCAACTCCTCTGCTCCATTCTGCATGGGATTGGTACATGCATGTTTGTTTTTAGGTTGCCTCATAGCCGGAACAAATGTCTCCCAAACCATCGCAAAGTAGTCCATATTACAAGCCCTAATTGTAGTCGGTCCGACCCAAAAGTATAGTGGAAGAGAATGCTAGTTCATAGGGTCCAAAGATCTACTCAGATGGAGCACAAGCACAAAAAGGAAAAAACTTTTGCACAAGGTCCCTAGGAA
The DNA here is from genome assembly GCA_029204225.1 of Diphasiastrum complanatum. Lineage (NCBI taxonomy): Eukaryota > Viridiplantae > Streptophyta > Lycopodiopsida > Lycopodiales > Lycopodiaceae > Diphasiastrum > Diphasiastrum complanatum. The sequence continues at coordinate 52,963,581 of CM055099.1, forward strand.
AAATGATAAGTTGATCATGTCATCTTTGGGGGCCAAATATTACGAGACAACCAATATCTGTACAACAAATTTGAAAAAAGTTAAAAATGGTTTTTAGGTTCCCAAACCAAAAGAAGCCTAGTACCCAAACCATTAGAGGAGTTCTGAGCTCCAAAAAGTTCCTTTAAGAATTCGTGCAAGATGTAGTTTATATTATTAAAATATTATAACACTAATACTTTTGACTTGCCATAACTTTTTAATCGTAGCTCAGAAGTATGTCATCTAACATATCATTGGAAAGCCCTTGTCGAGCGTTTTCCAATGCACCAAACTTTGCTAAATTCGGACTTACCACTAAAAAGTTATGACATTTTTAGTGTGGAATCAAAATGTGGACTCAAAAAGTTACATTACGTAGATTTCAAATTTGAGTGTTTTGATTGGTCCATGTGTAAGAAAAAATTGAGAAAAAATATAAAATGAATCTTTACAAAGGGTCTTTTTTGGATTCAGAACTCCTCTAATACCTGGGCCCTATCTCCATATTTTCCAAGTCCATCAACGATCTAAACTAGACGTGATTGTCACACACTAGTGTGGGGGTCTATGCTCAAAAAAGTAGTTGCTTGATGTGAACTCCGGACAAGTAAAATAGGGTCTTCAAGATGTAACAACCCACCTTTTTCTCAATCTTACAGGCTGTACTCCTTGCATCAGGTCCCTTGAAAAATTTTATTGCACTTGTCGCGTTCAGAGTCCTAAGCACACAACCCTATTTTGGACATGTCTGTTTAGGAGTCCGACAATACAAAAAACAATTTTTTAATAAAAAACAATACTTAAAAACATGTTTAAAAATGGACCCTAGGTACCCAAACAGTTATAACCCTAGCAACTAAATCTTGGGGCTCTTTTTTCAACGGCTCTTACAGAATTAAAAGAGCACTTCAAAACCAAAAGTCCCTATTTTTTTTCATGTTTATTTTTCTATTCTCCAGTCTCCAATCACAAGCACCTCCACCCTCCAATTTTTGGCCTGCACCTTCCAATAGCCTAGCCTTCTTAGATATACCTTGAGTCTGTAGTGAGGTAGTCTATACTGTACTGAGTGATTGCATTGGTGGATGAAGTAGCAATATACAACATTTGTGCTTCCATCGTTCTCCAAGACTCAGCCATGTGAGTTCACTATTTTTTTTTAATGCTTTTGGTTTCTCAGTTTCACAGTTTCTTGTTGATGTTTGATCTTCAAAAAGGAGAAAAAAACAATGACACTGCCCGACCCATTGATTTCAATATTTTTTTGTTTTTGATCACATTTTTACGGTTTCTTGATCTTTTTGATGCTTGATCATCAAAAAGCATATCTTGTTTAACTATTTATTGTCCCTGTTACAAGACGATACTACAAAACATATTCTCCGCTCACCTGTGAAGATCCCGCTTAATTTAACCTTGTGCCATCTTGGAAGCAGCAGCAGCACCAGTTCTTTGCATCAAACTTCTGAATGATTCAGTCTAAACAAACGCATCCACCTACCGATTGTACGAAGACAGTAATATTATAGAATTGCAAAAATAGGGACACGACATTAAGACGCTTGCATCGCTAAGATTGCTTGCCACTGCACAAGCCACAAGTGCAAAACTAAATAGTACGTTGAAGACGAGTGTCTCAAAATTTATGCATAAGCTCTAGTCAAAAATGTCAGATGGGCCGGAGAAGGGCTTGCGCTGGCGCAAGCCCTGGCCAGACCCAGTGTCATAGTTTTTTTTGTTCTTTTTTATGTTTATATACTGTTTTTTGATCAAACGTGTAGCTAACTTTTTTCCATTGATCAGACAATGGTGGTCTGTTGACAAAAACGGTGTTGTTTTTTCAAATGATAATATAAAAAGGACACGACAAATACTGAAACTGGGCCGGGGCAGGGCCCTGCCCCAGCCTCTGACTGACTAAACTTCCACAATACAGAAGCTCTGCCCCAGACATTACTACTCATGTGTGGCCCGCCAATAGATGCATAGTTGAAATTTTGTCATTCCTAAATGAAGTTCATACTCTTGAGAAACACCTTAATCAATCTGGTCCTTTATCACTCTGGGAACACTTTATTGGAGTTAACATTTGTTTTATTGAAATAGATGATAATGCTTCTTGGTTTCCAAGGGGAGGTTCGAACCTGAGACCAAAGAAACTTTGGATGTCAAGCTAACCAACTAAGACAACCCCGTTGGGTGAAATAGATGATAATGCTTCTTGGTTTTTCGAAGGGAGGCTTGAACCTGGGACCAAAGAGACTTTGGATGCCAAGCCAACCAACCAACTAAGCCAACCCTTGAACTGAAATAGATGATAATGGTGAAGTTAGGATTGATAAAGGTATCGTTAAATTGTTGGAATCGATGGATTTGTAATTCTATCTTTATGATGACACCAAAGCACTCCACACTCGGATTGTCTTGTCAGTGGAGCCACTGTAGAGGAGGTCCGCCGAACTGGCAAGACTCAGTATTGTCTGCAGATGGCCTCTAAGAGTACCCAGATGACACAGTTGTGTTTCCTTCAAGCTCTTGGTTTTTTTGTTCTTTTTGATGTTTACATATTGTATTTCGATCTAATAAGTAGTTAGTTTTGTTTCATTGATCATAAAACAGTGGTCTACTACCAAAAACAATGGTCTGCTATTCCTTTGAACCCATAGACAGGCTGGTATTTCTTTCGAACCTCTCAAAGATCATATGTGATAGCAAAAGAACATTGAGCATATAAGGACCTTTTAACTAAAATACGAGAGATGTGGAGATATGAGTATGGGTTTATTGATGCACTTCTACGGTTGTGCCAGGTATTTAGCAGCAATTTTCTCTAGAAACTCACAATTGAAAAAAAAGAAGCCAATCCAAACAGCTCGAAAGCAAAGACTAATTGTGGATCAACACTGATTGCAGATGCCATCGCCACCCATGTCCATGTATAAAAATCTATAGCAGTGATAGGAAGCTCAAACAACCACAAAATCTATGACTTTTCTTCCACTATTAAAGTCTTAAAGCTACACAACCTTCGATATTGACTTGTTTGCACGTTAGAGATTTGTACGTCTGTAAATTAAAGCCTCCAAAATCTAGAATCTAGTAGCAATTGTCTTGAACCCCCGACTCTTTTTCTCTTTTACTTTAATGTGATCTCCTGGCCCTGTGTGATGGTTCTTTGGAGCGCTCTCATGTTACCTACAATAAAAAAAAGCACCAATAAAAAAAATAGTCATCTTGATTTCATAAATGTGCTTTGAAATGGCTTTAGATATGTCTCTCTTCGGATATGCAAGTTTTATTCCATTGGCCTATCTGGCAATTGGATCATTATCTAAGCCAAAAGCAACATTGTAGAGATAGACAAGTATGATCAATATCATCTATAAGAGGTGAATTAGATTGTAACATATAACCTAATCAGGTGATGGATGAATAATGGAGCTCATATCAATTGTACGATGCCAACAATCGTAAGTCCTAAGATTCCAAGACCAGGGCAAATGCGTATCATATCTTGTTTGAATTCCCACATTCAACAAAGTTAATTCGATGAATGGCATGGAGCAGAAATTCAATGCGCACACTTGGACCAAACCAATAACAAGTAATGTCACTTTTTAAGGGGTGGTCCGAGTGAGTTATTGTGCTGGGGAAGATTGATAATGGCCACCACAATAGAACCTTCTTCAAAGGATTATTAAAGAAGAAATGCCCATTGGGATATGTGGCTGATTTTGATGGAAACATTACTTGTCACTTCTGCAAACGACATGCAACATGTGTTGACACTTGCTCGTGCATTTTGTAGTATGTGATGCCAAACGATGAGACACTCACTAGGTTAATGATACACTCTGGAAACCATTTACATGATGTGTAGCCCGGGACATCAAAGAGGAGTATTGACAACACTAGACTCTTAGTTGAAAGGGCGGTAAAGGCTGACAAGAATGTTGGATCACGAAAAGTGCAGATGATAATAGCAAGAGATTTGATCCCATCAACTCTAACAAAGCTCGATTGTCTACAAAATGAGGTTGTCAGAGATCTGAAACTTGGAAACTTTTTGGATGAGTTGATTCCTCTTGTCTAGGCATTTCTTTTTTTGAACTCAAAAATAAGTTCCAATTTACGGTGTATAGATTACGTCGGATGGTCTCCAAGACAAATAACACAGTAATGCTTTAGAAGATGGTTTGGACAATCTTCTACACCTAAAGAATGATTGAATGTATGACTTCTTTCATGGTACTAAATTTCTAGGACAAGGTTCTTTGGAAGACCGATGCTTTGTTTTCAAAATATCAATGAAGAGACTTGCTTCAGGAGTAGATCTAGTAAATCGAATGTGACGAACAAGCAATGGAGATTTCAAGACTGCCTGGGTTTAGTTTGATCACACCAGAAGAGTAATTGGATCGTCAACAGTGGCATGCCATGTCTATGACCCAAGGTATATTTTTTCTTTTCCAACCATGTTGGATGAAACTATTTCCAATTTGAAGAAAAACTTGTGAACATGCTCTTGATTTTTTTGATTAAGTGTGCATGAACTATTGAGCATAACTACATGTGAGATGAAGGAAGAGGATACTGAGGCACAAATTCTATTTTTAGACATGCTCAACACAGTCATGGAGCGTCCTGGTCAAGACAATGTGGACTTTTGTGGGTTCATTCGGAACAAAGCCTTTTGAGACACACCAATACATATGTTCCAAAGGAACAACAGACAAAACACAACATATTATGCGAAAATTGGAGGGTCGTCACAACTAGGGAAGAAGCATTGGAACATTACAGGTTAATTAGACAGTGGTGGTGGATAGCAAAAGTAAAGGAGTGTGATATCCTAGCTTTGGATAGTTGCTTAAGATGGTGGAATGTCAAAATTGCTCATTGGGGCGATTTCATGGTGGCAATAAATTGTTTCTATAAAACAAGGCCGCAAATTCTAATTTATTTAAATTTGACCTAAAATTAAAATTGAACATCATGAATTGTTTTCAATATTAGATATTAAAACATCTATGTTTGCATTTGTTAGGTGTTGGATAGCAATGCTATTGCAAATATTCCATGAGCCAATTTATCGGAATCCAAACATGGAAGTTGGCTTGTTGGAGAGGTGCAAAAAGATAAAATTTCTTTGTATCCTGCAGCTATCTTTGACATGGCAAATGCTCTTTTGCAAAGTGCAAAACAACATGCATGTATTTCGGAAAAACATTTGGGAGCACCAAGCTTGAAGAATCTAATTGATAGAAGCTCATCAAAGTATCCATTCAAGCCAGCAACAATAGCACAAATAGTTCAACAGGTTGTCACTGGCACTCCAATGTACCACAATAGAATCAATTTAGAGGGGGAGCGAGAGACCATGCGACAAAAGAGGAGGCCTTCCTTGATCTTCATTGCCCATTGCTTATGTGAATAATCATTGCCCATTCCTGATGTGAAAAAGCCCATGAAAGCTTAGGTGAAAGGAATCATATGGCATGATATGAAATGATGGGGACAAAAGAGTTGTTACTATCAACATGGGCCAAAATCTGATTGGATGTCCAGGGGAAAAAACTTTGTTATTTTGCATAATAATGTTCAACTCATATTTTTTCAGTCTATCTTGCATAGTCCTTAAAATAGTAAATTTGTTGTTCTTATGATTCCTTGAATTTAAAAGTTTTAGCTTGTAGTGAATTGTACTTTTTCCCTATTACATAGTTGTTTTGTATTGCCTAAAATCATTTCTTTTGCACATATGTAAAGGTGATGACAGTTTGTTCTTTTGGCTCCATGAATGTTTGATTGATAGTTTATTTGTCCTACATATCATGGTTTTTGCAATGTAAATGCAAGATGTTCTAATGGGTGACATTTGGAAATAGAAAAAACTTGTATGTTATAGTGGGTGAAATGTAATAGTAGAAAAAGCTCGCTTCGAACACAAAAAAGCTCGCCTTCAAAAGCTCACCCACAAAAGCTCACCGCAAAAAGCTTGCCAAAAAATAAAACCCGTCATCGTGACGTTCAGTCTGCATGAACACAAGCAAACAAACTACATTAATATTTAATGCATGATTGTATTATATTAAATTAAATTGACATCAGAATAGATGCAAAAGAATCATATAAGCGACAATGTTTAAGAATAGTACTATCTAAAAATTAAAACATAAGAATCATACAATAATTTTATGTTATTTGTGTATTGTACTTGTGCATATATGCAATTTATCACAACGAGATGAATTACATTCAGATCAGTCTAGCAATGAAGACACTACTCAAGTTAACAGGGTAAGTAATAAACATGCACACTTTTTTGTTCATAAAAGCTTTGTTATTATAAGTTAAAATATTGTGCTAAAGTGACATGTACTTGATTTTTGTTTCTCGTAGAGAAATTGTTTTCAAAATAAAATATGGTGCACATGCCTCAAGTGTGATGGACAAAAGATGCGTGAAAGACGCATTGTTGAAAATCATTTGTGGAAGTTTGGACGAAAAGACGAAGGTCAACCATCAAATTTGGAAGACATTGAGGTTTGTTAATTTTATATAATTGTTTTTTATTATAATCTTCGTCAATCTATATATGTCACTTATGGAATTTGTTTCATGTGTGTAGCCTATACATCAAATGCCATTCCACAGAGTTGATCCATCCATGTTTAGTTACAATCAACGTCAAGTTTTGATAGACATGAGAAAACAAAGAATGAAAAAAATTGAAGAGGTAAACACAATTGGAAAAAAGAATAATCAACTTGATTCTAATGATTATGATGATGAGGTGCAACCCGATGAAGCAATGCACAACATGTTTGAATCTTACTTTGAAACAAATGACAATGATGATATGCATGCATCTTCTAATGAAAACGGAGATCACGAACAATTTGAGATGGATGAAGATGAGATTCTATTATGCAAGGAGGCAGACACTCCTCTATATCCTGGAGCATCCATTTCGAGACTAGCTATGTCAATTCTTATTCTAAACCTTCAAGCAACATACAAATGGAGTGATCATAGCGTGACATCTTTATTCAGGTACTTAACGCATAGCACAACTATTATGCTTTATAGCGTATTTACATTAAGTTAATTTTTTTTCTTTTTTAACAACTCACATTGCTCCTTTTTTAGGTTGTTGCATCGAATACTTCCGAAAGAAAATGTGATACCTAAAATACAATATCTTACAAAATGCCAAAGATGCCCTAAAAGCAAAGGCACCCTGTAAATCTAATCCTAAGGCTACTCGTAAGAGTGACGCACTTTTTGCATTGTCATCACCAACACTTCAGCACTGACTGACGTCGCACCCTTTTCACGCTCATCCCATGCAGCTGCGCTAACAGATTGGACAACGACTGCAGCCACCCACGATCTCTTACAGACAACACATCCACTCTTTACTTTCCACATCTGCACACCTATAATATAATGTATATATATTGGATACCATTTGTGTATTCAGGTTAATGAGGTTAATGGGTGAATGAGTTGATGAATGAGACGAAGTAGATGCCTTGCGCATTGATTCTTGATTGTCAACAATAAGGTTTTATTCCTTTACAGATTGGATAAGCTTTGTAGGGCACGCGGTTTCGTTCGCTATTGTCTTGTGCTCCACCGCATTTTTGACATGTATACATGATCTTAATCTGATACAGTTCTTTGTTCTGCATTCAGATCTATGTTAATATTGCTATGCTTATCATTCATTCTGTCTGATCTTTCTAGTTGTTCTTTCTGGTAATAGACCACTAACATTTAGTCTTGTCTTTCGCGAATCATTCGTGACTAATTATCAGTTGAGCACCGTTTAGCTCTTCGCGATTCATTCGTGATGAATAGTTTGTCTTGCTATTCGCGACAAACCATTCTTCTGGAGCATCATTCATTTATTAAAGTTTGGCTACGTAATCAAGAACGACTGTGATTTCCATCACTATCGTTTTGTTTGTTCTGATAGGCATAGTCATGCTTACGGTGAGAGTCGTATAGTTCGCTCACTATATGACGTGAGGGACATAACTACTAAGTTACATCTTCGAAGAAAATTCTTCACATTCAAGATGTCTACTGGTGATTCTCTTCAGTGTCACATTAACCAATTTAAGAATCTCTTGCAATAGATGGTCGTTGTCGGATCAGTCATAGACGATCAAGACGCAATTATGACATTGCTTTCAAGCTTGCCCTCTACATATGAGAACTAGATAATGATTATATCAACACACTCAAACTTAGCTCTTACTAGAGTTATCACTATGTTGTTGCAAGAAGACAATAGAAGAAGTCAAGACACTTCGTCTACCTCATCCTCTCAAGCTCTATATGTCAACAAAGGCTCTAAGCGACAAAAGCAAAAAAGCTCCAAGAAGACTACACGAATCAGAAAGAGAGTCAAAGTCAAGCACAATCATCAGATCCACAGTTTAAGAAGATGTTTTGTAGGTATTGCAAGTGCAATAACCATGAGACCAAGGATTGCCAAATTCTTCAAGCGAAGAACGCAGCCAAGCAACCTGATCAACAAGCAAACATAGTTTCATCATCTCCCCAGGTTGAAGTCCTCTCCACCTCTCTCTCTCTTTCTAGTTTATTCTAGTTATCAGACTTTATCTAAGAGACAACTATCTACATAGTCTGATTGAGAAATAATAATTTTTTTTGAAGAAAAAATTGGAATTGAAATATTTTTAGAGGGGGTCTATCCGCCGCGGCGAATGGACCTTAATTCAAATTTGTTTTTTCATCAATTGATTTTAAATGGTTTTTTTAGAAATAAAGTTTGTTTGAGAAATAATAAATTTTTCTTAAAAACATAATTTTACATTGAAATTTTTTGAGGGGGGTCAATCTGCCGCGGCCGATTGACATTCCTCCAATTGTTTTTCTTATGAATTGTTTTTTAAAAGATTTTTTTCAGAAATAATGTCTGATTCATTATAAATTTCATTCATCCACTGATGTTTACCTTTTACAAAATCGTAAGAAGTTTTAGTTCTACAGTTTTTGAAAAAAAATAAGATTTTTCAAGAAAAAATAAAAAAATAATAATGGAGAAAGTCGTCCGTCCTCCTCCCCACCCATCTCTCTCTCTCTCTCTCTCTCTCTCTCTCTCTCTCTCTCTCTCTCTCTCTCTCTCTCTCTCTCTCTCTCTCTCTCTCTCTCTCTCTCTCTCTCTCTCTCATCAGCTTATTCTAGCTATCAAAGTTTATCTAAGAGGGAGGTCCATCCGCTGCGGTGGATGGACCTCCATCCAAAATATCTTTTAATAAATTCTATTTCAGAACTAATAAAAGTTAGAAACTAATTCTGTGGAAAAACTAATTCAGGTTAAAAAATTAATTGAAATTTTTTTCTAAAAAGTTGTACAAAGCTTTCAAACCTTTTTTTGAAGATCCTTAAATCCACTTCCTAAATTGCCATTATTGGAAGGTCTGAAAGTCTTTGGAGGGTTTGAATCCCCCTCCAAGCTACCCTAACCTCATGGCTACTCCTTCCTCAACACATTTTCAAAAATATATATACATAAGATAAACGAGAATAAAAAATGATCTCTAAAAATGATCTAAAACTACTTGAACAAAAGCCTCTCAAATACAAGTTTGGATTAAAATAACATAGATTGAAATGGCTCAGATTATATAGTATTCCTAAGTTGTGTACAACTCATCAATCCATGACCGCATTTCTCAGTTCTGTACAACTCATTAAGCCATGTTACGTTTTTTCTTTTGTCTGTGTATAGCTCATCAATCCTTGCCTACGATTCTTAGTTTGTGACAACTCATAAATCTATGTCTTCAATTTTTATTTCAATACAGTTCACAGAGCCATGTTATGTTTTTCATTTTTCTCTTGTTTGTGTACAACTCATCAATCCTTGCCTACGATTCTTAGTTTGTGACAGCTCATGAATCCATGTCTTCATATCTTATTTCAATACAGTTCACAGTGCCAAGCTACGTTTTTCATTTTTCTTTTGTTTATGTATAGCTCATCAATCTTTGCCTATGATTCTCAGTTTGTGATAGCTCATGAATCCATAGGTTTCTCATTTGTTTCATTGTTTAAGTCCTATTGTTATTCTGAATAAACTTCATAAATATTGCATGGTTGCTTAGCTCTCAGTTTGAACTTTGTATTATAGAAGTGCTAGACTCAATTGTCTTAATTCTCTAAAGACTTCTTAGTTTTTTAGCCTCTCTTTTTGTTTGATAGAAGAGGAGGTCAAGGTACTTTTTTCTTTCTAGCTTTCTAAAATAGAGAGCTCAAAAATCATTCACTTGCCTTGGATCGAGAAGAGAAAACTAGAGCTCTCAATTTCTTCATAAATCTTGGTATGTTTGTTGTTTTTTGGGAGCTTTGTTATTTGCAAATGGCAACGTCAGCTGCTGCTGTTGTGAGCAAATTCTTTTGTGCTCCTCAACTCAAGTGACAATGGTCATCATGCCATATCCTTGGAGCAATAGCGGCATGGACTGAAATACTACACCAAATACTGATAAACGAATAAGCAATTTATTTTCGTCGAGAGCAGCTTGATAGGTAGTTGTCCCCCGCATATACTAAAAAAGCCAAAAAAAAATGTAGGAAGCCATCCGTCCCGCGGTGGATGGCTTCTCACATTTTTTTGGATTTTTTCGGGTTTTTGGAATTTTTGGGATGTATTCGAGATTTTTGGATTTTCGGAATCTATTCGAGATTTTTTTTTTTGGAAACAAAAAATGTGGAGGAAGCCATGGGTTTCCACATTTTTGGGTTATTTCGGGATATTTTTGAGATTTTTGAGATTTTTCTTTTTTTGGAAAAAAAATGTGGCGGATGGATTTCCACATTTTTTGGATTTTTTTGGTTTTAAGGTTTTTTGATTTTCGAGTATTCAGATTTTCAGGATTTATTCGAGATTTTTGGATTTTCGGAATATATTACGTTCCTTTGAGGTCTATCAACAAGCAACCAACTTTCATTCTCAATCAAGGCATTATACTCATCCAACATAGCTTTATACCATTCTTTGGAGTTCAATGATTATTTAACATTAGATGGTTCTTCAAAACTAGATAAAGCATAAGAAGTGGTTGAGATACCCTCAGCTTGCTACCCTTTGCCTTGATATGTGAGCCTTGATGGCTCCACTTTTGCCCTTGAAGATCTCCTTAGTGTGATAGGTGGATTTGGTGCTTGCTCCTCCATGAGCTCCTCCTCAAAGTCAAGATCTTGCTCCTTGGCCATCTTCTTCTTGATTGTTGGAGCACTTGAGCCTTCTTCAAGCACATGCATATTATGTTTATTAAATATAACATCCCTTGAAACAACAAAGTTATTCAAGGATTAAGATTGGGTTTCTTTCCATAGAACATCTCACAAGGAGTTTTGCCTTCAATTGCTTTGCAAGACACTCTATTCATCAAGTAGTTTGCACATACAAGAGATTCACCCCAAAAGGATTTGGGCAAACAAGCATCCAATCTTAAAGCCTTAGAACATTCACATAATGTTCTATTCCTTCTTTCAGCAACTCCATTTTGTTGAGGAGTGTAAGGACAAGAAGTCTCTTTCTTGATCCCTTCCTCTTCACAAAAGGCCTTGAACTCATTGGAGATGAATTCTCCACCATTGTCACTTCTAAGAATCTTGATGCTATGATTATGATGCTTTTCCACAAACATTTTGAACTTTACAAAAGTATTAAATACTTGAGACTTGAAAGAAAGTAAGAATACTTGAGTAGTCATCAATGAAGGTTAAGAACATGGATGAACCTCTATTAGATTTGGTGCTAGCAATATGCACATTCACGTGTATGATTTCAAGAGGATGAGATGACTTTGTGATGGAGTTAGGAAACACCTTCTTATGTGCCTGGGATAAAGCAAAAGCTTCACAAACCTTGTCTTCCTTCCCAATAGACCTTGGTAGGCCTAAAGCATACTCCTCCTTGATCATAGCCTCCATGGAACCCAAGTTGACATGTCCAAGTCTTTTGTGCCATAAAGTGAAGGTAGATATCTTGCTCTTCTCGGCCAACATGACAACATTAGTATCCACAAATGCATCCAACTAATAAAGTTTGCTAAGTCTAGTGCCCTTAGCCACTATCTTACCCTTATTCTTGATAAAACATTCATTTGAAACAGAATGAACATTGAAACCATTGTCTACCATTTGGCCAACACTTAGTAGATTTTTTGTTATTGTAGGGATGTACAAAACACCTGTTATGTTGATCTTTTTGGAAGATCCTAAGCAAAGGAGAACGCTATCAACTCCTTCAATCTTACAAGCTTCATCACATGTTGTATAAATAGATTTTATAGGTTCATCATAAGATAAGAGAGAAGAGAAAAACTCCCTTTTGCTAGTCATGTGTGAACTAGCACCTGAGTCGATCCACCAAGGATCTTCTCCTTTGAAGCTTGTTGAAGAAAATATGGACATTATGAGAGAGTCCTCATGTGAAATCTCCTCCTCCTCTTTGATCATGTTGGCTTGGCTTTGATCTTGCTTCCTCTTGAAGCATTCCGAGGCATAATGCCCCATCTTGCTACAATAGCTGCACTTCACCTTGGATTTGTCCTTCTTGACTTTGGTGGTTGATGGAGATGCCTTTGAGGGTCCTTATTGAACCTCAGGCTTTGTTGAAGCCTTTTTGAATGTTGATCCTTTGCCTTTGGACTTCCCTTTGTCTTTGGTGAAGAGAGCTTGGTCATCTCCACCTTGGATGGAAAGCCTATCCATCCTCTCTTGCATTTGGCTCCTTCTTGACTCCTCGGCCACGAGTGTGCCTTGGAGCTCTTCAAGTATGGGTAGCTTACCCATAATTGCATATCCCTGAACCAAATTTTCAAATTCAAAGCCTAGTTCATGCCATATGAGTTGAACAAGCTCTTCATCCTTGATAGAATCACCTATGAAGGCTAGCCCTTTGTTCAATTCCTTCACTTTTAAGACAAAAGTATGTGAACTTTCTCCTAGTTTGGTTCTTAGATTCATAGACCTTTTCAAAGTCTCCCAAGCATCTTGAGCGAAAGTGCAATCTCATATCTCTCTTAAGAGTTCATTTGTAACATTCATTTTTATACAATGTAGTGCAATATTGCACCTCTTGTTGTATTTGGCTTTTTCTTGAGAATGAATAGGTTCATCCTCCTTGCCATTTACAATCTCCATTAGATATTGCATGATCATGATGAATTCAATTCTAAATTTCCATATGGAATAGTTAGTTTTGTTGAGCCTCTCATTAGTATCCAAAAGATATGCATTTAAAGATGCCATCTATTCTCCTAAAAATGAAGGCTACTTCTATTGATTTGATTGAAGATCTACCTTATCCCACTTCTTAGAAACCTAAATAGATCAGTAATAGACTTCCTATAAAGATCTAAGAATGATCTTTACTGCACTTGCTTGATTGAAGTAGACGATACTAGTAGAATTGCCTCTCTTTCTATAAAGAACATAAAAGCATCCAGATGATCTGATCAAGAGTGAATTTCAGCAACCTAATATCCTTCCAAAATCAATTTTAAAACATCTAAATGGAACTTAATGAGGTGCAACACAATCTATTATCCAATCATAAGCAAAAATTGATCAAAATTGATGAAAAAGTGATCTAATTTGATGCATAAGTCAAGCAATGGTTGGAGTAAACCTAAATCACTTTAGGAGGTGTCCTCTATACCTTAGAATAGCCTTGAATAGTCCCCAGACCTCTGATCTTCCCTCTCCTTGAATGCTAAAAAGCCTCCTCTATGAAATCACCTCCAAAACTCGCTTAGAAATCAAAGCTTGGAGCAAGCAAAACTTGTTATCTTGGTAATGTGGATTGAATTCAACTTTGCCTCTGGTTTTAGACACCTAAAGACCTACAAATGAGGTCACAAATTACCAATCTCCAATGGATCTGACTCACTTTGAGTTCTAGAATCAATGTTAGATGCTAAGATCCAATCTACACAAGACTCAAATAAAAAATTGTGATCAGATTGAATGAAAAGCAAGGATTTAGCTCATTTCAATATTTAGGCTCTGATACCATGTAAAAAATATAGCAAATAAGGATTCTAAAACACTTGAAATGTTGAGGGAAACAATAGATTATGATTCCATAAAGTTAGCACAAGTTGCACCATCAAAATCCATCAATAATCTATGCTTGAACCTCACTGAATGGCCCAAATCCTTGAAAAAGCCTTCACACGTGTGAAAGTACAGCCTCCCACAGTCTGAGCACTGTACACTAGACCCACATTCAATCATATAATGATTAGGAATCACAAGAACTCAAATAATTATGAACATAGAGAGCAATTGCACCAATATGAGAGAAAAATCATGAAATTGCTTGATTGATTTTGGTGAGAGATCATCACCTATATATACATGATCCATCATGGTTTTGGGCAGGTATGAGTAGCCCTAAACCGGATCTTTCATCCCTAACAAGTTAGGATTGGAATCTTGGAGATCCCTCAACAATGTAAAAATTACCAAAAATAGCTCTTACTTTTTCTCTCTTGTATCTAAGCATGATTTGGACTCATTCCAAAGGTTCTATCACTTAGGTAAACTTGAGAACATCATTTTGAATGGAATCCTATTCTATTTGGCACGTGTGACAAGCCACATCATGACCATCTAACTATTTACAAGTCATATGACCAAAATTATTCAAGCTAGAATTGTGAATTTTTAACAATTGTCACATTTACTGGAGATCTAGGTTGAAAAATGTACATGAGCATAAACAGACTATAACTTGTAGCATAATGTTTTCTACTATTGTAAGCAAACTCAATCAAAGGAACATAATCTCCCCATTGAGATTGCTTGTCAACAAACACATATGTTCTCAACATATCCTCCATAGTCTGATTAGTTTTCTCAGTTTCCCCATCTGATAATTTTCTTTTAGGATAGAATGAAGCTAGTTTATTGGCTCCATTCTTCCCTAAAAATGGACTCCATCTAACCCCAGGAGTCTTTTGCACCACTTCTTATGAAGTTGGTAAGCAAAATTTTTTGGTCATTATTATTAATAAAAAAATTTGCAAAATTTATTTGAGCTACATTTTAAGCACTTAAAAATCGATGAAGAAAACTTAAATTCAACAAATATATATTCATACATAAATGTTCCAAGTATACATATATGTTACTTTTATGGAAATATACCTAATTATAATTAGATCCAGCTGAGTCATCCTTGTCTTGGCCATTGGCGTCGCCATCGGACTCATGTGACTATGATGCATGAGATTGAGACTGTGATACCTACATTCAATGAAGATGATTCAGTTATCTGATAAATGTGATGAGAGTGAAATTTAGATGTCATGAATGTAGTGAAGTTAAAGTATATCTTGAAGCCATATATACCTCAGATCTAGAATATCCATGAATATAGTGCCGAAACTCAAGTGCTACCATTTATATCATTAGCTTCATTTCAGGAAATGCTAAAAATTGAAGTACATGTATTCAAAAACATGGAAATTGATCCATGCAAACGAGTATATATATTACTACAAGACGTAACACCCTGCAGCAAAAGACAAAATATCCAAAAAGATGACATATATACATATTCGAATTTATGGAATAGAGAAACAACGCATGAACAAAAAGAAACATCAATGTTTAGAACAAAAGTTTCTGGGTTGCCATTACTGACTAAACAAAAATAATTCATCACATTAAAAAAATGCAATCTTCTCATTTCTATTTCCATTTGGTCATGATTACTACAATGGGAAGATACGTTCTATCAATTACATAAAAATGAGAGTTTTTTCATTGTTTTTGTCATTTACACTATATCCACCATATTTACTTATAATGTATCAAATACAACAAGTGATTTTGATAACAACAAAGGTGTCATCCGTTGTCCTACAAAAGACATTATCAAATTTGTTAATAAACATCCAAATGCAAATGAAGAATAGATTTTTAGAAATGTTTTGAATTTCACTTTGTCATGCAAAATGCCAGGCACCCCATCATGTCATAGACAAAATTTTAGAAATTTATTAACGATGATGACACATTGGGGATTACCAGATTTTTTTTTGACATTGACAAGCGATGAAACAACTAAATTATGATGGTCAGAAATCCGACAAATAGAAGAAATAGTGAAAAATTATAATATGGATTTCGATTGGAGAAATTATCCAATTGAATGTTCATTGATATTTGTCAAGA
Source organism: Diphasiastrum complanatum (assembly GCA_029204225.1). Lineage (NCBI taxonomy): Eukaryota > Viridiplantae > Streptophyta > Lycopodiopsida > Lycopodiales > Lycopodiaceae > Diphasiastrum > Diphasiastrum complanatum. The sequence continues at coordinate 52,979,838 of CM055099.1, forward strand.
AGTTAGAATTATTTATGAAAGAAATCATTCTTCCAAAAAGAGCAATGTTAGTATGAATTAAACATTACATGTTATGATAGAAATTCCAAAATTGAGGTTCTGTACATGCCCATATCATGCTATGAGTTAAAAGAAAAGATGTGAAAAAAATTGGAAATGAAATCGTTGCATTCATTTCTACGAAACTCAATCTAGAAACCAAAAAAATTCGAAATTCCATTAGATCCAATCAAAAAACAAATATATGAATTAGTTGTACGAAAACAAATCCATTGTTGTCGATCAACTTGCATCATCAAAGGTGATAAAAAAAGAACAAAGATCTGTAAATATGGATTTCTATTCCAAAAATGTTCGACATCAACTGAATTAGACACAAAAACTGAACGTGACTATACTTCCGACCTAGATATGAAGATCGTAACGTAGTACCTTATCATCCGGTAGTGCTATTGTTATTGCAAGTGCACATGAATTTGCAATGAATTACAAACACAGGCTGGTCATATTACTTATTGAAATATGCAATGAAATAAGAGCCAACATGGCCATTGAATTTGAATATAGATGACGCAAAAAAGATCAAAATATCCCATACTGATGAAAACGTGTTAAAATTAATATCTAGCTACATCTTGACAAAACCAATATCATTGCCAGAAATTAGTTTCACATGCTTACAAATCCCCATTATCAAAAGAAACGAAGCTATTCAATACGTAGATAGCTCTTCTCCAGATCTACGACAAAAATTTATAATAGTATAACAATACAATACTATTGCATCCAATTGATATGAAGCTTGTGTTTTGGCAAAATCACACAGAAGGCTTTTCCCAAGATCAAGCATCAAGACAAGGCATCCATTTGAACTCGTGCACTCTGATGTTTGTTTCTCTTCAAGGCTAATAACTTAAACATTTTGAGTCATTTAGGAAAATTCCCAAAAAAATTTCCATTCTGAAATAACATAAAGTTAGTTATTACAATTCCGGTATGATCTTCAAAATCCCCTTTTTGAAAAGCCCATGCAAAGCAATTTTCAGGCCCATGCAAGGTTAAAGGTCAAGGCTCTTCCATGGTGAGTGAGCCGGTCCACCACAAAGCCCTAGAAAAAAAAAACTCTAACTAGCCAAACTAGCTACGCAATTTTGTCCAGATTTGAGTCAAACAACAATTGTAAAAAACGAAGCGCATGTCATAATCATGATTGAATTTTGTATTCAATTTATCTGTTTTTTGTATTCGATCTATGTATGTTTCATATCGTTATTTTGTAAGTTAAAAAAATTTGCACTTTGAAAAGAGACATGAATAGCATTATTTATGTGTTTAGTAAACATAGAAATGTGATTTTCAAGAACGTATCTGTAATTAGATAGTTAGTAATTACAAAAATGTGTTTTGTGATTTTTTTAGAAAAAAACATTTCAAATGAAAGCTGATGAAGAACAATGTCAAAATTGGAACAGTTAGTAGCTGATTATATCTTGTAAATAATTTTTAGTGCTAATGGCAATGTTGTTCAATTGTTTCTGACATATTTGCCTGGGAGTCATCATATCCTCCAGCGTCAGTGTTAATCTCAAGGAGGTCAGATGGAGTGTGATCTGGCAAAACTGGCATGGGAGTGATGGATTTAGTAGGAGCGGGATTAATAAGGTTGTACGTCGCATCGACGGAAGTAATCTATTTTAGGAACTCATCCCGTTGGGCCTTGTACATCTCAGGATGTCCTTGGTGTGGTCTTAGAAGTCAGCTTAGAGGGGGTTGAGAGGAGGAAGGTGGGGAAATTGGGTAAGTGGGTATGAAGGTTTGGAAAAAATTGAAGGCGAAATAAGATGGAGTCTTGTAATTAGGTGGGGAGATAGGAAAAGTTCCAAAAGTAGTTTTGGTCCTCTTGTAGTCTGATCCTGAGCTTCCATCTAATTGTTGAGCGTGCCCGTCGTAATCATTCGCTCCGTCATCTCCATCATCGTCCCTGAGTTTCTGATCAGAGATTTCTGCTTGGGCCTTGCATGTCGTGTTCTATAATTGGTTCACTTTGTCCAAGACCTAGTTGTTTCTGAAACTCGAGAATGACTTTTGTCTATTTTGTCGCAGCATACTCAAAGTTTTTCTTGTCCGCCTCTCTCTCTTGGATCAGCCTTATGTATTTTTCCATTCTTATGGCTGGAGCTTGAGGAGCTTGGATCTGAATGTCCTCGAGCTTCACTTGAGCAGCATCAACCGCCATTGCGCTGATGATCTATCTCCGATTTGTCGATCTGGGGTCATCTGTTGCTTGAGTTATTGGATCTCGTTCAATCCTGTTGCTTGTCCAGCTATTGTAGCTTTCAGTTCCATTATCAAAACTTCCTTCTCCTCTGTCTCTTTTTCTTTTTCTCTTATCTACTTTTGCTGCTCGGCTATGGTTTGGTCTTGTTGCTTGACCTTATTTTCCAATTCCTTCTGTTGGCTCACCAACTAGTGCACATGGTAGCTGGTCTTGGATAGGCTTATCATCGAATGCTTGGTTGCCTCTGAAAGCTCTTCAGGGTTAGAAATACTTGAGTATCTATTAGGGGTGTGGTGAGGTGGTGCTAGTCCAAAAAACATGGGTTGATGGAGACGTGAAGGTGGTAATGGTGAGAATGGATGAATGATATTAGTAGTGATGGTGGTTGCAAAAATGATGGGTGGATCAATGGCTTGGGTGGTGGTGGTGACATTAGCTGGTGGGAGCTGAATTCTCCCCGACTGATCTGCCTTGACATCATTGTCATCGTCGTCTAAGTCAACCAAGTCCGCAACATCAAAATATGAAGACATGTCCGTAATAACGTGGACATGCTAGGTCTGCTCCTGCTAGGGACTATTGTTGTGTCTTTGGGAATGATATTCTCACCTCCCTCCCCTCCCAAAATTTGTGGACCCAGTGGTGAAATTGGCGGCGTTGGCATTGTAATTAGTATGGGGGGAGTTGTCACCGAATTAGGTGGGATTATATGTGACTCCATGCTTGTATCCGCTGCTGGGGATGTGGCAGCTTCAGCAGCACCATCAATGACGTGAGATGGTGATGTGTGTTGCTTGTGAAAAATGCAAAAACTATGTCTGGTCAAGGCCAAAATCATGTATATAGGATGATTACACATGTGTGGAGCCTGTTCCCACGTGTGAAAGTAGTGTACTTGTCATATACCAAAATCATATAGGTTGTACATATGATTTAATTCAAGTTCTAGTGGCTAAAAAGGCCAAAAACTAGTTTTCTAGATATATGACACATGGCATCAATCTATTGATTGCATGAGCCACATCCTTTGGTTAGGTGTCACATCCCATGTGTAGAGAACAACTCACATGTGTGGAATAAGTTGAAGTAGGCAAATTTTGACTTCTAGAAGATTTCCAAGTAGATCTCCATATAGTAGGAAATTGGACCAAAAATGCTCAAAATAGAAAGTTTGATCCAAGTGTCAATTTTGCATGATGATTCACCATATGACATAGCATCCTCACACGTGTGAGATCTGATGCATGATCAGTACCTCGAGCTCCAAGAAGTGTACATATAGAGGCATATTTGGCCATAATCAACATGAAACATCAATCTTGATTTTGGAAGCAATTTTGTGTCAATCTCTCCATTTGTCTACAGTTGTTTTGAATGTTTTGAGTTTCTATCATAGTGTACATTGTTTTCAGGTTGGAGTCCATACTCTGACAGGTTTTCACACGTGTGAATCCAGCAAGTACATTTACCTTCATTAATGATTGTTCTTGTTAAATTTTCATGCCTAGAATTGATCTAGATTGATCTAAATCTTGTGTAGATTGATAGATCAATTGTATCTAACATCCAATCCCTCTTGTGGATCAGATTAGGATCCATTCTTGGTCCTATTTTGCAGATTTCCACATGGTATCAGAGCCAAGTACAAGAGGATTTATTGATATTGATGGGGTTGATCCAAAACTAAGCCCAAATTAGCAAGTTTTTGGAAACTAGCTGATTTTGTGTAGTGATTGGATTTGATAGGTGTTCTCAATATTTTTGGACCAGAACTTGTTGTGGGCTGTAGGAACACTTTTCACACGTGTGAGGCTATACAGGTCTGGTTTTGGTTGAGAAAATTCAAAAATTTGTACAATTTGAATTACACACCCAAATTGAGAGAGTTTTAGTGCAAAATCAAGCTTTTTCTATAGGGATTCTATTCCTGTGATTTGTTCTTGGATTAGATCAGCCAAAAAAATTAAATTTTAAGCTTGAATTAGGTGCATTAAATGAGTTTCTCTGATTTTTTGTGTGCATGTTGAAGTTGAGAGAGAGATTATAGATTAAGGAGTGATTTTGCAAGATTGAGACTAGAATCTAAATTTCCATCATTCTAGATTGGTTCATGAGTGATAGGATTGTGTCTATAAGCTTTGAAATTGCTAAAAGACTTTAGGTTCAGATCTCTTAGAGAAACCATAAGAGTTTCTAGTGCTTTTTCACATTCAAAAATGGCAATGGGTGGTTTTTTGCTTGAAGCTAGTGAAAGGCTCACATCCACTAATTATGCTAATTGGATAGTTCGAATGGAGTCTTTGCTTGTACTCCATGATCTTTATGACTCATAGTACTTGAGGTGGAAGTAGAACCTCAAGGAGGAGTTGAATTGGTAAAGTACAAAAAGAGATGTAGAGTTGCATTACATTGCATAAAAATGAATGTAAGTAATGAACTTTTGAAGGAAATCTCATCTTGTACCACATCCAAAGAGACATGGGATTCATTAAAAGCAGTTTATGGATCCAAGAATACTTCAAGGATCCTCATGCTTAGGAATCAAATCCTTCAAAGCATGAAAGGAAGTAGTGAAAGTGCCCAAAATTATGTCTTTGGGATCAAATCTTTGAATAAGGAGTTGTCTTCTATAGATGATAAAATCAAAGATGATGAGTTAGTTCAAATCATTTTGAATGGGTTAGGAGATTATTATTCCAATCTTGTTCAAACCTTTGCTATTCAACATTCACTTCCTAGTATTGAAAAACTTCAAAGTGTGAGAGTAGAATGCTTCATATCAAAAGTAGGATGAGTTCCTTATTTTTGAATGATGGTGATGAAAAAGTTAACTTTTCCTTGAAAGGCAAGAAGAAAAAGTTTCCATCCAAGAAAACTCAAGACATGGAGATGGAGAACAAAGATGGTGCATCAAGTTCCAAAGGCAAGAGCAAAAAGGACAAGAAGAAGCTGAAGTGTTTCTTTTGTGAAAAAAAGGGACATTTTGCATCTCAGTGCTACAAGAAGAAGAATGCCCAAGAGAAGGACAATCAAGGCAATCTTGTGCTTGAGGAGGAGGAGGAAGAGTGCAATCTATCTTTGATGGTGTCCTCACCGCAAACATCTAATCAAGACACTTGGTGGATTGATAGTGGGGCAAGCTCTCACATGACTCACCAAAAAGACTACTTTTCTAAGCTACTTTCTTACAATAGTTCTAAGATATTTATCTTCACTGCAAGTGATCAAGAATGTGAGATTGTAGGTGTTGGATCCATTCCTTTATGTCTAGGATCATCTAAAAAAGTAGATCTAGACAATGTTCTTTATGTACCTTCAATTACAAAGAACTTGTTGAGTGTAGGAAAACTTATGGATAGTGGATTAGATGTACATTTCAAGCATGGAGCATGTTCTATCTTGAAAGATGAAAAATGTGTTGCTAGCGGTTTCAAGCAAGGAAGGTTATTCAAATTGGATGCCAATGTGATGGTTGGAAGTGTGAACATGGCAAGGGGGGAGTCACTCAAGTGGAATTATGGCATAAAAGGTTAGGCCATCCTAACTACAAAGCTATGGAGACCATGGTGACAAAGGAGCTAGCAAGTGGACTTCCCAAAACCATATCCAAGTGTGGCAAGCTTTGTGAAGTTGTGGACTCTCCAAATCTCATAAGCTACCTTTCAAGAGATCTTTGACAAGAGCTAACTCTCCTCTTGACCTTATACACTGGGATGTTCATTCATTTTCACATAAATCAAATGGTGGAGCTCTTATGTATGTCACTTTTATTGATGATAAATCAAGATACTCTTGGGTTTATCTCTTGTCTAAGAAAAGTGAAGTTTTTGAGTCCTTTGTAAAGTTCAAAACTCTTGTGGAAAAGCAACTTAATACTAGCTTGAAAGTATTAAGAAGTGATAATGGAGGAAGTACATCTCCAACAGGATGAAAGAGTTTTGTGAAACTAATGGCATTAGGAGAGAGTTTACTTGCACATATACTCCACAACAAAATGGAGTAATTGAGAGAAAGAATAGGACACTATGTGAGTGTGCTAAAGCTTTGAGATTAGATGCATCCCTTCCTATTTCATTTTTGGGAGAAGCTATTTTATGTGCAAACTTTCTATGTAATAGAATGACTAATTGTTATGTACATATTCCTCTAGAAACAAGGAAAAAGGAAGATGCCACTTCTTTTAAAGGCATCTTTGTTGCTTATAGTGAAAATAAGAAAGCTTATAGGATACTTGATCCTATTACCAAGAAAGTTGTTGTAAGTAGAGATGTACTTTTAGATGAATCTCTCCAAGCCAAAGGAAAGGTGACCTCCAACAACACTCAACTTGTGAAGGATCATGCTATGGTCGAGGAGGAGCTTCATGAAGATGAAGACCAAATGGAACTTACTCAAAGTCCAAGGGTGCCAAGAAGATCAACAAGGACAAGGATTGAGCCATCAAGGCTCACTTATAGTGACATAGGGGAGCAAAGGGAAGATTCTCAACTACTCAACCCTTACACTTTCTTGACTACTATGCTTGAAGAACCAACTAGTTTTGAGGAAGCCAATAAGTCTCAACATTGGAGGAAAGCTATGCAAGTAGAGTTTGATGCATTAATGGAAAATCAAACTTGGAAACTTGTAGATCTACCTTATGGAAAGAAGCCTCTTACTTGTAAATGGATATAGAGATTGAAATATAATCAAGATGGTTCCATTCATAAGTATAAAGCTAGACTTGTAGCAAAAGGTTTTTTGCAAGTCAAAGGCATAGATTATGATGAAATGTTTGCACCTGTTGCAAAGCTTGTGACTATTAGATTAATCATATGTCTTGCTACTTCTTTCAAATGGGAGCTCTTCCAACTTGATTTGACAAATCTTGAATGAATTCTTGGAAGAGGAAATCTACATGTGCCAACCCAAGGGCTTCATCAAACTCGGATGGAGAAGAAGACAAGGTGTGTTTTTGGAAAAAGAGTCTTTATGAACTCAAGCAAGCACCAAGATCATGGTACTCTAGGTTGCATTCCTACCTTATTTCCATTGGATTTGCTGTAAGTTCTTATGAACCATCATTGTACTACAAATGTAATGATGGGAAGATCATTATCTTAGTTTTATATGTTGATGACATTATACTCACAGGAAATGATCTAGATGGCATCAAAGATGTAATAGTTTCCTTGTCTAACTCTAAAAGGTTGCATGAGGTTCATTTGGATTCTAACAAGTGTCCAGATGTAACTACTTTGAAGTGTTGAGTTCGAAGTAGTAGCATTCTTTTCTCTCTTTGATGCTACAAACCGTCAAACTCAAGGACTGCCCAAGGGCCTACACATCATATTCCTCTTTAGTGTCTTCATAGGAGAGACACCCTCGTTACGTATGAGACACTTGTGGGGCCAGTGAGCCTCTTATTGATGTTTGCTCCTCAATGTGGTTCAATTTGGATCATCATTGTTCCTTGAACTTGAAATGGTCATGAACGGACAATATATGTGTTGGTATTGATGTTGTAGCTATGAGTCAGTATATATAAATGTTTTGGCATCCGTTTCACAATACTCAATTTTTTTGTAATTAGTCACAAACAGGCCTCAACATGGAATTAAATCTCGGCATGACCAACAGTTTCGAGTACTGGAGGGCCGGTCTACCATATTAGGACTATTCCAGGTCCTTAACCGAATATGGCCATAACATTCTTCCCTCCTTAAACTCTTCTATCCTAAGAAGCTCCTCAAAAAAAAATAAAATTACAGGATCAGTTCCTTTAACTTTTGATATTAACCAAGAAAATCATTATCCTTAGTCTGACTTCCATATCAAACAAGTGAGTCAGAGATAACCAATTTTCCAATTGTTAATCTATATTTTGGAGTACACTCTATGATTTGAAAAGTACACTCAGAGATATATTTTCTCAACTGGGTTACACTCAACACAAGCTAGTAACATCGCCCTCATGCAAAACACTTACATGAATCACTGAGTGGAATATTACTAACTTAAGAGATTAAAATTAAAGAAAAAATAGTAATAATTACAATCTGAAATTATCCACAAACTCTGGCTGACAATTCATAAAGAACTTCCAAGTACAACTATCCTTAGAATCCAATTCTAAGATATGATAATTCATTCAACTAGAATCTCTAGGAAAATCATTAAGATATAGAATGATTAAAACTCAACTCTGAGTATCCCATATATTCTTTTGAGTTAAATGCACTCGTTTCTAGCACCAAATGCAAGAAAATAACATTCATTCATCTTAATAGATTTGTCTATCTCCTAGGATAATGGAAATCCAATCAAATAAAGAACTGTACTCAAGCATCTGCAAACCATAAACTGTAGCAGAATAACATCAACTAGATAAATTACATTCTCCATTGTGAAGATTAGTACAATTATATCTTCCTATCTCGAGTTTTGGGGTCATGCCTATCTTATTTCCATTGTATATTTTATTGTACATAAAGGTATGTGAATTGAGCACATAACCTTCTAGAATAGGTCGAGTTTGAGTTAGGTAGATTCAATCTTGATGTCGTGCAAAAGTTTAGATTACATGCAAAGTCATTCAGTGTGCATGCAAGCAACATGCAATCAGTGCATGCAACATGCAAAGTAGTTTTCATGATCTACACATGTCTAGGCAATTTTGAGAGGTGACAGTTTCTTCTATGGCAAGAAAGGCCACTATGCATCAAACTGTTTTAAGAAGAAGAACCAATCTAAGCAAGCTAACCTTACTAATGAGGAAGAGTGTGAGGGTGTTGAGAGTGAAAGAGAGGATTCTTTGATGTCTAGTTTTTCATATTTTTCTTTCAAGAATGAAGAAATCTGGTGGATAGATAGTGGGGCTAGTTCCCATATGTCTAGTTCTAGAAACTCTTTCACAAGTCTCATGCCACATCTAGGTGCAAAAAGATCAATCAGTACTACTAATGATGTAGAGTGTAGAATTGAAGGAATAGGTAGTATTCCATTGTATGCATCATCATCAAAATCTTTTTGTTTGCATGATGTACTTTCTATACCTAGACTAACCAAAAATCTCATTAGTGTAGGATAGTTGTTTGATAGTGGATTGGATGTCAAGTTTTATGTTGACAAGTGTATAATCTCAAGAGAAAATAAAGTTATTGCTAGAGGATCTAGAATTGAAAAGTTGTACAAACTAGATTCTAGGGAGAGTGCTAACATTTGAGATATTGCTTATGAGACCAAGGTCCATCAGAAGGATCTGTGGCATAAGAGATTGGGACATCCCAATTTCAAAGCCATGAAATCTATGGTCAAGAAAGGAAAAGCTGTTGGACTACCAAAGACTACACGTATAGACCTAAAGAATTTGAAAACATGAGTTTTTATGAGTATTGGCGACGATTTATTGTAATCGCGAAAAAAAAACAATTTCCAAAAAGAAATATATATGGATCAATTAGGACATTATTTGTATAAAAATACTAAAATAATCAGATTTACAGCTTATCATCCTGCATTAGAAGATTTTTTTTTTAATGTCTTACTAGAAAAATGTCAATTTCTAAAAGAGCATGAACTTTTGAGCCCCGACAACAGTAATCGCTCGTATTATACAGAATGCATATTGCGTGATTTCATTCGAAATGAGAAAGACATTGAGTGATACATTGAAGATTATTCAAATAAACAAATGCTTCAAAATGAACAATGACAATAAATTGTAAATATCTTATTGCAATATAAATCATTTTTGTGTGAACCGTTATTTCAAGTCATATCTAATTATGAAAATAACGTTCAGGTATCATTAGGAACTGATACAAAAGATATGTCAAGTATTTCACATGAATTTCAATCATTTGAAAATTTTTCATTGACAATAGAACAAGAAACTGCTTTTTCGATTTGATGTCAAATCGGTCAAGTACTTTTGTACTATCAGGTACACCAGGAAGTGGAAAAACGCATCTGATAAAATACCTAACATTCTCGCTTGAAAAAATGAACAAATCTATTTTGTTGTGCGCCACAACATGTGCAGCTATGTCTAGGCTTAGTAAATGTGCATTGACAATGCACAATTTATTTTTTATCCCTGTTAATGCTCTCTATATATGAAATTTGATGCCTACTAATGTGCGCTACAAAAAAATCTTTAGTGCTGATATCATTATTATCGACGAAATGTCAATAATGACTGCTCAAACGTTACAACTTGTCATACACCAAATAAATCAAGTAAAATCAAATCCATATCGTCTGCCTTTCCAAAATTTTATCTTGTTGTTAGTAGGCGGTCATGCACAATTGCCAGCAATATGTAAATATAAAATTGATAGTTTACATTCGATATCCACATCTCCACATCTTTATGTTGGAAAATGGCGATTCAGATCCACTTGACTTATTCGATTCAACACGTGTCAAATGCCTTATATCTTTAATTTTTAAACACGATAAGATTTAGAAAGCCAAAATTAGAAGAAATCAATGATACATTGAATCAACAAATTATTCCAAAAGAAGAAGTTCTCAAAATGATTAGCTCTAACGTGATGATAATATGCACACATAAAGAAAATGTCAAAAGATATAACAAATGTGCATTACAGAAACTCTTCGAAGAGAAAAACATCATAAATGTACCAGTCAAGACAAATGCATCAGACAATCTAGAATTAAAATCATGGCTTGAAGACTCGTCATTTCATCAACTAGACCAAATTGAAAAGAATACAAAGATCATGGTTCTTGCGAATCTAGACATAACAAACAGAATAGTTAATGGAACGACCAGAACGATTCAAAACTTTGCGCATTCAAATCAAATGAATGAAATCGATTCTATCATGATAACAATCGATGGATCTGACAAAAAAATGAAAAGTATGCCATCAACTATTAGAAAAATGAGATACAATTCTAAAATATATTACAAAAGCACTTTTTCTTCAACATTAGCATACGCTATTACGGCTCATAAATCCCAAGGCATAACAATCAGTAACAATAAAATAATTGATATTTGAAATAGTTTCTGTCCAGGATTAACTTATGTTATGTTACCTCGAGTGACAAGACGAGAACACATATTTCTCACATGCAAACTAACACCTGCAGATTTTAATCCAACACCAGCCATTATAAATCCAACAAGTAATTAATATTGACAATATAATCTGATTCTACAACATCTGAATGTTTGTAACACATTACTTGATTGTTCATTATTTTAGAAATACTATATCCAAAATATTTTATTTCTAATTTTCCAATTCTACTTGAAAGCAGAGATCTAATAAGGCACTACAAGAACTTATAGAGGCTCAAAAGGTACATTGTTATAAATATCGTGAATCATTTTTGAGACTCAAATAAAATACCTAAAAAAATAATACTTGTAACTATTCGAAATTCATAATTTAATTCTAATAACTACTTTTATGATGAAAACTTTCACAAGCTTTTCCGAAAACTAAAAGAAGAAACTCAAAAACCGCAAGCTTTGACATCTGAAGATATTGAAGAATTGCAAATTTATCCTATGACGCGACAAATGTTCCTGTTAAATGCTTGCGGAATCGATCCGAACAATACAAAGATGGGTTTTAAAATAGTTATACTATGAGCACGTATATTACAGCACAAAAATGTGCGAGAGAAACCTATGTACATGAACATCACAGAGATCCTATAGAAGGTAACAAATCACTTCTATTTTTTTTTATTTATTTTCCATTCTATTCTTTTACTTTATTACATCAAACATATGAAAGTCATATCATTTTCATAACATATTTCAAATTTTCAGGATTTTTGAAACACTTTTATAAACTATTTTCTATTCCGATCCCGGATTTGATCAAGACGAATAGGATGGTGATACAACATTTTAAAGCACATTCTAACAAAAGTTATTATGCAATTCGTAACCTATATTTCGATTACAACATTGCTTTTTCAAATTGGAAAACCATGTCTCGAGCATAATTAAATGCTATCAACACAGACTTAGGGAGTCAACTTGGCCACCTCTCTGACACCGGAGTTTGACTAACAGACGGTCCTATCACAATTGAAAACGTTTTGAAAATCTTAGAACAAGAAACTATTAACACATCGATTAAGACAACAACTGACACGCATCAGGTTCATGTCTTTTAATCATTTTAATACTCAATTTGCCTACAATGTATTTTATACACAAATGTAAATACAAGCTTGCAACTAACAAATAACAAGTGATAAATCTCGAATCTCCACAACCGATATCACAACGATCTTCTTCTAGCAAAGAGGTATGGCAAATTAACGCTATTTTTTTGTTCTAAATAAATATTTTTCTAACATTTAAAAAAATTCTATTAATTTTGAATATTCTTTGCAGGATCTGACACCGCCACAGCCACCAAAACGCCTACGAGGCAGTTCTTCACAATCTACAAAATAGTTTCTCGAATAGGCAAATCAATCTACATTGACCAAACAACAGATTTTGATAGACGCATGCGACAACATGCTCATAGACCACCGAAAGGGATGACCTACGACAAGACTCGCGGCAAATTTTCTGATCATTATAAAGCTCGGATATTAGAAATTATTAATGTCTCTTCAAGTGCAGATAGATTAGAAAAAGTCTATATCAAAATGTTTAGATCTCAGAAAATACGAATTTGTAATAACTTAAGCAGTCGTCCATCGCTCTCGCGTAAATATCGGTATTTGAAACGTCGATCTTATATTTGAAAATTGTTGGCACATTTTATTGATTCCCAATATTAATATAAATTCATATCTCTAGTTCAGTTACCTATTCATTGTTTAGCGATATTTTGAATACTTTGCCATGTCTTGCTAACTTTAATGCAGGCGAAGCTGAGCCCTCAACAAGTGAAAGGGCCAAAAAAGAGGAGTATTTGGCAAAGCCACAACAACAATGCAAGGCAACCCCACCGGTCGAGCCAAGACCCTATATGGTTAATACACGGGAATCCAAAAAGTTCAAGAGGAAATACCCCCGAGAAATGAGGGGCAAAAAAGATGATATTGATCAGAGCCAGTATTCCACGAGGGCTGAGATCATTGCCACATTGCAACCACAACCTGAATGGTGAAATAAAATCTTGAAGGATAGTAGGAGGTTGCACGAATATCTAAGGGCACCATCCTAGAAGAGAATTGATCGCTTTTATATGTTGATCAAAAGAAGAAAGCCATGGCCAACGGAGCAAACACGCATTGAAGTTGTCAACTGGACAATGATCCCAGGGGTTTTAGAAAGCTCATCAATGGATGTCCTGAGGCTACAGCTACTAGATTTTGGGCACAAATATAAATCCAATGCTGATTTATACATGTGAGAGAGTGTCGAGTACTGCAGATCCATGGCCTTTTTCATAAATCAAGAATGCTACTAGGATTGAGGCTTAAACCCAATAAGGATCAACCCCAACATAGCCCTCTAGTCAGAAGATGACCACCAGATGATGGCCCGACTCTATTATAGAGCGGCCCTCATGTCCTCTCACTATGTCACAATGGTGGAAGACTGGAAAGAATTCAGGTTCATCGAAATGGTGCGAGACTACTTGGGCCCATTACCCTTCAAAAGCAAATTATGCTTCCAAGTATTTGAAGCCCTAGGAGAGAAGATGAGCATGAAAAAGCAATCCACAAGATGACAAGGTGAGCAAGAATCATAGAAGGTTCTCAAGCGTCTGGGCATGAATGTAAAGGCCATTGAGAGATCTCAATTTTTGCGAAAACAATTTTGTGGCGAATAAGCACTTGGTTTTATGAAAGCGACAAAAGATCTACTCTTTTTCAAGCACCAAGCAGAAATGACGTCATTCCATATGTGTTGCAGTGGGTCTTGCAACAAATTAGGGGTAGATGATGTTGGCAGATTCCGAGGAATCCCCAAGATGCCGAGCCCAACTATTCTAAAGAGCACCTCTCACTCTAGACCGAGGATGTCCTTGAGGAAGAAGAGAAGAATGGGAATGAGAGCCGAGAATTACTAGTTAGGATAACAGTTTATTATCATGTGAGCCTCATGGTGAATCCCAAGAGAAGGAATGACCATGTAGGAGCTGTTGGGAGAGAGGGGAAGAAGAATCAATGCTCAGGGCATCTACTTCGTTTATGTCATCTTCTCCAACTCTCTTGATCATCTGATCATCATTATATTATGAATGGTGTCCATAATATGTATATATACATAATATTACAGGTGTGTAGATGTGAAAATACAGAGTGGATGTGCTGTTTGCAAGAGATTGTGGGTCACTGCAGTAGTTGTCCACTCTGTTAGCGCAGCTGCATGGGGTGAGCATGAGAAGGGTGCGACGTCAGTCAGTACTGAGGTGAACATTGGTGATGATGCAAATAGTGGGTCACTCTTACGAATGGCCTTAGGATAAGATTTACAGGGTGCCTTAGCTTTTAGGGCACCTTCGGCATTCTGTAGGATAGTGTCCCCTTCTCGCCTGTCACCATAACCTGTGAAAAAACACAGTGTCGCGATTCTTTCGCCTTTTATTCGTCTGTGCGAATTTGCATGTAAATATGCAGGCTGCATGACAACGTTAGTAAATATGCAACAAGAATGGAGGCGGATTAAAAATGGGATTTAGGAGAGTAGAAGGAGTAAATCCAACATGAGCTAGTATGTGTAGCCACTTGTAATAAATGTAGTGGTAGACCCCTCTTAAATAAAATAGAGTGAGCCACCTTTTGATGGTGACCTCTAGTGGAGGAACTAATTCCACTTGTGAATTATAATTTGTGGATTTGCCACTTAGGCTCCACATAGGCAGCTCTTTGGCTTATTTAAGAGCCCCCCCTCTCTTGTGAGGGAGCTTTTGGATTGTAATGTTCTTGCTCTTGCTTTAATAAGAAGATCTCCACGAGTTTTGAGCCTTCATCTTAGCTCCATGATCATGTTTGTGTTCTTGAGTGAAGCTTTCATGATCTTGCTTTCCTATCTTAATGTAGTTGTGGAACTAGAATAGAATTCTTGTATTAATTGTGTTTGTGGAAGTAGAGTGGATTAGATTCTTGCTTTCTTGTTCTTGATTTGATACAAGCTTCAAGTAAAATAAATAGGCTGGATTTGTGTTGTAGATCTTGCATAATTCCTAACAGTCCAGTTCTTGATGTTCTTGAGAAGCTCAAGAATCAAGAAATTTTTATTTCTTGATCATTGCAGGGCCACTAATCTTTCAAGTATATGATGAAAATTTAGTGGTCATTGGCAATTGTAATGATGTAGACATTGCTAGCAACCCTATGTATACATATTAAGATTTAGTAAAGTGATTTTTGGAGAGAAAGTCAGATCTGGACTACAAACATTTATATTTCAGATGTTGTTATTCAATCGGAATTCTAATATGTTCAATCTCCAATAAATGCTGAGCATTGTCATGAAGCAAAATTTATCATTGACATCTAAAATGATTAAAATGTATCCAAGAATGAAAGTTTTGTTGTGTTGTGAGTATATATATTTTCATTGTTTTGGATCCAAGTTTGTCCAAACATGCTCCAGACGTGCTCGTGGCGTGCTCGTGGCATTTTGAAACTTTTTTGAAAAGCTCAATAAAATTGCCAACAAAAAAAACATGCCCTTCTATAGTCCAATGACATTGTAGACCAAAAAAAGAAAAGAATAGAAAGTGCCAACTGTATATTTGCACGTGCATCACTTCCAAAGGCTTTTTTTTGCTAGATTTGTAGCCATGGGTGCCTACATACAAAATAAATTCAACACGTGATGAGGTTTGGAACGGAATCAAATTTAGCCTTTGTTCAAATTTCGGAAGAGCTTAGAAATAAGCTTGATGCTTTCTTCATCATGTTGTCTCATTTTGTGGGCCATTGACTATTGTCACATATGAGCCATGCATTGAGTTTTATTGGTTTTTTACTATGTCGTCCTCTAGTTGACAAAAATGTTCTTAGCCAAGCTTTACAACACTTACTTTGGTTGAGAATATAGAGAGTTCTCATCGTTCAATGTTTGGTCCATTTTTGACAATTTTTTATTTTTACTAAAGCACTAATGCATGTGTCTGTGTGCATGAAATCTTTTGTTGGGGCTTGAGATGAGTATTTTAAATCTTGCATGACTGGTTTCATGAAAGGTACATCGAATCTTGGCCTATTTTATACAAGAAAATATGGTGTACCTCAGTTGGAGGGTTATGTTGATGCTGATTGGGCTAGTAGTCTTGATGATAGGAGGGCACAAGTTATACTTTTGATATTGGTCCTGGTCTAGCAAAAAGCAATTACAATATTGCTTTCTATCAATGAAGCAAAAATATAAAGCACTATATTCAGCAATGGAAGAAGCAATCTGGCTATGACAATTGCTTGCTGAGATCGGTGTAACACAAACCAAAGGTACGATCATTTTTTAGTGATAGCCAAAGTGGAATACAATTAGCCGATAATTATGTGTTTCATGCAAGGACAAAGCATATCAAGATAAAGTATGAACGCACAAGAAGCTTTGTTCAAAAGATGTGGATGTGGCTCATTGTAGTACTGCATTACAATTGGCTGATGTGTTTACGAAATCACTAAGCAAAGACAAATTTGAACATTTTAGAAAAAAGCTTGGCATAGAAGCAATAACTTGAAGTGTAAGAAAAAAGGCTTACCTTTCTATTTGCTTAAAAATTGTGATGGAGTATGTTTTTAATTTGATTAGCTTGTAATTATGGCTTGGCTTGAAATACAATTGCTTGGATGCTTGTGTGGAGAGTCGCTCAGGTGTTTTTCCTTTCTATGATTATGATTATCCAGGTGATTGCCGATTTCGGTATCGGTTTGATGACTTGCACCTATCATTTCTAGGCTTGCCATTTATCGTTGCATATTTGCCTTGGTAAAAATCTTAGTAAATCTTAAAGTTACCATTTACAATATTTCTTACACAAAATTGTGATAAGCCTAGGAGTCTCGATTTTTGAGAATATAAGAATTTTCATTTTGGGCATTTCTCCAAAATTGTAAGATTTTGATTATGTAAAATTTGAAAAATGTTAGAACTGTACTAAAAGGGCACATTTAAATTTTGAGGATGTTGGACAAATTTTGTTTTGAGCTGTCTTTAATTTGTATTAGAAAATGTGTAATATCTTAATTTCTATATAGTTTTTTGAAGGAAAACCAAGGCAATACAGAAACAAGTCGCTACATCATTTTTCATTTTACAAGATTCGGCGCTTTGTTCACATTCATATTGCACTTTGCATTTTCATAGTTCTCTCTATTGTGTTCTTTTTCTAATAGTTGTGACAATTTTGAATATAAAATAATCATAGCACCCAAAACATGAAACATTTGCACAAACATAATTGTAACATGGTAAAAACAAACACATATGTATTTAATCATTTGTGCTTAAATAGATAAGAGAAAAAATAGTATAGCTCCTTGTCTTTTGCTTCCCAAGCTTGTACAACGAATATTTAAGTTTAGTCATGTGTGGGAGACAATTTAGGTAAATAGCATAGACCGGGACACATTTTGGTGAGGAAAATCACATGTTGTAAATGTAACTTCACAGTGATGATCACAAGCATCAGTAGGAACCTAGTCAATTAACGCAAAGAAACATCACACTTGCTATTTTGTGAAGAAATCATTCACTAATTTTTGGTATATATTTTAGATTAGGCATAAAACACAACCTAAAAGATATGTCTATGAAAATATAAGATGCTAAAAATGATGTGTCAACCATTGTGATAATTTTTAAAAAGGTCTAGCTAGAGTAATAACCAACTTGGAATGTTTGAATTAACAACATCTAAGACTTAAATGGATCCAAAAAAGATGAAGAAACTTTTAGCTCTTTTGCTTGATCTATTATGATGCTCTACTTGCATTTCCAGAGCTAGAAAGGAAATGTTAGACATTCACATTTAACTACTGGTAGATTATCTAAATATCAGGTCTGTTTTACTCGATTACATGTAACAAGGAAATACAGCCTCACACACGATAAAAATTAACATCCTAAAAGGGAGATAGAAGGAGCTGCAACTGGTGATGGAGATGATTCAATCTGTATGTAGCCTTTGTTTGATGATGAAACTTTTCTTTCTGAGTTAGTCATCCAACGGGGTCTAGAGGACATCGATGTATTACCACATAATTTAAAAGAGCTAAAACATTCCCAGTACTGTGCCATGTTGGCTTGTCAATAAAATTTGCTTATTCATAGCAACAGTCCCAATTTTGTCTTTGCATGAAAATATGTAGAGCAGAAAAAATGTACAAAGTAGATCCAGAAAACTTATGCAACGGAAGCGCTAGAATGCCTGTGAAAAAAACTTTCTCAATCTCATGAAATGAACCAAGAAAAAAGATAAAGCAGAAGTCGTCAGGCTCTGATAGAAAATCACGAATGATCAATGCATTGCCTCAGAGGAAGCGATTTTTCAAGGGAGCTCAGATCTTCTAGAGCCGGCCCGCGGAGAGGACTTTGAACTTCTTCCTCCGTACCTACGAGTGCCTCATTTGACGTGCAGGCGCTCTCTTCGCAAACTCCAATTGATGAACAAGGCGAAGAGGATCTTGACCTGGCACTTGGCGTGCTATCTCCGTCACAAGATCCTCTCTGTCCCTCGTTTTCCAGAATCTTAAGAGGCATTGAAGAAACACTATGCATGTGACTGGCGTCAAACCCAACTTGGTCTGGTTTTTTGGTTTCAGTACTAGTAAAGGATCCCAGAGCTTTTTTGAATCTAAATGAAATTGAACTATTTGGTGAACAACTCCTCTCCATATAAATTTACTTGCCAAGTGAATTATAATATTCCATACTTAAGGTGTCGTGAAGATTTTGTTTTACAAAGGGTTAAAATTTGATTGACACAAAAAGTCAATCTACTATCAAATGATGCCAAAAAAGTTATCATAGCACATTTCTTGAGTAAGAGTTGGTAAATTTTTGTTCATCGTTTACATAAGAGAACATTTTATCTAGATACTTTTATGGTGGTTTGAATAATTTTGGAATTTACTATTTTACCCTATTGACCTTGCCATAATTTTATATGGAAAGAGTCGGTCTCACGATCACGAATGGAGCACTTTCAAATTCAGAAGACTTAGAAGGCCTCAATTTCAGTGTTCAATCAGAAAATGATATTTGGTGGTTGGCAACATTTCAGGTATAGCAGTTCCTTCGCATAATAAATAGGGATAATCATTTGAATCTCTATTTCATATGGAAATCTTCTCTGTGTTAATATTATGAGAATAATCACATTATTGTATTCTCTTATAGGTGCTGAAAGAAGACCATGACATTCTCTCATGGATATTTAATAGAACATCATATCTTGCCACCATAAAAAATCACATGGAGGGAGTTCCACTCAATATTCCTAGAATTGGCACTTTCAACATTGAATGACATTTAGCAAGAGATCTGAAGACATTAAAATGTATGTTCAATGTATCTCATGGTGCTAACTCTAAACACCCTTGTTTGTACTGCATGAAAAAACAAAAGACATGACAAGGAGTACATGAATATCAAGAGATAGAGAAGATCCTAATTGAAAACCTGTACTACCGATTCCTCTACGAAATGTTCATATTTGTACATTGCATGTGGAGGTGCGTATTATAGAAAAAATAATATATCTTCACATCTTGTTTGCATGGAATTCCGAGCCATAGGTCTCTGCAAAGGAAGCTATTTCCAAATTAGAGGATGTGTTTTCCAAAGCAGGCTTACATAAAGGCAAAGAATGGAAAAATCTCATTGGCAAGAAAGAGCGGCATTTCATAAAAGTACACAACATGGCGGGACTAGCACAGAAGACAACTATATACTGCAACTTTTCCAATGGTTTTACAGAAGAATCCAAATTCGTCATAATACAAAATCAACGGATTATAAAAAAATTCAAAAAGCATGCAAATTTATACAAGCCAGTAGGCTATAGACACACAATACAATTTTGTATATCAAATAAAACTATTTACAAAAAGTACAATTTAGCAGTATCTAATCTGCTTCTGATATTTTCTCCAATGAAAGTTGCAACTTAGAATCATGCAACAATTTTTTTCTTTCGTATGGATCCAATAGCTCATAGTTTTCATGCTTACTCAAATCATCGTAAGCAGCATACAATGCAAAATGAGATGATTTGGCATGGAATTTACTGGTCCATATCCTAAAATTTTAACCGCAATGGTTTTTTTACAAAAATTATTTTATGCACCTTATTGAAATTATGTCCTCCAAGAAAATGAGAGTGCCTCGATTGCCATAGTCATAGTTTCACCATGTTGATGAAACTTTGAATGGGCAACACTTATCTCATTATTCTTGAAGGACTTCAGATAGTGCCCTAGTGCATGATCTCTTGAAAATTCTTTAGCAGAAGATCTCTGCCCTCCTCGACGAATTGTAAAGTCTTCAAGGAAAATTGTTTCCTGAAATGATAAAAAACAAAGTAAGCTCTAGTATATAATATGACATAACGAATCTACTAGTATGTGATAAGATACAAAAACTTACGCATTCGGCTTTGTCTTCCCTGATTACTATCTCTCCCTCAATATTATGTCCACCTTTCGATGTCAATATTGTGGGTCAATAGACAGTTCGTTGTGGAAAACCAAGTTGACTTTGGATTCCAAGAAACTCCTCCTCAGAAGGTAGATCATCTTCTTTGATGCACATTTCCTCCACAGCCATTTTCAAGCAATCTTTCCCTGAATAAAACTTGTCATTATGTACATCGTCAACAATAGGGAGAAGATCGTCAACATCAAAATCAATTATATCCAAAAATTCATCAAGCTCTTTGCTCAAAATGCAAAGAGTCTCAGCTTCAATGAAGTCAAAAAGATCTGATATATCCGATATTGTCAAAAAAGAGTTATTATCTATATTATAAGTAGGCAAACTGATCAAAGATTTATCAAAAGGAGAAAGGGTCGTGGGTGTTCTAGGGCCTATAAACGATGCCCTATTTTGAGCAGAATCAGAACAATCATCTCAATTAATGCTCATATCAATAAAAAAAAATATCTATATCTACAATCATTTACTTTTCAAACTTTGTACCACTAGAAGAAGCAGCTTCAGAAGTGAAAGGGCCAGCTTCTGAATCGTCAGAAATATTTAGCAAAAGAAAAAAAAACAAAAGCAGACTGAAAATCAACAAATAAGTTATCACTTACGGGTACCAACGGAGGATTCAAACGATCACCAGCTGAACGAACAACCAGCCGTTCTTCAAACGACTGAAGACAGACTACGCCATCACGGCCTACATCCATTCACTAGGACGCAAACGGTATATATGTTACTCTGTACTTCTCCTCCTTCACGACGCTCCAATAACAGATCTACAAATCTTGTTTAAACGACTGTTAATCATCTTGTAAACTGTAATTACAATTAATCAAAAGACTCTGACAGCTATATATATGTATCTGAAGTAGCTAGTTCCTTAGAGTTAGTGAATTTATACAGAGAGAGAGAGAGAGAGAGAGAGAGAGAGAGAGAGAGAGAGAGAGAGAGAGAGAGAGAGAGAGAGAGAGAGAGAGAGAGAGAGAGAGAGAGAGAGAGAGCTAGAACTATAGCCATTGTTTCAAAATCTGTAAGTAGGAATATGCGCTTATTAGTGCTACTGTATTGTGTTCTGATTCTCTCTTTTATATAGATTCTTCAATTATTACGTTCTTGATTGATTGCAATTGTCTCTCTCACTCTCTTGCACACAAACACGGTTATCAGAGACAGAGGATCGCATGGCTGTCCAAGACGCCTAATGCTTTGCAATCCTACTATTACAGCAGTCTTAGACTCCTGCTCTGATAACCCAAAAGGACAACAAGCTTTTGATTTTGTTCTCTAATCAATGGTCAAGGCCATAGAAGGGGAGATGGAGTCAATTGCTAAGCATAGCACATGGGACTTAGTGGAACCACCAGTTGGTAAGAAACCCATTGGTTGTAAATGGGTATACAGGACTAAGTACCATGCAGATGGAAGTATAGCAAAGCACAAATCAGGATTCGTGATCAAAGGGTATGCACAAAGTAAAGGGATCGACTATGAGGAGACCTTTGCGCCAGTATGTAAGTGGAATACCCTAAGTCTACTTGTTGCTTTAGCTTCACATTTTGGTTGGCCTTTCCATCAGATGGATGTAAAATTTGCTTTTCTAAATGGTGAGTTAGAAGAAGAGGTGTTCATAGATCAACCTGAAGGCTTTGTAGCGAAAGGATAGGAGAATAAAGTATGTCGCTTGAAGAAAGTACTTTATGGTCTTAAACAGGCACCACGTGTGTGTGGTACAGTAGGATTGATGCCTACTTTCATTATAAGGAGATGGTAAGAACACATTCTAATCCGAATCTTTATGTCTTGTGATTTGATGGTATGGTTGCTTTGATTGCTCTTTATGTTGATGACTTGATTATCATGGGAAATAATCAAGAGATGATAGACATGATCAAGAAAGACCTCATGGAACAATTCGAGGTGTGGCAAAAAGGACACAAAGTGGGTTTAACATAGGTGAAGTATGTCAGAGAGTTGCTGCACAGGTTCAGGTTGCAGGATTGCAAGCCAGTGAACACTCCTATTGAACCAGGTAAAAAGCTTTTTAAGCTTGACAAGTCACAACCATTTGATGCTACAATATATAGGCAGTTAGTTAGGATGGAGCTTGATTTACCTTACCACAACTAGACCAGATATATGCTATGTTGTTGGTGATGTAAGTCAGTTTATGCCAGCAACTATGGAATGCATTGAAAGACAGCTAAGCGCATTTTGCGTTATGTGAAAGGCACTTTCGATTATGGCTTGGTGTACAGGAAGCATGAGGGTTTACCTGAGTTATGTGACTATGTGGATGCAGATTGGGGAGGTGATTATAATGATCGTAGATCCACCACAGGGTATGTATTCCAGCTTTGTGGCAGTTGCTTTTCCTGGTCTAGTAAAAAAAAAGTATAGTTGCTTTATCTACAATAGAAGAGAGTATAAGGCAATGTGTAGTGCAGCACAATAAGCTATATGGTTGAGGCAAATTTTGGATGAAGTGGGCATGAAATAGGAAAATTCCAAGACTATACATAGCAATAATCAAAGTGGCATTCAGCTACTAAAGAATCCAATGTTCCATGTGAGAACCAAATACATTGAGATTCAGTATCACTTTATACGTGAGAGGCTGCTGAGTCATGAAATCCATGTTGCTCATTGTAATACGGACAAACAACTAGCTGATATTTTCACTAAGCCACTTGTTAGAGAAAAGTTTGATAAATTTAGATCAAAGCTTTTTGTATTTAAAGTTTGTTGACTTTAAAGCTATGTATATGAATATATAAAAAGTAGATTCTACTTCAAGAGAGAGAGTTAGAATTAAAGTAGAATCATTGTGTTATTGTACTGTGATCGGTTGGCCTTGCCACAAGGTGAGTCAACGGGACACGTGTCCTGTCGACAACAACCTAGGCCATGCATGGGTTGCCTGAGTGAAGAACTATATATACAATGTATTTTCATTTTGAGAAATACAGTTGCTACGTGAGCTTGGTGTGGAGAGTGTTTTTTGTCTGTGTTGCTGTGTAGCATGATCTGTGTTCCTCTTCAAAGTAGATTCTAAGTGCTTGTGTAATCATGTTCATCGAAATCGAATTTCAAGAAATCTGAACTACGACGGGTGGATGCATTTGCACTTGTCAAAATTGACGAATTCGGTGTACATTTTGTTTGAATGCCAATTTGAAAATGACATCTTTTATTTTTGTTGTTATCAACAGCCTCTCCAACATCCTCCACACCCGTAAGAATATTCGAGTTGTATGCTGATGCAGATGTATTATGAGTAACCAGATCCTCGACATCTGTTAAGATATCTGAGTTATACACTGATCTTGATATATTACGACTATGAGAAATATCTTTGATTCTTGTCAAGATATCCAAGTATAAGCTACTTGTCAACGATCTTGTTGGATTGCAGTTGGCGGATCTGTTTTCGACATCTTCTACACCACTTACATAATCTGAATTATATACTGATCTTGTCGACATTTTTTGGATGCTACCCCTTTTTGAACCACCAGGCTGGCGGGCCAACATTTTCTTGATGTTGTTCTTTTCTGAACCATTAGAATAATATGTGAAGCACTCACCTAATGGTTCAGTAAATGATACATGTTTTCTCTTTTTAGAGTGCAAAGATAGTTTTGACAAACATCAAATCATTGTTTGGTTTTGTTTGTAGAAAGGGTCTTCGTCATCTGCCATGGCATTTACAATATTTTTTTTCTGTTGTAATTGAGGTCAACTTCATGATAACAGGCAAGTTTTTTTCACTAGGATAGTGGCCTTTGAATTTAGCAATGCAAACTGCTACCCCTTGAAAACTATACAATCAACAACGTCATCAATATTGTATAATAATGGACAATTGGCAAAAATGAGTTCATTCATGTCAACAATATTTGCATTATCCCACAAGATTTTTTTTTGCAATGGGATCGATGGAAATATAGTTGTGAACTTCTCCTAGGCAATCAAATTCACCGTGAGGGTATGGCAAGGGACAATCCATTTTAAACACCTTTGAAATAAGGACCACACTTTTATTCGTACCAACTTCTCTGAAAAAAACATGTTCCATTTGATTCAGTAGTTAAGACATTTCCAGACGCAACCGCCTCTTTCCGAGAAAATAAAACAATTGGAACATCTTTTCTTGAACAGTCCATGTAGTGACCCTGAAAAAATAATATAGATACACTTTACGTTAGGATTTGCAATGTTATTGAAAGTATAATTAACAATATTATGAAATTATAATAAATAGTGCCAAATAGCTATTGAAAGTCAAATTAGAAAAATTATTATAAAACTGTAACAAAATTATGAAACAATAACCCTTAGACCTTGTCCCTTAGCTGGTGGCCCTTAGCCCATAGCCCTTCCCCTTGTCCCTAGGCCCTTAGTGCTTCGTCCTTAGCATTAGCACTTGGCTCTTAACTCTTAGCCCTTAGTCCTTAGCCCTTAGCCCTTAGCTCTCGTGCATTAGCCCTTACCCTTGAGCATCAGTTTATGACTAATCCTGGTGTAACACATTGGAAGCCTCTTATCAGAGTCATGAGATATCTTCGAGCTACTATGGACCCTTGCATTTGTTATGGAGCAATCGGCAATGACAAATTCAATTTACTCAATGGTTACACAGATGCAAGTTGGGAAGGAGATGTAGACACTCATAAATTCACTTTCGGATTTACATTCTTCCTCAGCAATGGTCCAATTTTTTGGAACAGTTGCAATCTGATAGAAAAATGATGATTTTATGTAGGATAAAAATATAAGTTTATTACAATATATTTCATGAAGTTTTTCTTACTCAACATAAATATCTAAGTTTAATAGAAAGAAAAATTCATATTTAAAAAATGCACAATTGAGCTAGAATCTCTCAAAAGATGATGAAGACATGAGGATACAAATGCTTTGCCAAAAACAAAACTTTTATCCTAATCATTCATAGCTCATCTCTTCTTCTTGTTCTTTTGTGGTGAAGGTGTCATTGGACTGCATAGATTTAAGCAAATATCTCAAAGGATTCTAAAACTAGAGATGAATTTTGATAGGTGCCTCATAATCTTCTCCAAGGAATGATAAATCTCAATGGTGCCTAGAGGCTATGCTTTCACCTATATAGTGTAGCCAAACAAAAATATTCACTTAAAATGTGTGTGTGATGTGATAATCCAAAAACAAGACATCAAATTTAGAAACAATATTATTTTTAGAAAACCAGTGCATGAGTCTTAAAAAATGATACCATGTAATGGATCCAAATGTATTGCGTCCTCATGAAATGTAGATGACATATGGCTTTTTATTTCCATTATAGTATTTGAGCACATAGAGACATCATGAGAATGGTTGTGTTTGCACAATGGGATGTCAATACCATTGACATTCCCTTCATTCCTTCAATAAATAACATAATGTCTAAGTGACTAAATCTAAATGAATTTAAAAATTGAGGACCAGGTCCTACATTTGAATTACAAGACTCATAACTTGAACATGTGATAGGATCGTTATTACACATTATAAGCCCAAAGGGATGGTAGAGCTTTCATAGAACTTGTCAAATAGTATGTGTGGCCCCCATTATGCCATAGAAGATAGGGTGACAATTGCACATTGTAACTCGGGGAATGGTAGAGCTCTAGTAGAAGTCATCAAATATTTCATATATAGATGTGACTATAAACTATGCACAACAAAATAGCAATGACTGAGGATGAAAGAAAAAACTATTTAACCTTTTTGACTTGCAAGGCTATTTCATTTAAAAAGAATCTTTGTAATATCATCATAAAGGTTATAAAATTTCAATTTTGCCTAAACTTCAAGTCATCAAGTATTGCATAGGTGGATGTTAATGTAGATGTGACTATGTGAACTATGCACAACAAGATAGCAATGGTTGAGCATGAAAGGACAAATCTATTTAACCTTTTTGACTTGTGAGGCTATTTCATTTTAACATCATCATAAAGGTTATAGAATTTCAATTTTGCCTAAACTTCAAGGTATTTTCCTCCCTTTTTGGCAATATTCTTCCAAATAAATAATCCAGTTTTGGCAGGTAGTTTCATTACAGTAACAAAGGGCTTTGAATTGGACTTCACATACATTGAATATGAAAATAAGACTTTTATTGCAATGTGTGTTATGTCATCATTAAGACACCTTATCATTTTGTCTTGGAAGGTGAGAGATTCATGTCACATTATTAATGCTTTGCAGAATTACTACTTATTTAGACATACTTAATATAAAATCTCATAAGCATACTTGCAAAAACATAATCTTTTGTATGTAGTTGTAAAGAGGTCTCAATTCCAGGAGATTCTTTAATAATGTGATTCAATATGACAATGAATACTATAAGCTGTATGTACATTTATAAAAGATGTAAATTATGGTTTGGCTTCGACTTTTTGGAAGTCTCTCTC
>CM055099.1:53017156-53074230 GCA_029204225.1 Diphasiastrum complanatum
TTTCATAATTATGGTCAATGCTTATGCGTATTTTGGACATTCGTGTATCGATGAGCACAACATACATTCAACCACGTAAGTTTTTAGCGAATTTCTAGAAGGTTGTATAAAGCATTTTGTGTCACCTACAGGCCAAAATTGGGATCAACACTTAATGTTTAGTTGAGTATAGCTCATAGAACCCACGATCCTCTGAACTGTGGGTCCTGGGAACCGTGGTGGGAACCATACCACGGTTCATGAACCGTGGTACAATTACTACAGTTAATTATTTATTTATTTATTTCCCAATTTCCCCCCAAAACCCCTCCCAAGGCATTTTTGGTCCTCATTTCATAAATTTCATAGAGTTCACATAGATTCACAAATGGTCCTTTGATTTCACAAATGATTTCACAGATAGAACCAAATTTCAGAGATTTTTGGACCTGATTTCACATATTGAACCAGATTTCACAACTAGTCCTCTGATTTCACAAATGATTTCACAGATCAAACCAAATTTCATAGATGTCAAAGATTTTTTTGGCATTTTTTGGGCTATTTTTGGGGGTCGGAAACAAAAAACTAATTAATTAATTAAATAAATTAACTGTACAATCATAGAACCCATGGTTCCCAGAACCGTGGGTCTTGGAAACCGTACCACGGTTCATTGAACCGTGGTACGATTCCAGTATTCTATTAATTAATTAATTAAGTAATTATTTAATAACCAAATTCATATTGACACAGATTTGGACCTGATCCACACAGACCTGATAATCCACACAGACTTGTTAATCCAAATTCCACACAGTCTGTTAAAATGTGTTTAAATTCTTGTTTAGCGGGGTTTTCTATCATTGAGGTTCAGTATATATTATTTTTAGATGTTTTTTATCAGACCTATGTACTAAAAAAAAATTAATTGATTAATTAATTATCAGTACAATTTACCACAGTTGCAGGTAAAAAATTTTGAGAACCGTATGGTTCACTGTACAATTCTCAAAACCGTGGTGAACTGTTCACGGTTCATTGATTCTATGTGTACAGTTCACCATGGTTCCAGGCAAAGAAAATTGTGAACCGTACCATTCTGAGAACCGTGGTGAACCATGGATGGTTTCTTAATTCTATGGTATAGCTATAACAACTCAATTTGTATTGAGGTGTCATTTTTTCTCTTGGCGCATTGCAACACACCAACTTTATCAAATATACCATTACCACAAAAGGATGTCCCAATCCCTTCACAACTTTTCAATCTAATGCTCGTGAGACTATTAGCCATGCAACAAGATGTTTGTAGCAAGTTTAGCAACAAATTAAAGTTTTTGTAAATTTTGACATTAGCAAGTGTGGAATTTGATGAGGGTAAGATGTATAGCTCGCCATAAATTTGTATTGGGGCAAACTCAAACAAAAAAGTTCAATCCTCAATTTTATGAACCCTTCGGGATTTGTAGAAGCTTCATGTGATCACATATTGCATACAACTTTCTCCCACCAACAAAGCATGTGACATTGTTCATGTGAGTCTTCTTTGCGCTACCAGTGGGACTAATGAGCCTTTGATTTTGATTTAACTAGCAATTTTTGGCTTCTCCATTTTTGGCAAGCTACAGCTACTATTCTTCAAGTTCAAATTTGATAGTCGTTCTTGTCAATAGGTCATTTGGTCTAATGGCATTGTAGGGTAATGACACTACAAAGAAGTCCATCGATGTCCTCACTTAGCCACCACCCCTACAAGATCAAGCCAAAGCAATTGTTGTCACTAATGATTATCAATTCTTATAGGAAGATCTTAATGTGATCTTGACTACCTCAACCACATTCATTTGACTCCAAAATTTTATTATTGCCGACATTGAGGGCAATACTCTACTCAATAGGGAGTGTTATAAACATGTATGGAAATTATGCATATAATGGGAATCTGGCATTATTTGACATTAGGAGGGAGGGGCCTTGGATCCAGTTCCTGATTTTATAGCCCATTTGTTACTTCAAGGTTCGTTCATTATATTCATTTCGTAGGCTTGTAGATAATATTATAGGAGATCAGTATGTTCTTGGAATGAACTAACCCTTATCTATACAGGAGGGTATAAATAGGTGTTGCATCGTTCACTTCATCGCTTATAATCTTCGGTTCTTTTTTAAATTTTTGTAGATGACTTGACAGCTCTTCCCTGTAGGGAATCAACTATCGATGGTGATTAATGTTCATTTAGTATTCTTTGGAGTAGATGGCTGTTAATCATTCTTTACTATCTATTATGTATGTGATGCAATGCCAAATAGCTGATTGAGTTTATATACCAGCTATTCTTATTACACCTACTACCAGGTTAGTGTTCAGATTTTCAAACTTTGAGCAAAAGAAACCTATTGTCAACAGCCTACCTGCTCCAAGTGCATTCACGGCAGTCCTTTCAACTGCAAGATTCTCCTGCAAGTTGTTGATTTCTTTCTTCATATGCTCAAGCTCCTCGTTAGTTGGAATATTGAACTGGTCTTGCTTTGCTAGGTAAATTTTCTGCTTTCCGTACTCTTGGAAAGTAATTTTTCCAGCATCTGCTAAAGAATCCAATGCCTTCTGTGCTGCTGTCTTTTTAATCCCATACTTTTGAAGAGAGTCAGCAACAATTTGAGAGTTCAATGGCTTGTTTTGCTGTGCATCAAATCATTTTCAAAACTTACTTCTGTCCTGGATAGCCTTAACACGACTCATCTCATCCCTTTGAGATATCAATGATGAATAGTACAACTTACGTAACATAAGCTTCACAATCTGTATATATAGCTGATAGTTGAAGGCCATACCTCATTGATAAAGTTCAGTACAATTTCTGCAAGAGATGAGAATTTGTGTACAAAGTCAGTCTCTCTCTCTCTCTCGCTCTCTCTCTCTCAGCAAGAAAAATTGTAACCATTTGCAGGAAATGTTTTATATGTTATACGAAGTTCACTTGCTTAATTGTCATTTCCACGCATGCTTTGTACTTCCTTAATTTTAGACTCTGTGGTACTGAAATCTGCGATCTTAGTGAGTTGATCAACCAATAATCACACATCATCTCCCCTCTTCTTTGTGGGAGATGAGTAATAAAATCCATGAAAATACTCTCGTTTCACATTCTACACCAAGTCTAATGGCTATTTTATAAGCTTTGGGATGTGTTGGGCTCCGTTATACTATCTGCAATGACTTTGAACTTTTGGTTCACATCCTTCACAAAGCAACAATCATGGGCAAATTCTACTTTCAACTTTTGATCAGTAATGACACCAACAGAAAGTATATTTTTCTTCAGACCTGGTACATAAAGTACCTCCTTGATCGTCTTGCTTTTGCCATCAGAAAGTTGGATGAAAACGGTGTTTATCCCCTTGATCTTGCACACATCACCATTTGCTTGTGAAATAGACGTTCCATTATCCAACTCTCTCAAGCTACTGAACCAATCTTTGTTACCTATCATGTGTCTTGTGGCTCCTGAGTCAATGTACCACGCTTGATCATCTTTATTAGATGACAATGCTGATATGAAGCACCCTCATCGACAAGGTTACCTGCTTGCTTTGGTTTCCCCTTGTCTGATTCTGCCAGAAATTTCCAACATTCACTCTTCCAATGGCCCTTTTTGCCACAATGGAGGCATTTGCCTTTCTTCTTGGTCTTGCTGGAAGATCCCTCATCCTCCTGAGTCTTGGTGAATTGCTGCTTAGACTTCTTCTTGCCCTTGCCTTTGCCTTGTTTTTGGCATGTCGCAAGTGCTTGATCGTCAGTATTTTGACGTCTAGCTTTCACCATTTCTTACCGTTGCTCCTCCTGCATAAAGATTCTTGTGAGCTCGTCAAAGGTTGGCAATCTTTCTCTTGATGCTATACCGCTCACAAACATTTGATAGGGTTCTGCAATACCGCATAATGCATTATTCACCAACTCCACATCACGTATGTGCTCACCAGTAGAATGTAGTTCATCTCTTATTTTCTTGATTCTGGTCATAGACGTCTAAATATGCTCTCCTTGCTCCATGCGGGCACTATTCAATTTTGACTTCAAAAACATGATCCTTGATGGATTTGACATCTCGAACTGCTCCTTTAGTACATCCCATGCCTGTCTGGGTGTAACAACATCACAAATGTGGGTAATGATGTGATCCTTTATTGACAAGTTGACATAAGTCAAGGCCCTTCTTGCTCTTCTATCAAATGCTTTGATGTCAGTTTCATTCGCCGGTCCTCTTTCATCACCCGTAATGATATCCCACAACCCCTTCTCTATCAGTATGTTTTTTATTTTGAATTCCGCACTGCATAGTTGGAAATCTCGTCCAATTTGCTACTTTCACTCAAAATGGACTCTCCCATGTTTCCCTTCCCAGAAACGTCTGAAATTGCAACCGTAGGCTAAAAACTGTATGTTGAGGCCAACAATGATGTCAGAAGTAAAAAATAATGACCTACTGTTTTTTCCTTACCAAGGCACTCGCCACTCTTCCGCCAAATTGAAAGCCAAATCGGTGTCACCTTCCGAAATGCACTTTGTCTCCAACTTCCAACTGCGTGCCCAGTGGAATGGTGAATTCACTTTTGGCGTGCTCCGAACACTTTCTCTGCTACAATCACTTTGTTTTGTGTTATCGTACTTGCAGGTACAGTCTGGGTGCCCTTCATTTGGAGGTTATAGCCTTTTGTTTGGGTCAAAACGGACAAAGGATCCAAAAATAGGGACTTTTCTAGTTTTTGAACTGTTTCTTCAAAATGAAGAACCTCCACCCTTCAGTGAATTTGGACCCAACTCTCACTTCAAACTGAAATTTTTTAATGAAGTTGCAATGAACTTTGCACTTCAGGCCCCTTTCTTTGAAGTTCACAATGGACTTAAAGAAATCCAATGGCTTATCAGGCTCCAATGGTCTATTCTTTATCCCTGAGACTTGATCTTGACCATTGATTTGTTGGCCTTTGATCCTACGATGATGCGCGATCTAGCGTGCTAATAGAAGCCGCTGGCCACTCAAATACACCAGGGATTGGCAAGAGTGAGAGTGCGTGACCTGTTCTCTCGGCCTCCTCCTTCACGAGCTTCTTAACTATGGCAGCCACCCAGCTCACGCAAATCTAGCATTCTATCTGCAGCACGACCTTCCACGGCCTCTTAAGAATCTATTTAACTGATTAAGGCGCCCTCCAACAAGCTTTTACAACTCCAAAAATCGTTCAGAACAAAGAGATAACTACGATTTTATACTTCCAAGCTCCAAACCAGGATTTTTCTCACAAATCTGATCTTGGCTTTCTGTTCACAGCTCTCTGACAGGCCAAACCTCTTCCTCTAGGTCGCTTACTGCTAAGAGTCTGATGCTTCAAACCAATCTCAAAACTGTGTCCGTTTGAATGCACACCGACTACAAACGCCAAGTAGTATTTTAACAAAACTTTTAGAATTCTGCCACTCCACTCTTTAGATTCGACTGACAAGTCCTGTCACTGAATCTTCACATAGTCTCAAGCTTAGCATGCTTTTGTTTGCTAGAATCTGTGCATTAGTGCTTTACTTTCTGTCTTCAACCCGCCGTAAACCTCGAACTCTCAGAAGACTGCTCTTCTCCCGAAGCTCTCTTTAACGGTGACGTTGTACTGTATACACTCCCTGTACGACTCTGATACCAACTTAGAATTTGCTTCTAACAGGAACATAGATCATGCTACACAGTATCACGGACATAAAACACTCTCCACTCCAAGATCAGATAGCAACTGTATTTCTCAAAACGAAAATACACTGTACATATAGTTCTTCACTCAAGCAATTCATGCATGACCCAGGTTGCCGTTGATGGGATGCGTGTCCCGTCGGCTCACCCGTGGCGAGGCCAACTGATCCTTATCTACTGATAGGACCCACAGTACACTGAACACAGTGATTCTACTTTAATTTTTACTCAAAGTTATCGTGGAATTACCATCGCCAACAACAATTCGTGGAGTTTATGTGTTTATGGGTCATGCGAATTATTATCGAATTTTTATTATCTTCTTTGCAGATCTTGCAAGACCTATATACAAACTGACTACTGTTCCTATTTGGATAGTTGAGGAGTTAGAAGCCTTTGAAAAATTTAAAAAAAAAACATTAGCTTCAGCACCGACACTGCGTGCTCTAGATTGGAAGATTGAATTTCATGTTTACACCGACTCCTCAAAATATGCTATTGGATCAGTTTTGAAGCAGCCAGGTGAATACAAGAAGGACTACCCCATACGATTTGCAAGCAAACAGCTTACAGATCCGGAGAAAAACTACTCAACAACAGAACATGAAAAGTTAGCCATGATTTTTTCTATACAAAAATTTCAACATTATCTTATGGGAACACACTTTGCATTTTATACGGATCATCAGCCGTTGCTTTATTTGATAAACAAGACATGCAATACAGGGCATATTGCAAGATGGTTACTTTTATTGACCCAGTTTGATTTCTGAGTTGTGGTGCATAAAGGAAAACAACATTATCTCACCAACCAGTTTCACGAATTGAATCCGCACCAGGTAATACTGAAGTGGATGATGAACTTCCAGATGCTGCGTTATTCTATGTAGAAGCAGTACCTGAGTGGGCAACGGATATTGTTGAGTATCTGATGCTAGGACAATCGAATGACTCCCTGACAAAAGTACAGAAGCGACAATTGATTCATAAGGCTCAACCTTATCAATTGATTGCGGGACAATTGTATCATCGCGAAATGGATAATATTCTTTGTAGATGTGTTTTAACGCATGAAATACCTGATTTGATCATGTTCTCACATGATGGCATGGGCGGAGGACGAGGACATTTCTTTACAGATATTACTGTTCGCAAACTTTTGCAATCAGGGTGTTGGTGGCCTACACTTCATAAAGACACCGAAAATTATATTTCGTCATGTGATGTTTGCCAAAGAGCATGACGCCCTACGCGCCAAAACTATGAATCCTTACATCCGGTTTTATTGCAAGCACCATTTGAGAAATGGGGCCTAGATTAAAATTGGTCCTATTTATCCAGCGACACGAGGATCTCAAGCCAGATATATCATCGTAGCAACCGATTATATGACCAAGTGGGTTGAAGTCAAAGCTGTTAAAGTTG
The DNA here is from genome assembly GCA_029204225.1 of Diphasiastrum complanatum. Lineage (NCBI taxonomy): Eukaryota > Viridiplantae > Streptophyta > Lycopodiopsida > Lycopodiales > Lycopodiaceae > Diphasiastrum > Diphasiastrum complanatum. Next base: position 53,024,302 of record CM055099.1, read on the forward strand.
CTGATGCAAAATCTACGGCTAAGTTTCTTTATGAGAATATCATTATTACATTTGGATGTCCACTCGAGATTGTCAGTGATCGTGGTACGCATTTTGTTAATCAAACAATAAAGTATTCATTGGAAGATTTTTTTGTTATACATTGATTTAGTACTCCATAATATCCCAGGGGTAATGGCCAAGCTAAATCTTCCAATAAGGTTCTCTGCACTATTATGACAAAAACAGTTGAAGCGAGTTGGTCTGACTGGGAACATAAACTGCATGCGACATTATGGGCATTCAGAACCGCTTATAAGAGCAGCACAAATCAAACACCCTTTCAAATGGTTTATGGTCAAGATGTTGTTGTCATGCCGATTGAATTTTTAGTACCATCTTTATGCATAGCAGCAACAGAGCGATTAGATGATGACAAATCTTTACAACTGTGTCATGAAGCTTTGCACACTTTTGCTAGCGAAGCTCTTGTCGATTTTTTCTGTGACCAAACCCTTTCAAACCTTCCATACTGCTTTCTCTCATACACTCACGCTCAATACACTCAGTTTCTGACCTTGTTCCATCATGTCTTTTACAGACACTTCTTTGTCGCCCCGTTACACTATCCATAGTGATGTCTCACCTGCAACGGACATCATGATACTTTCTAGCACAAGCATGGTCACTCAGTGGATGACCCTTGTGGAGCCTCTGCTCACTGCAATGGTTATTCATGAGAGAGCCTTCTCAGGGAGAATTAATATGGATTTTATTACCCTTGCCTTCAGTACCTGGAAGGAGGAAAAATCTAAATTTTACATTGTTTTCCAGGGAGCCACACACAAGGTGCGTGTGACTGAACCCACCCTTGCTGCCATAGGGATTTCTTCTAGCACCCAAGCCTCACCAAACCACAAATAGGCCAAGCAAGTTATGTAGTCTTATATTGATACCATAAACAACTTGTATTGGACAAGTGACGGTTATTTGCTAGAGGCCATTAGAGATCCTGCTATCCATGCTGCTGCTCATCTCCTTAACAATTTCTTGATGGTTGGAGACCTCATGAAGGATCACAACTCTTCCCATATACTACATAGGATAGTTGAATGCTAGGCCAAAATAGCTAAAGCGCCTTTGAAACCATATAACTAGTTCAAAACTATGTTTGGAGAGCTCAAACGAGCTATTAAGAGCAATACCAAGCAACAGTTTGCTGCTGGTCAGTTGTTATCTCTCCAAGCAGCCTCACATCTTAACAATAAAATCCATGGCTTAAGTAAGGATTTCGTGCTCTCTATTTATAAAGAGGCACCGGCTGAATCCTCACACCAGGCATTGAGTTCACATAGTTGTCATCGTGTACGTAGCGAAATCGTCATTCCTGACTCGCCTTCCGCGTCACGTCGTCGTACTAGGCAACCAACCACTGCTGCGCTTCCACTCCCTACTGCAATTCACATTGAGCTACCCATCCCTCAATCCACTGATGCATCCCTCACCTCCACTTCTCACAGGATCAGTCTATGGCTATTGGATCTTCCATTCCATTCACAGCTGCCCAAGCCGCCTCACCCCCACAGATCCGAGTTATTTCGCCAAACACCCAAACTTTCATGGATATGTTTGATGATTTCAACCCACTGGGCTGAGATGAAATATTTGAGATGTCCAAAAGTCTAGGTCCCTTTGAACTCCAATCCCCTGGAAGAGGATTCAAATCGTTCCATGATACATCTACTGGTTTTGGTGATTCCTTCCAGCTCACACCGCCAGATCAAGCTGAAGTCGCACCAGATACCATTAGGTTTGTAGATGTTGTACCATCTCCAAAGTAGTTTGACGCCACCATGCCAGAGGGTTTTGAAGGAAAAGACATATTTGAAGAAGAAGAGTCGGCCACACACCAAAGCCAAGCCAACACAATCCCTATAGGTGTTGTCCCTATTGCTCCTGCTACTGCTGACGCATTGGGTCTAGTTTCAAACCTTGTGCGAGTGATCTAGACCATGATTGACGAGAAAAAAGATATGACCAAGCGCATATCAGATCCAGGGATAGAAAATACGCTGATTAGCCAAAAGTTTATTCAGTTGAACCGCGAGCTAAAGATTGCCAAATAGCACAAGGGAAAATCTGAAGCTGAGTTAAAGAAGGCCAACCAGTTTGCTCACCGCTAGAAGATTATGTGGCGAGCCTTCAAAATGCACTCACCACGGCACAAGACAAAGTGGACAAAGCTGTCTAGAAATCTAAACATCAAGTCTTGTTACTGGCAGGCCAACTAGACTTAGCAGAGTTGAAACGCAAACATCTTCAAGGTGAATTGTATGCCACCACTCTTGAACGCAATTTCTATTTGCAAATACAAGTGCCCGATCGCCTAGTCACATCAAACGAAATCAGATACTTGTTCTGAAAAGTTGAAACCTACCTTACTGCACTGGCGGGGTTTCAAGAAAAATTCGATAAACTCAAAAGGATGGCAACCACCGAGCTTGACAAGGCAAAAGCTATTATTAAGAATTATGAGAAGGCAGCCGCTCAGGTGTTGAAAGTTGGGCCTCAAATTCCAGTTCTAGTGATATCGCAATTCTCGCCTCAGTGCCAGGAATAGGCACGATTGGATACAGGATTCGATACTGGCATGGAACATGGTGGAGCTGAAATCCCAAAAACAATGGGCACCCAACCTGCTGAAGCCGGTCCATCTTCATCAGGGACCAAAATTTTGTTTCAGAAACCGATCACCATCGATGACCAAATTCAAAATTTTTTGCATCAGCATCCACATATGTCCTAGAGGGGTGGATGGGTTATTAAGCTCAAAACCTCTCAAATAGAGATAGGAAAAGAATTAGATAAGCTACCAGCATTGGGAGAGCAGCCGACTTGGCGCACAACAGTTTTTGAGAAATCTCGAGATTCCATTACAAGCTACGTAGCTAGCCCTCGCCAATTGCGGGTCGATCCCTATTATTTGCTGATGTCGAGACGTAATAAATGGACAGATTTGGGCGTGCTGGTGGATCAAGTCACCATCCACATCCCAAATTGGCCCATCATTCATCAAACTTATAATTGAAAAATATCAGCTGATTTTATTAGAGCATTTCAATTCTACAGTGCTGAATACCAAAAGTTGCCAGATCCAACCGTGCGACAATCGGCAATATTCGCAAATGATTTGTCCAAGTTGGCATCCGCAACTACGAGATGGGATGATTGCCTACCTCCCTTGGCATTCAAGTGTAAGTCCAATCTGATGATCACATAGTTATTTGATTAATTAGAAAGTCAATAAAAGGACTTTAGGCCTTTTTGCAGGACTTTAATGTCGCAGGCCTAAATGTCAAGTTAATGAATAAAGTTGAGACTCCCACCAAAATTGGTTCAAATTCAATTTCAAATTGGTTCCCTCCAATTTTGAATGGTTCCCACTCTTTTTTAAGTTTGAATAACTAGGAAGGTAGAAATGGGCCAATAGGATTTTGAGGCACATGGTATCAGAGCTCTTTTGTTGCAAGTTATGGAATGATCAAGCACATCTATCAAGATTTGGTGAAGATATCAATGCTAGAGCATGCTAGATTACTTCTATCCAAAAATTGAGTTTCTTGCATATGTAGATTGGATCTTTTGTAGATCAAAATTGAGTTTCTTGCATATGTGGATTGGATCTTTTGTAGATCAAAACTCATTTTAGGTTATTGAACTTGATGAATTCCAATTTTACACCACACTTACTGGAAATAACCAATTTTGGATGCAATAGGAAGATCTCACTTGAGGCTACAAGATTCTATATCAAGTTTCAGGAAATTGCATGTAGAATTTGAAATATTCAATTTTTTGTGATTTTGTCAAAACCCTAATTTTGATTGGATATCTATTTTGTGAGGTTACTGAACTTCATTAGAGTGTGTTTCAATCTTAGGAAGTGGCAAGAGTCATTAGATTGAGGATAGATTATAGGTTGATCAAGATTTCTACATTCTATGTGTTGATTTGCTAGATATAAGTGCTAGAAGAGGTTTCATATCTTTGTGATTTTTTTTTGGAAACATTTTTTGTATGTCAAAAGAGTGCTTTGTGCATTTGAACAGGCTAAAGAGAAGGATTAGGTCATTGCAACATGGCTACATCAAGTGGATACATGTTGGAAGGCAATGATAGGCTTACCTCAAATATCTATTCATTGTGGAAAGTGAGGATGGAATCACTTCTTGAGATGAATGATGTTTTGGATATTGTTGTAGGTTTGGAGGAGCCCAACAATACAACAAGAACAAATGAGGTATGATAAGAGGGCCAAAAGAGCTACACATGATCAAGATGAATGCTACCAATGAACTTCTCAAGGAAGTTGGTAAGAGTACTTCATCAAAGGATGCTTGGGATTCATTAAAGAAGCTTTATGAATCCAAGTCTACTTCTAGAGTGTTGACTCTAAGAAGGCAAACCTTTCAAATTTTTCAAAAGAATGAAGAGAGTCCAAATATTTCTGTTGTGAGAGTGAAGGCTTTGAATGATGAGTTATCTTGCATTGCTGAGACCATTGAGGAAGGAGAGCTTGTTCAAGTTAATCTTAACGATTTGTTGGATGCTCATGCTAACATATTACAAAGTCTTGCCATTCAAAGAACTTTGCCAAGTTTGATTGATCTTCAAGAGATCTTGATCAATGAAGAATACAGGCTTCAAGCAAGAGGTGGATCTTCATCACCATCTCAAGTTGGAGAGGAGGCTATGTTCATCAAGTGCAAATTCAAAGGCAAAAGCAAAAGCAAGTGGTCTAAAGGGCAAGATGAAGGGGAGGCTTCTCCAAATGGCAAAAAGAAAGACACATCAAAGGACACTTTGCAAGCGAGTGCTACAATAAGAAGAGAGATCAAGAAGACAAGCAAGGTAATCTTACTCATGATGAAGATGGTTTGGATGTTCAAAATTCAAATGACGATGCTTTTGTGATGTCTTCATGTATGGTTGCTAATGACGGAGATCTAGATCCATGGTGGATTGATAGTGGAGCAACTTCACTTCTTTATTGGCATATGAAGATGACAAGAGGGTGATCTACACGACCAATGATGGCGAGTGTGCAATTAAAGGGATTGGCACATTTCCTATTTCTCTCTCTACAAATAGGAATGTTCATTTGAAGGATGTTTTGTTCATACATTCCATTACCAAAAATTAACTTAGTGTGAGTCAATTGCTAGGTAAAGGTTTCAAAGTTGAGTTTGATGGATTTGTGGCAAGTGAGCAAATACCTATTCAAGAGGTTTTTGCAGAAAAGGATGGGGCACCTCAACTTCAAGTCATTGGAGGTATTGGCTAAGAAGCAAGTTGTGATTGGTCTTCCAAAATCCCTAACTAGCATCAATCATGTTTGTGAGTCTTGTGCTTTGTCAAAGTCACATAGACTACCTTATGCTAGATCTACATCTAGATCTACAAAGCCTTTTCAAGTTGTACATTCAGATATTCATGGAATTACTACAATCAGCAATAGTGGAACTAAGATGTATGTAACTTTTATTGATGATTTTTGTAGATTTTGTTGGATCTATCTACTAAAGAGCAACAATGAAGTGTATGATATTTTTGTTAAGTTCAAGAATGCAAGGGAGAACCAATTTTTCACAAGGATCTAGTGCTTAAGGAGTGACAATGGTGGATAGTACATATCTACTAAGTTTAAGGCTTTTTGTGATGTTCATGGGATCAAGAGGGAGTCTACAACACCAAGGACCCCACAAAAAAATGGAGTGGTCAAGAGGAAGAATAAGACTTTATGTGAAAGTGCCAAAGCCATGAGGTTAACTGCTAAGCTTGATAAACCATTTTGGGATCAAGCTTTATTGTGTGCTAATTTATTGTGCAATAGGTGGCCGAGTGCTATTTTGGATGGAAGGACACTTTTTGAGATGCTATTCAAGAGGAGGCCGGGTGTCAACTTTTTTAGAACTTTTGGATTCACATGCTATGTCAACATAACTCTTGATGATAGGTTCAAGGAAAGATATATTTGTTGGATATAGTGAGGTGAGTAAAGCCTACAAGGTTTACATTCCTTCTACTAATAAGGTGATTATTGGTAGAGATGCCATTTTTTATGAGGGGAACATTTCAAAAGTATCTTTAAGTACTATTGAAGGTGGTGGATGGATCTAACATTCTTGATGTTGATGTGAAGGATCCTACTTTAGATGGTGATGATGATGGACCTCCATCAAGGAAAAAGCCAAGGAGAACATCAAGGGAAAGGCAAATCCTTCAAGGCTCACATATGATGAGAAAGGTAAGCAAGTTGTTGGAGGTACACACTTTTCTTTCCTAATCTCTTTTTGGGAATCTTCTTGTGTGAATGTTTTCATGATTTTCTAGAAACTAATGGATTTGGAAAAGAAGTCTTAGTCAAGAGGTTGATCTCAAAGGGCTTCAACAACATGAAAGGAGAGATGCCAAATTTGGAGCTAGTCAAGAGCATCAAAGGAGAGTCAATATCTTTCAAAAGATTGGGTTCCAAACAATGATGGTGTAGGAGATGCAGATATCGATGCTGTGATTTATGCATGGAAAACCAAGGCAAAAAGGATGGTAATGAAACATGAATTTGGTGTTGAAATATCAATATCTATTCTAGAAATCTCTTGAGCACACATCAAGGAGTATTTGTACAAATTGGTTGATGCATGTGCAGCTGATGTTGATGAGTACTAGGTTTAAGTTGTAAAATTTTCAGTTGCAGTTCTAGCTTGGCAGTTTCGTAAAAAGCCAATTTTCTGTATGCTAGGGTGTGGGCATTTCACCCCAAGTTAATTGTATTCCATGGCATGTGTATTGTAAGACCATGAGGAAGTTGTATTGTGGAAAGTTTAACGACTAATATAGATTCTAGAGGATCAAAATAGTTGCTAATCTGCAACCTTTAGAATAGAATAATTTAGTCTAAAAGGTTAAACTTGTGCATATTCTACTCTTTGGTCTTGGAAAATTCACAATGTGCAATATGATTGTACATTTTGGTTCAAGCTCTACAATTGCACCAAAGAGGTGCACAATTTGTAATAGTCATTCAGACTATTAGAAGGCAATCCTCACCCATGTACATATGCACAAACTTTTCAATAAAGAAACATTTTGCAATTTGGGTTAATGACTCCATGTGTCATAATTGCAGTCTTGCGTTTTCTTGTGTTTTCAAACTATGCACATTTAAAATGATCATGATGCTCTTATGAAATGATGTATCTTATGGTAGTGCATATACTAGCCACATTTGGATGCTATGAGAATTTGGATGAGATCATTGCAACATATTACTAGTTTGTTATCTTAAATTAGTTTCTTTCTCTCGTTTCATGAACCTTTGTCTATGCAATTAAATTTGAAGATCCCAATGTTTTATGTCTCTTGAGATGTCATTGTAGGTAGTGAATCTAAGCTTTATAAGCGACACAATAAATTTATATATAGGAATTTAAAATTAGAATTGGAATATTAAAATGAGTGCATTTAAATATGTGGTTGTGAAATCAAAATTCATTTCCATGTCTATCCCATGCTTATGTCATAGCTTACTGAACTCATTTTGCTAGAATTTATGTAGTATATAGGTTATCGTTCCCAAAGAGATCGGAAATATAGGTATTATTGATGTGAAGGTGTCATATAGTGAAATTAATAGTAATCTGGTCATCAACAGATGTTCAGAACAGGCAGCCAGAACCACTTGTTGTTCATAAATTGAATGCTTATTCAAATTTACACATCATTCCAATATATCTAACAATCTTGTGCACACAATCTACACTTCAACACTGACTCGAATTAGAGACCCCTCCAATTACACAAGACATATCAAAGAATTCATACGGTTCTGATACTCTATGATAGCTGTATTGCATAAGTAGTTAAGTCAACCTGCAAATAATCCACACCACCAATTATCCCACTTGCTAAAGCAACAAATCATATAGTTGTACTAAACATAGATCCATGACATTCTTGATGCATCCTGAATTAGATCAATAGATTTATGTACTATGATGTGTATTCTACGTTCAGATTCATAACATTTAGTTGAATAGAGAAATTACTCCTATTACTCATTTGCAAAAGACGTAACCCCGGAAATAATAAGAGAGCAAGAGTGAAACACAAGCATATACCATATGAGGTCCTCAACACTTCTATCTTGAATATATTTCAATAAAACAACTAAATACATCGGCTCTTTATAGCCTCGCGGCTGTCCATAACTGCCTAACTGCTATAACTAATTCAGATATCGAATTACAAAATTTGAGTGTATCGATTTTCTAAAGGTCGATACATATCGATTTTTCCTTGACCATTTACAAACTAGTATAGAAGCTCTAAATTCTAGAACAAAAGGGCTGGTATGCCTCCATAACAAAGTTTATAACTACAAACAAAAGTAAAAAGATATGAAAAGAGATCATGTGAGCCTTCACATGTCCTCACCCTCATCTTTATCAGCTCCTGCTGATGATGAAGGTGTGGAGCTATAAGTTTGTCCAGCCAGATATCGAGCGTTAACTTTCGTCATTGTACTTGCTATTCCTCTAGTGGACGCAGCAGTGCTTGTGAAGCCTGTAAAGAAATTCACATTCAAGATTATAGAATGACATCCACTTTCTAGCATCTCCTTGATTATAGAATGACATCCACTTTCTAGCATCTCCTTGATCATTACCTGTTAATTCAAAATATAATCATGCTCTTCTATGTCCCAAAGATTTCATTTTGAACTTTAGGAATGACAGATCTGTCCTCTTCCTTTTGTGTGTCGATGCAGTGGGCAGCTGATCTGGTATTACATCCTGATCTGATTCCATGATGGCTGGATTATGAAATCGATCTGCAGCACTCTCTACCATAGAAGACTCAGCCAACAGCTCTATAGTCTGGGTTGATTTGTCTGTCTGCGTAGGCTTAGTATTCAATTTTAATTGCAGCTCCTGAACTTTCTTCTACAGAACTTCTACTAGCTCATGATTCGTGACCTAATGTGGAGGCATTTGCTTCTCTTAGCTAAGGGATCTGCATCTTCTTCATCGTTCGAACTTGATATGGTCTCACTCTCAGACTCTTGAAAAAGTAGAGTCGACAAAGCATCATTTTTCATTCGTATAGGAGCCAGGAATTTTGTCTTGAAACCTTCGATGGCCTCGGCCCTATATTTTTCAAACTTGGTCTTATTAACCAGGATACCTCCCTTCTCGGATGTAACAGATGCAATGAACGTCTGCAAACTCTGATTTTCAATTTGTGCTTTTAATAATTCTTCTTTAAATCGAAGACGTTCCTCCTGATATGATTTTGCCATCTCCATCCTTGGATGGATATCATCAAGTTCCTTTATTAATTTTACATTTGCAAGCTGAGTAGCTACAAGCTTTTGCTGCTCGGATAATTGTAAGTCCTTTTGAGCTGAGAATTCTGTTTTTAGATCCTCATAAGTCCTCTGGACTTCGGTCATCAGCAGCTCCTGTTGCAGCCTTTCGTTCTTCAAATTGGCAACTTCGAACTTGCTCTTTGATAGCTCCGCTTGAAGCTCTGTAACTCTTTTTGTAGATAGCGTCAAGGCCGCTATCGTATGTTGCTGCTGCTTAGTTCAAAATCTGAGAACTTGCAGCTCTTCTAGCTCTGCCTACTACTTCCTTAAAATATCTGCTAATTCAAAAGTAGAAATAGACATGTTCTGTAAAATAGGGTACAAACTATGATCAGACAAATCTTCAAAATTACCAGACCTTTTTTTGGTATCCACATATTTTGGTTTTTGATTTTCAGTAACTCTTCTTCTATCTGGAATTCCTTCCGCAACGTCTTCCAATTGTCCTTCTTCCAATAGACCTTCGGCCTTATCTTCTGCCCTAATCTTCTCTAGCGATTGAATTATAGGAGCAGAGGTATCAATAGTAGGGAATATCTCCATTGATGATCCCAGCTCTAGTTCCGAATCTTGTAGCATATGAGCCATTAGAGACATAGTCTGCATCATAGTGTCTTCCAACTGATCTTGCTCCGTATCTGAATCTGTTCTATCATTATCCACAACATTTCTTTGATCCTGCATTTTAGCGCTTGTTTCTTCGATATACGTACTGTCCAGATTCCTCGTATCGTCCTTTTTCAAGAGTTCCTTTTCTGTTTTCGAAAGTAAGCCCAAATACTTAGCTATATAACTCAGTTGTGCCCCCCAAAATCAAGCTAGCTGGTACTTCTTCATGGCTTTTAAGAATAGAGAATAGGAAATCTCTGCCAAATTTACTTCTTGGCCCTCCTGAATTTGGATAAGAAACTGGAGATCTCAAGGAGAATTGGTAAGGTTTTTATTGATACTCAAGATTATATTGCTCACCCTTCTAGTTTATAGAGGCTTGCCAAGCTCAGTAGAGGGATTATTAGCCTGTGCATAGCATCAGACAGGAAAAAATTTGACAAAAAATTGACAATTTTAAAGCTAGTTGAAAATTGAAACCGGGTTTGGGGTTACGGTTTTCTACACATAACTGGTGATTTCTTCGTTGTTTGTGCACTGGATGTCATAAGGACATAAAGGGGTAAGGCTGCTCCTTGTGGCTTTCAATTTGGCGAAAGAGCGGTATGAGTATCTGTTAATAAAGTTCAATTATGGCATGTGTTTTGTAAGTCCATGAGTAGAAGCTTAAGTATTAATAAAATAGCTTAAACTTAGATTTAGAACTTAGACTTAGAAAACTTAAGATTAAAAATATTTTATCTTAAGCTTTCCTAAGTTAAGAAACTTTGAAGTTCTAAATCCTAAGTTAGAAGTTCTCGAAAGGATAGAAACAGATTAGTCCCATAAGTTAGTAGACATTTATGGAAGACCCTCCTTGCCATAAAAGGAGAGGTATTTGCATTGTAAACAACACCTTGAGATTATGGCAAATTGCTGTCTGATATTATCTTGCGATTTCATTGTGTTCTTATTGGAAGGTGCATAGCTTGAGGGAAGGTGCTCGGGCCTCCTCTTGACTCCTTTCATTGGTTTTTTGTAGTGGTTTTCTTTCCTTGCCTATCCTCAACCCAAGATCTAATCAATCTAGCATCAAGGAAATGAAGTTAGTTGTCATGCGTAGGTTCGTTCCCATGAGAGCGATAGTATAGTTCAGATTTCAACATGAATGGAGGATCTAATACTAACATCCATTAACAATAAACATTAATACTACATCCATTAACCCTACTTCCATTAACCCTAAATCCACAACAATGATAGAAACTTACTCTTTCTTTCTCTCCCTTTCACTCTCACAAAAAGCATAAAAAATAGTAATCCCAATAATGATCAAATCGAACAATTAGCAAAATCCAAAAAAAGCAGGAAAAGAGAGAAAGAGCAGGGACATTCATCAATCCATTTCTAAAGATAACCAATCTGCTTTATTGAAATGAGAAAATGAACATCAGGAGCAACTCGAGTTGGTCCCTTTTTATAGTAGAGAGGAGGACCCTGGCCTCTGAATCCTATTGGTCCAGTCTTGCCTCTCTTTTTATTCAAATTTAAAAAAGTGTGGAAACCATCAAAATTGGAGGGAAACCCAACTTTATTCACTAACTTGACATTTAGGCCCTACGACATTAAAAGTCTCTCAAAAAGGCCTAAAGTCCTTTTATTAACTTTTAACTGATCAATCAGATAACTATGTGATCATTGGGTTGGACTTACACATGCAGGGTGCCAAATCCCTCTCACTTATTAACTAGTGTTAGAGTTGCCTTGGGATTTGCAAACCCTCCAATAGTATCTCCCACCAAAACTGGTGGCGGTCTCATGACACCTACAATATGCAGTTATTGGGGACCTTTATTGGCTTCGCGTCAAATCTTGATTAAATGATACTGCACCTTCTCCATAAAGTCGAGGCGTGCAATATTGAAATCCAAATTATGGGGCAGGAAACAATGGTAAGCTCCGGCAATCCACTTGGAGGTTGTCCATGAGGTGAAGCGGGATTCCCAAGAGCCTCTCATCATAGTCGCACAAAAGTAGAGACGAGCAACTGACAGCCAATCTTTGATTTGCTATGAGGCCATCGGCTTATTTGGATTGAATGCCAGAGGAGGGAGGCAATCATCCCATTTGGTTGCCACTGACGCCAACAGAGTTGGATCTTTAACAAACATTGCCGATTGTCGCACCGTTGGATTTGCAGAATGGACATACTCTCTCTGATATGCTTGTAAGGCACGGTGGAAGTCCACTGAAATGGTCCAGCTGTAAGGCTGGTGGATGATTGGCCAATTGGGCGTATGGATGGTGATTTTGTCCATAGCCAACCCCAAATCTTTCCATTTATTTCTTCCCGGCATTGGCACGTAATAGGGATCTACCCGCAACTAGAGAGGACTAGCGACGTAACTCCTAATTGATTCTGGAGTTTTCTCAAAAACCGTGATTCTCCATGCCGGCTGCTCTCCGAGTGCAGGTATTTTGTCCAACTCTTTGCCGGCCTCGATCTCGGAGGTCTTAAATTTCAGAACCTATCCACCACGTGAGGACTCATGCGGATGTTGCTTTAAGAAGGTCTAGATCTAGTCATCGATGCTGATGGGCCTTCTGAATAGAGATCTTGTCCTTGATGAGGATGGACCCGCTTGTACTACCGATATGGTTGGCGGTTGATCTGCTATATCTGGAGCTCCCCCTGGTCCATGCTCGAATAAATCCCTATATCCATTGGTACAGCTTCTTGGTGTGGGGGGGAGAATTGCGGCATGACTGGGACGGGGATTTGTGGTCTGGCTTCCAACACATGAACGGCTGCTTTTTCATAGGCAGTGATGGTCTCTTTTGCCTTGGCCAACTCAGTTGAAGCTGTTCTTTTGAACCTATCAAAGCGGCCTTGGAATCCCTAAAGGGCCACTTTGTATGTCTCCACTTTTTTGAATAAATACGCAACCTTTGTCGGTGTGACCAGATGATCGGATATTTGCGTTTGCAGATAGACATCACGCTCAAGGGTGGTCGCATCCAATTCACCTTAAAGTCGTGTGTGATCTTGTTTAGCCATCTGTAATTGCCCCTTCAGTAGCTGCACCTGTTGCTTGGCATCTTGCACTGCCTGATCTATCTGATCTTGTGCGGTTGTCAGGGTGTTTTGCAGGGAGCTGATGTAATTTTTCAAGCGATCAGCTTGTTGCTGGGCCAACTTCTTTTCGCTTTTAGGCTTATCTTTATGTTGTTTGGCTATCTTCAACTCTCGATCTAGCTGGACAATTTTCTGGCTGATCAGGGTGTTTTTGGACTCCAGATCAGAGATTCTCTGCTCCATTTCCTTCTTCTTATCCAACATAGACTGGATCACTTACCCAAGGCTTGAAACCAACCCTAGAGCATCACCAGAATCGATGGTCGTGGCGGTGGCAGCAGCAGCAGGACCTGATGGTATTGTCCTTGGTTGGCGTAGAATAGGTGCCACGGTCTCTTCTTCTTCAAAAATATCCTCCTCTTCAAACCCTTCAAGCATTGTGGCGTCGAACTGTTTTGGTGATTTTACAATTGTGTCGACCCGAAGTGTGGCTGGGCTCTCTTGTGTGTGAGGTTGCTGGCTGGCATCTTCAACACCAACAGTATATTCATGGATATGTCTGAATTCTCTTCTAGGGGATTGGGGTTCAAAGGGAGCTGGGCTTTGGGACATTTCAAAGATTTTGGTGGCCCCAAGGGGGTCGGAATCATCGAACATATCCATAAAGAATTATGTGTTGGGTGAGCTGGCTTTGGTGTGCGGGAGTGAGGCGGCCTGGGCAGCTGTGATGTGAATGGTAGGCCCAATGGTCACAGACTGTCCTTGTATGGGAGTAGAGGCGAGGGAAGCATCAGAGACTAGGGGGATGGGAAGTTTAGTGTGAACAACAGCAAGGGGTGGAAGCGCAGCTGAAGAGGTATGCCTAGTGCGATGTCATAACGCAGAAGGCGAGTCAGTAACTACGATCTTGCTGCGTGGGCGACGACGACTATGAGAGCTTGAGGCCTGATGGGATGATTCTGCCGGTGCTTCTTCGTAGACCAAAAGCACAGAATCTAGGTGGAAGCCATGGATTCTGTTTTCTAAGTGAGAAGCGACTAAAAGGGACAATAAAGAGCCAGCAACGAACTGCTGCTTAGTATTGGCCTTAATAGCCCGTTTGAGCTCATCAGAAACAGTCTTGAACCAATTATATGGTTCAAGAGGGGCTTTGGCCAACTTAGTGTGGAATTCCACTATCCTGTGAAGGATTTGAGATGTGATGCGGTCCTTCCTGAGGCTGCCAACCATCAGAAAATTATTCAATAGTTGGGCAGCTGCGTGGATGGAAGGCTCAGTGATGGCTTCCAAAAAGTAGCCATCATTGGTCCAGTGTAGATCATTGGTGAGGTCAATAAATGGCTTGATGGCCTGTTTGGCGTGCTTGTGATTGAGTGAGGCCTACGTACCAGATGATATTCCTAGGGCTGCAAGGGCGGCCTCAGTGACGCGCACCTTGTATGTGGCTCCTTGGAAAGTGATATAGAATTTGAATCTCTCTTCCTTCCATGGACTGAAGGCAACAAACCGGATGCAAGGGTTTATAATTTTGTCGAGTAGGCCGTTGTGCTCGCTAGCAAAGATCACATGTCTGAATAAAATTTTTTGTGTCCTTATGAAGCGTAGGCCACCAACAACCGGATTGCAAAAGTTTGCGAACAGTAATATCTGTAGAGAAGTGTCCTCCACCCATGCCATCATGTGAAAACATGATTAAATCTGGTAATTCATATGGTAAAACACACCTTCATAAAATATTATCAGATCCATGATGGTACAATTGTCCTGCAATTAATTGATAAGGTTGAGCCTGATGAATCAATTGTCTCTTCTATACTTTTATCAAAGAGTCATTCGGTTGTCCTAGCATCAGGTACTCAACAATATCTGTCGCCCACTCAGGTATAACTTCAACATAGAACAACGCATCATCTGGCAGTTCATCATCCACTTCAGTATTAACTGGTGCGGATTCAATTCACAAAATTTGATCGGCTAGATAATGTTGCTTTCCCTTTCGAACCACAATCTGAAAGTCAAATTCAATCAATAATAATAAACATCTTGCAATACGTCCAATATTGCATGTCTTGTTTACCAAGTAAAGTAACGATTGATGATCCGTATAAAATGCAAAGTGCGTTTTCATGAGGTAGTGACGAAATTTCCGAACAGAAAAAATCATGGCTAGCGCTTCACGTTCTGTTGTTGAATAATTCTTCTCTGAATCTGTAAGTTGTTTGCTTGCAAATCGTATAGGATAATCCTTCTTATAGTCACTTGGCTGCGTCAAAACTGATTCAATGGCGTATTTTGAGGCATCCGTATGAACATGAAACTCTATCGTCCAATCTGGAGAACGCAGTATTGGTGCTAAAGTTAATGCTTTTTTTAACTTTTCAAAGGCTTCTAACGCCTCTACTGTCCAAATAGAAACAATGGTTAGTTTGTATATAGGTCATGCTAAATCCGCAAAGAAGATAATAAAAATTCGATAGTAGTTCGCATGACCCATAAACACATAAACTCCTCGAATTGTTGTTGGCGGTGGCAATTCCACAATAACTTTGATCTTAGAATAATTCGTGGCAATACCATGTCTTGATATCACATGTCCAAGCACAACTTCGTGCGAAACCCATATCTGACATTTTTTCGGATCTAGAATCTGATATTTGCGGCATCTTTCAAATACTTTCTCCAATCGATCCAGGTGGTCTGTATCTGTACTATAAACTCCCAAGTCGTCAAAGAAAATTTCAAGGAATTTTTGCAGATAATCTTTGAACGCAAATTGCACTACTCTTTGGAATGAACTTGGTGCATTACAGAGTCCAAACGACATTACTTTGTAAGCATAGGTGTCCCATTCTGTTGCAAAAGCAGTTTTGTGACGATCGGTAGGTGCAATTATAACTTGGTTGTAACCACTAAATCCATCCAAGAAACTATAAGCTTCCGCCCCAGCAAGACGATCCAAAATGCTTTCAGTAAAAGGCAATGGAAAGTGATCATTCCATGTCACTTTATTCAATGCTTTGAGATTCACACAAATTCTCAATTTTCCATTTTTCTTAGGAACAATGACAATCGGTGAAATCCATTCAGTGTGCTCGATCTCATAAATGAAATCAGCGTCAAGCAATCTCTGAAGTTCTTTCTTTATCAAATCTGTCACATTAGGATTACAACGATAGAACTTTGCAACCTTTGGAACTCCATCAGGTACTAAAGGTATGGTATGTACCCTTCGCCACCACTTTATGGTTGTGGTTCATATCCTTCATAAGACATCCATCCTTGACAAATTCAACTTTAAGATGTTGATTTGCCATTACACCAACAGAAAGCAAACCCTTTTTGAGTCCAGGAACATAAAGCACATTAGGGATGTTCTTAATTTTGCCAGCTAAAAACTGCACAGGTACATTTCCCAGACCCTGTATCTAACATTCCTCTCCATTGGCTTGAGTGACCTTATTCCCATCATGAATTGGTGATAATTTTTCAAACCAATCATTTTCCCGGTCATATGCCTTGTGGCGCCTGAATCTATGAACCATCTGGCACCATCATCAACTTGGGATGCCAATGCCAATGAGAAAACACTTGTCTCGTCATCTTCTCCATCATCTTCGGCAATGTTTCTTTGTTGAGTCACTTTTCTCGCCTTTATGTTTGCTTTCTTCTTATAACACTCGCGTGCCCAATGACCCGGTTTGTGGCAGTAGTAACACTTGTCTTTCTTCTTCTTTTTCCCTTTTGATGACGACTCTCCCTCGTCGTCATCATCCTTGGATTTCTTAGGTCCTTTTCCATCCTTTCTGCTTGCCTTTAGCAAGCAAGGCTTGATCCTCCTGTGGGGTTTGCCTTGACTTCACCACTTCGCGACACTGCTCTTCTTGCACATGATTCCGTGGAAGTCTTCAAAAGTAGACAACCTCTTCCTCAAAGCAATGCCGCTTACAAACATCTGTAGCCCTTCCGAGACACCGCTCATTGTGGTATGTACCAATTCAATATCCCTGATTGGTTCTCCAATCGCCACAAGTTGATCTCTCAACTCCTTTATCCTGGTGAAGAAAGATCCCACTGATTCACTTTCTTCCATCCTTACTGCGTTCAATCTCGACTTCAAGAACATGGCTCGAGCTTGATTGCAAGTTTGAAATTACATTCTAAGAGCTTCCCAAGCTCCCCTAGCCATCATGGCATCACTTATATGAGTGATCACATGGTCTTTCACTGAAAGATTGATCAAGGACAATGCTCTCTGTGCCTTTTTATCAAAGGCCCTTATGTCACATGGAGTGGTATGTGGCCGGACTTCAATACCTGCCACGATCTCCCACAACTCTTTCTCCATCAAAATGCTCTTCATTTTGAATTTCCAGATGCTGTAGTTAGAAGCCCCATCAAGTTTGCTTGCATCGCCCAAAATTGCCTCATTGATGTTTGCCATCTCCAAACTGCTTGAAACTTCACCTATAGGCTATAAAGTGTATGCTGGAGCCAACCGTGATGTCAAAAATCAATAATAATGACCTGCAATTTTTAGCTTACTAGGCCACCCGCGTGGACTTACAAAACACATGCCAGGAGTTTTATTTCTTTCTTTTTATTTTCTCTATGTTAGCGTAGTTGCTAATATTATCTCCCTCCTTATTGGATTGGTGGTCCCACACCAATCGACGCCTTTTCATCCTGGATCTTTTGTGCTTATTGGAGGCGAGATTGTTGCTGTCGGGAGTGGTAGATTGTTGTGCCGATGCCCTCCAACATTTGCCACCATAATTTTTTCAGGAAGGGCATGGGTTTGTAATAATGAAACCTACTTTGTAGAAAATTATGGGCTTCCATAACTCCACCATATCAACGTGCAGGGCGGAAGTGAGTGCAGCGCGATAATAAAGCCTTGCTACATTGATATGGTCATCTTGCATTCGCAAGGGTTTATTGATATCAAGGGCGATTGGGGGTAACCCTCGATCCCAAAAACCTCTGAGTTATGCCATAAATGCCACCATGCTGCAATTGTCTGCAAAATATCTGACGTCGCGATCAAGATTGCCATGGTGCTTCTGGTAGAATACTCGGCAGTTGGTGACCATGTCTTTGGCTAAGTTGTCGTTATCTACGCCTGTGAGTTCAGGCCAAAAGATTTTGTTCTTAGCCTTGGTGACAGGAAACGGTTCTCACCTCGCTACTAGATAGTAATAAGGATTTGTGCGCATGTAGGAGGGAGCTTCGATATACTGTGCCATTGAGGTCTTACTTTGTAGGAAGAGCTGATGACGCCAGAGAGGTTGTGGATCTAGGAGTTTGACTTCTGCTTTATGTGTTTGACACTTGGTCCAAATCTGGCAGTATGTAGCCACCTCTCTCTTTGTTGGATATTTCTTTGCAAACTCCTGAGAGGCGCGCAACTCCTTGCTTGGTTCTATGGGCATGATTCTGTGCCAGATGGTTGGTGCTTCAGTGGCAATCTCGTGTTGAATTTGTGGATCGGGTTCATGAGAGAGAGGAGGCAAGGGGTTAGCTTCAGCAATTCTTTGGGACTCAGGAGAAAATTGTCGTGGAATGAAGGGGGGGTTATTGGTGTTGAGAGGGTTAGAAGCGGTGGAAGGAAAAAGATAATGTTGGGAGTTGGTACCCCCAGAGTCTGACGGATTGGTTGGTATTTGAGCTCCTTGCCCCAGGGTTTGGCCTTGAAATGCGGAGCCTTGAGTTGCAGGAGGAGGCTGTTGGAATCCTGCTCCATCTCCACCATCTGGTCCATCAAAGTGGAGTTAAAATAGCAATGATCGACTTATACAGTGCTTTCTTATTTCAATGACACCACGTGTGTTTAGTTCTAGAATTATCGGGTCGTCTTTCTTTTACGAGCCCTTTGAATGCTTTTAAGCAACTTTATCTTTGTACTTACTGATTAGTTGAATATACAGTTTGTGGAGAGCAAATTTGTTGTCTTGTCTTGTTGCACTTGACGTTGTGTTGTGGTGATTGATCTGGTCAGGTGTTTAAACTGTTTTTTCTTAACTTGGTATCAGAGCCCTTGGTGGCTAGAATCACCGGACAAGAACAGA
This sequence comes from Diphasiastrum complanatum, assembly GCA_029204225.1. Lineage (NCBI taxonomy): Eukaryota > Viridiplantae > Streptophyta > Lycopodiopsida > Lycopodiales > Lycopodiaceae > Diphasiastrum > Diphasiastrum complanatum. Next base: position 53,043,440 of record CM055099.1, read on the forward strand.
GAGCTGCGAATTCATGACGGTTTGTTGGCTAGAAAGCACAAATCTAAGTCTGTGGAGATTCGTGGATTAGCTCAAAACTGTAAGAAGATTCAGAGGCAGGGATGCTGAATCAGAGGGCAAGCAAAGATTGAAGCTGGAAATTCTTCTGGAGGGTTTCTTGGCATTTGTGATTGGTTTGAATTCAATCGAATACCATTTGAAGAGCGGTTTGGAGCATAATATTGCTTGTTGTAGGGCGACCTCAAAGGGATAGGTAGCTACTCAGTTTTATTTTCAAGAATTTTAGATAAAGCCCAAAAATATCTTCTTCTTTGACAACTAGGGTTTCAAGAAGGGAAAAACATTTCTCTCTCAAAATAAATCCGTTTTTGAAGCTGTGAAAAGCCAGGAGTGGCCGCCCTGCTACTGTTATGGTTGTGTGGAAAGGCCGTGGGTGGCCGCGGATCAGCCAGTGTGTAGGAGTGAAGCAATCACAAATTTTCATAGTGAGTATATGAAGACTTGGAGCTGCCATCGCTAAGAGAGAAGGATGAAGGAGGCGCAGAAGTCGTGCACGTTGAGTAAGACCAGAAACTCCGTGCTTTGAAGTGCGTAGCGGCTGGAGCACAAACCTTCAAGGCACACAAATGCACATGATCGTTGGATGGAGGTCCACTGCGATCAACGAATATGATTGAAAGTTTGAAAGACTATACCAGCCGTCAGATTAAGACTAGTGGTGGAGATGGGCTTTGAAAGGGCCCTAAAGAATTGGAAGGCAAAATAGGCCTTCTTTTCATTAAAAATTTTCAAACTGAGAAAATTGTTGGGTCCCAAGTTTTTTGAAAGGTGAAGTTTCTTCACACTGAAGAAACAGTTCAAAAACCCAAATTGCCCTTATTTTCACCTCCTTTAGCCTATTTTGGCCAAACGAAAGGCTATAGCCTCCAAACGAAGGGCACCCTGACTGTACCTGCAAGTGTCGTACACCAAAACAGAGTGATTGCCATGGAGAAAGTGTTTGGAGTGCGCCAAAAGTGATTTCACCATTCCACTGGGCAGGGAGCTGAGAGTTGGTGATGAGAAGCATTTCGGAAAGCGACGCCAGTTTGGCTTTTAATTTGGCGAAAGAGCGGCGGGTGGCCTAGTAAGCCAAAAATTGAAGGTCATTATTTTTTATTTTTGAGATCACGGTTGGCTTCGGCATACACTTTATAGCCTCCAGGTGGAGTTTTGAGTAGTTTGGAAATGACAAACATCAATGAGGCAATTTTGGGCGATGCAAGCAAACTTGATGGGGCTTCTAACTACAACATTTGGAAATTCAAAATGAAGAGCATTTTGATGGAGAAAGAGTTATGGGAGATTGTGGCAGGTATTGAAGTCCGGCCAAATACCACTCCAGGTGACATGAGGGCCTTTGATAAAAAGGCGCAGAGAGCACTGTCCTTGATCAACCTTTCAGTGAAAGACCAAGTAATCACTCATATAAGTGATGCCACGATGGCTAGGGGAGATTGGGAAGCTCTTAGAATGCAATTTCAAACTTGCAATCCAGCTCCGGCCATGTTTTTGAATCTGAGATTGAACGCAGTAAGGATGGAAGAAAGTAAATCAGTGAGATCTTTCTTCACCAGGATAAAGGAGCTGAGGGATCAACTTGTGGCAATTGGAGAACCAATTAGGGACATTGAATTGGTACATACCACAATGAGCGGTGTCTTGTAAGGGCTACAGATGTTTGTGAGCGGCATTGCTCCGAGGGAGAGATTGCCTACTTTTGAAGACTTCCACGAAATCATGTTGGAGGAAGAGTAGCGTCGTGAAGTTGTGAAGTCAAGGCAAACCCCACAGGAGGATCAAGCCTTGCTTACTAAAGGCAAGTAGAAAGGATGGAAGAGGATTCCCAAGAAATCTAAGGATGATGATGATGAGGGAGAGTTGTCATCAAAGGCGAAAAAGAATAAGAAGGACACATGTTAATATTTCCACAAACCGGGTCATTGGACACATGATGTTACAAGAAGAAAGCAGACATAAAGACGAGAAAAGTGATGCAACAAGGCAACATTGCTGAAGATGATGGAGAAGATGATGAGACAAGTGTCTTCTCATCGGCATTGGCATCCCAGGTCATTATTTTTTATTTCTGACATCACGGTTGGCTCCAGCATATACTTTATAGCCTATAGGTGAAGTTTCAAGCAGTTTGGAGATGACAAACATCAATGAGGCAATTTTGGGCGATGCAAGCAAACTTGATGGGGCTTCTAACTACAACATCTAGAAATTCAAAATGAAGAGCATTTTGATGGAGAAAGAGTTGTGGGAGATCGTGGCAGGTATTGAAGTCCGGCCAAATACCACTCCATGTGACATAAGGGCCTTTGATAAAAAGGCACAGAGAGCATTGTCCTTGATCAATCTTTCAGTGAAAGACCATGTGATCACTCATATAAGTGATGCCACGATGTCTAGGGGAGCTTGGGAAGCTCTTAGAATGCAATTTCAAACTTGCAATCCAGCTCGAGCCATGTTCTTGAAGTCGCGATTGAACGCAGTAAGGATGGAAGAAAGTGAATCAGTGGGATCTTTCTTCACCAGGATAAAGGAGCTGAGAGATCAACTTGTGGCGATTGGAGAACAAATCAGGGATATTGAATTGGTACATACCACAATGAGCGGTGTCTCGTAAGGGCTACAGATGTTTGTGAGTGGCATTGCTTCGAGGGAGAGATTGCCTACTTTTGAAGACTTCCACGGAATCATGTTGCAAGAAGAGCAGTGTCGCGAAGTGGTGAAGTCAAGGCAAACCCCACAGGAGGGTCAAGCCTTGCTTGCTAAAGGCAAGCAGAAAGGATGGAAAAGGATTCCTAAGAAATCCAAGGATGATGATGACGAGGGAGAGTCGTCATCAAAAGAGAAAAAGAAGAAGAAAGACAAATGTTACTATTGCCACAAACTAGGTCATTGGGCACGCAAGTGTTATAAGTAGAAAGCGGACATAAAGATGGAAAAAGTGACTCAACAAGGAAACATTGTTGAAGATGATGGAGAAGATGACGAGACAAGTGTCTTCTCATCGACATTGGCATCCCAAGTTGATGATGGTGCCAGATGGTTCTTAGATTCAGGCGCCACAAGGCATATGACCAGGAAACGTGATTGGTTTGAGAAATTCTCACCAATATATGATGGGGATAAGGTCACTCAAGCCAATGGGGAGGAATGCCAAGTACAGGGTGTGGGCAATGTACCTGTGCAATTTCCTAACGGTAAAATCAAGAACATCCCTAATGTGCTTTATGTTCCTGGACTCAAAAAGAGTTTGCTTTCTGTTGGAATAATGACTAATCAACATCTAAAGGTTGAATTTGTCAAGGATGGATGCCTTATGAGGGATATGAACCACAATCATAAAGTGGTGGCGAAAGGTTATAGAGATAGTAACTGTGGCCTTTATAAATTGGATGCTGCAAAACCAAGAGAATATGATTTGGCTATCTCAACAGCATCTCAATCTCAGTTGTGGCACATAAGACTTGGTCACTTGAACTATGGAAGCTTGAGATTGATGGGGAAGCTGAAGATAGTAATAGGATTGCCGGCATTGCAGGATGATCATCGTGCAATATGTGAAGGATGCGTCATGGGACTATGCTATGCCTTATCATGGCCTTAACATCTCATTTTGGGTGGAAGATCCATCAAATGGATGTGAAGTCTGCATTTTTGAATGGTGATTTAGAGGAAGAAGTTTACATGGTCCAATCGCAAGGCTTCATGGCAAAAGGGCAAGAACAGAAGGTATGTAAACTACACAAAGCACTTTATGGGCTTAAGCAAGCGCCACGCGCATGGTATGGACACATTGACAGTTACTTTCTTTCTCATGGATTTGTAAGAACAAATTCAGATCCAAACCTTTATGTTCTTATAAATGATGACAACATTGCCTTGATTGTACTTTACGTTGATGATATCATTATCACGGGCAATGATGAGAACCTCACTCGTTCTATCAAAGCCAACTTATGCAAGCAGTTTGAGATGACAAATTTAGATCTTATGCACTATTACTTGGGAGTCGAAGTATGGCAAACTAGCAGTGATATCAGATTATGTCAAAACAAGTATGTGGTGAGATATTGGAGAGATTTCACATGATAGAGGGCTAACCTTTCATCACCCCTTGCGAAGCTGGTAAGAAATTATCTCGTATTGATGATAGTGCACATGTTGACGCTACTCTATTGCGTCAACTAGTTGGGAGTTTGATATATCTTACGACTACACGTCCTGATATCTGCTATGTTGTAAGTTTGATTAGCCAATTGATGTCATCATCCACTATGGACCATTGGAAAGCTGCAAAAAGGATTTTGAGGTATGTGAAAGGTACACCTAACCTTGGTCTAATCTACAAAAGACAAAGTGTTTTACCTAAGTTGTAGGGTTATGTTGATGCTGATTGGGCAGGAAGTATAGATGATAGAAAGTCAACAACAGGTTATGTCTTCAATTTTGGTAGCGGTTGTTTTTCATGGTCTAGCAAGAAGCAAGATACTATTTGTCTTTCTTCTACAGAAGCCGAATATAAAGCATTAAGTTCAACCACTCAGGAAGCTGTTTGGCTACGTAAGTTGTTATGTGAGATTGGCATGAAGTAGGTGAATCCTACTGTTATTTTCTATGACAATCAAAGTGGAATACAATTGGCTAAGAATCATGTCTTTCACATAAGGACAAAACACATTGAGGTAAAATATCACTTTGTGTGTGAGAAGCCACAATCTGAAGATATAAGTATTGTACACTGTTTTACTTTGTTACAAGTTGCTGATATATTTACGAAAGCTTTAAGTAAAGAAAAATTTCAGATTTTTAGAGCCAAACTTGGCTTAGATTTGGTTATGTAAAAAGCTTTTACTTGTAATACTATCATGGAGGTATGTTCCATGAATAGAGTAAACTCTAAAAGAAAGAGAGACATTGATCATTGAGGGAGAGAGTTAAAATAGCAATGGGGTTAGAAGCAAAAGAGTGAAAGAGAAGGTGTTGGGAGGAAGTACCACCCGTGTTCTGTGATTTAGTTGGTGGAGGAGGTGTCGATACTTGTCATAGGCCTTGGAATGTCAATCTTTAATTTATTGATGGAGCCCTTTGGAAACTTGTCCCATCTCCACCATCTGATCCATCGTAATGATGCCTGGAATCATGAAACTGGACGTGTTCTGCATGGACGGAAGGTGCCGATTGTGTGGCCGCCTTTAGCTCTTCTTCCAGGGTGGAAATATGTTGATTTAGGGCTTCGACGGAGGTAGTATATGATTGTTGCCTTTTGAAATGTTGCTTCACCATGGCCTTTAACTTCTGTGCCAACTTTTGATATGCCTCCACTAGAATTTGAGTTCCCTCAAAAATAGCTGGTGGTGCGAAGTCGGTGAAATTGACCTGCACTAGCTGTTCCTTCATAGCGAAACATGCTGCGGTTGCGGCTGCCAAGGCTTCATCCCTCTCCTGAGTAAGTTTGGTCGTTAAAATGTGGAGATGGGAGCTGCTACTGCTTGTCTTCGTTGTTGGGACTGTTGAAGTAGGGCCTCTTGTTGCGGTAACATCTCCTTTGGGACTTGAGAGGATTTCATCTCCCGCCATATTCAGCATACTCTGCCCCTATATCATTGGATATGATATCAGGGGAGATGTCTTCTTCTGTGCTGACTGCCTTATCTTTCTACCTCTTATTGGGAGGTGTACGTGAGGTAGTGTTTGTTGATACTTGGGGGCTGCAGCGCTTTCTATTACTTAGGGAACAAGGTTTCTAGATCCTTGAGAATTGTTGTTTTCTTGCACCCCAGGTGTTGCTGGACCATCATTTGCAAAAGATAACCACAGTTAATGGTAGCTTTGCGTTGTTTGAGAGCCAAGCACAGTTTCTCGGCCATCTTCTTGGCCCACTTAAAAGTGTGAGTGGGGTCGTCCATCGTTATGGTTAATGCTTATAGGTCACCAGGTGGAATGCGATCCATGTGGACCATTAGAGGAGTCTTGAGCTCCAAAAAGACCCTTTAAGAATTCGTGCAAGATGTAGTTTATAATATTAAAATATTATAACACTAATAATTTTGACTTGCCATAACTTTTTAATCGTAGCTCATAAATATGTCATGTTCATATTATTGGAAACCTCTTGTTGAGTGCTTTCCAATGCACTAGACTTCACTAAATTTGGACTTACCACTAAAAAGTTATGCCATTTTTAGTGTGGACTCAAAAAGTTACGTTACGTAGATTTCAAATTTGAGTGTTTTGATTGGTCCATGTGTAAGAAAAAATTGAGAAAAAATATAAAAAGAATCTTTACAAAGGGTCTTTTTTGGATTTAGAACTCCTCTAATGAATATGCACCTCAGCCAGGATCATAACAATTTTTGACGTAGCTCGTAACTTTGGATCCTTAATTAGATTCGTGGCAAGGCCATCATTGGTGTGAGCAATGGTTTTGCCATCGTCGAGCAAGAACATTTTGAAGTAATTGTGGTCATAGCTGGTGCCCTTGCCTTGGATCGACTCCCAAGTGTCTGGAAAGCCGATCAGCAACATCTTGGCTGGTGTAATGTCAATGCTAATGTAACTGCCATCCTTGGAGGAAATTCAAAATGACTGGAATTCATCCGAGTAGGAGGAGTAGGCAGCACGTACCAGACTTTCATGCTGCTGTTCAGAAAGATGGAGCAAATTAAAACCAAGATGAATGAAAATGTCATTGGCTAATTGTAATGTTGTTGAATGATTCTTGAGTTCCAGTAAATAGAGATCACCCGTGTAAGGTTTTGTGGCCTTATGGCGATGCAATGAGAGTGAGGGATTTCTGGAAGCCATGAAAGTAAGAGTCGAATGATTTAAGATAGTTCTTTTGAAAATTTTAGAACTCACTTGAAAGAATCTAGAATGAACTCGTGGAGGGAATGGGTGAGGCCTATATATAGACATTTTTTGGCAGGAATTCGTAAATTCACCTAGTAATTGCCCTTAGTGCCCACGATTTTCCAGTGAAGTTCGCGAATTTCAAGACAATGTTTTGAGGTCCGGGGAGTTCCTGCAAGTGATTTTTGGTACAAAAATGAGTGGAAGTGTATGACAGTACAAAAAATTGTGCAACTAATTTTGAGGCTCAATGAATTATCTACGTATTCTATCAATGATGATCTGATGTAAAAACTGGTTTTTTTCTAATTCTGAAAAGTTTGACTTTGAGTTAGAATTCACGGAGGTAATAAATGAATCGTGGCCACTAAAAATGGGTCTGGACAAATTCTATTTGGTACGATTGTGCATCAAAATTTCAGAACAAGAATGAATCTTGTGGTTGGATAGAAAAAGACTGATTGTATTCCTGATCTGATAATATCTTGATGTTTTGAACAAGAAACATACCAAAAAATTGTCAAAATGGTAAGCATGCAAAAAAATTAATAAACAAAATTTAGGAAATAAAACAAACTAGTACATATCAAGATAAAAATAAGGTTAGTTGTACTTTTCGAGTCTGCTTCTATTGACCACAATATCTAAGATATTGCCTTGTAGGGTTTGGAGTTGGACATATCCAGAGGCAAATATCTTTTGAATGACATAAGGTCCTTGGCCAGAAAATTTCAGTTTGCCCTTGAATGTTTTGGCTTGGTATAAGAGGACCTTATCGCCAACCTAGAACTCTTTGAGTTTTAAAGATCGATCATGCCATGTCTTTTGTTGGCGTTTGTGGATTGTTGAGCTTGGATGCTGATCGGTCATGTTTCACATAGTTGTTCTAGGTGGAATAATCTATTAGCTAGAGTCTGGCAAACATCTAGCTCTAGATTATATGCTACTCGTAGGGATGGAATATGGAATTCCACCGGCATGATGGCTTTTTGCTTTGCGCTCAAAAATCAAAGTCTAGAATTTACCACAAACATGTACGCTGATTGCTTTAAGCTTCCATCTACTAGGACCGTGCAAAAATTAAAGAAGCTTACGGATTCTCAGAAGCTTGCGAAATGGTTTAACGTATCAACGGGTGAATCCATTATATATCAAGATATGAGGGGTTATAAGTTGACCTACTTCTTCCGTCTTCAACCCGTCGTAAACTCCGAACTCTTAGAAGACAATTCTCCCGAAGCCCTCTTCAACGGCGATGTTGTACTGTGTACACTCCCTGTATGGCTCTGATACCAACTTAGAATTTGCTTCGAACAGGAACACAGATCACGCTACACGGTGACACAGATAGAAAAAGACTTTCCACAACAAACTCACATAGCAACTGTATTTCTCAAAATGAAATTACACTGTACATATAGTTGTTCACTCAGGCAACCCATGCATGACCCAGGTTGCCGTTGGCGGGATGCGTGTCCCGTCGACTTGCCTCGTGGCGAGGCCAACTGATCCTTATCAACTGATAGGACCCACAGTACAGTAGCACAATGATTCTACTTTAATTCTAACTCGCATATCTTCAGATGATAGGTTTCTTTCCTAATAACACCTATTAGTTTGTCTAAGTAATTCCAAACTTGTCTCTTTTCCACTCGATTACTTACTTCTAGTGTTCGTGTGGCTTAAACACTAGGAGAATATGCAGATTGATTAGTTTTTCAATAATATAAACCTCAGCATGCAATCTGCATATGTGAATATGTTTTAATGGAATTGGCAGCACACTTCTCATATTTGGATCTTCTGCTTCTCATGTTGGGCCCGTGTTTTTTGGTCGTCCCAAATTCATATTGTAGCAATCCTTCATGCAATACAGTACGTGAAAATATCCATGAAAGTATTTTATGGTCCTCTTTCATGACCTGTAGAAAAGCAAGTAATTTATGACATGTTAATAAGATAAGACAATGAATGTACTTCAAAAAAAAATTAAAAATTGAAAATTATACCTGGAATGCCGCCAACCGCCATATGTGATTTTTCAATTGAACACTAAATGTTTGGTCATCGGTATCTGAAATTTTGTTCATCAAAGTGACACTCACTCGTTCCAATTTTTGACCTTTGATGATTTCGGATTCATCTAATTTCATTACAATAATAATCACTCCATTTACTTGATGTTACCCAACGGAGTTGGCTCAACTGGTTAGCTTGGCATCCAAAGTTTCTTTGGTCCCAGGTTCGAGCCTCCCCTTGGAAACCAAGAAGCATTTACTTGATGTTCGTCTAGTTTGTAGAATCGAATAATATATTTTAGAACATTTTCAATATCAAGAAAAAAATTATTGCAATCGTTGTATTTGAGCTCACCACATTCTGATTTGTATAAATCTGTTATATAAAGTGGTTGGCCAACTACTTCGAACATTCCATCATTATAATAATTTCTTGCTAATCTTACCCGATATGGACGAGGAAGATAAGTTTTCTTCACCATCACTGAGAAAAGGCTTCTTTCACTAGTCTAAAAAAGTAGAATAAGCATTTCTGCTAATTCCAGAATCATCACATGCACCTTGTATCAGATTTGCATCCAAGTAAGTTTCAACCTTATTCAAAACACTCTCTGTAATTTCTTTTTTCATTTTTTCAAACCGAGCATTTTTCATCATTACCTTTGCTGAATTTATTGGTAAAACATGACTTAGAGATTCTCCAATGCATGAACGATATATTAAATAGTTTTTTGCCACCAAACATGATCTGCAACAAACATATAAAAACTCAAATTATGTTTAATAAATCGATAATGCAAATCAAACTTAAATGATAAAGACAAATCAAATAAACAGTTTATAAGAAAACATACTTAAATATTCGAATCCTTTTTTTTTATTGCCACTATGTGTGGATAAGTCATCAATATTCTTCATCGGTACTCTTTTTCTTTTCCTTTTCATCATTGCCTTTTTAAAACTTGTATATGAATAACAGATTTTAAACTGTTAGATCACAATTTCTCCATGGATTCTAACATTTCTTTGTTTGAGCCCCGAAGAGTTGTGACTGTAGCATTCAACTCTGATATAGCATGCTTGAGTGCAATGTTTTCAGCACTGGCGTGTTGCACATAACCAAGAAATTGTTGATTTGATCGTTGCAATTGTTGATTAGCAAACTGTAGTTGCTGATTAAGACAAAATACGCTATGCATTCCAATATCACGTAACCTTTGACAATATCCCAATAATCCGCTATTTTCTTCACATACAAATATGAGAAGATCAGTTATGGACTTAAAATCTGGACACAAATTGGTTGTTGGATCATATCGACACGACGCGCTTGGAGAGTAGAGGGTCACGATTGTAGTATGATGGGTGCACAGTGGTGACTGATTTGGAAAAAGAGAAGGTTTAACTGCCTCAATTTTGTGAAAATGATTTCAGAGACCAATACTCTTATATATACTTTCATTGAGAGGATCTGGGCCACACACTTGTGTTGGAAATGTACGGTCAAGATGGTCGCACGTGCAAAAAAAATGGCCGAGTTAATAGTCGACACGTCCATGGTTAGGTTTATGAACGTGTCCTCACACGTGCGAGGCAACAAAAAAGAGTACGATACTATTAGACTACGACACGTGTGTGGCCAAGAATTTGCCAGGTGTGGGAGAGGCCACATGTCACATCACACGTGTGGACATGATTATCTCATCTGAGTACTATATAAGTAGGTATTTGTCTCATTTTTTGGTTTTTGTCTCTCGCGCTCTCTCTCGCCCCTTAGCTCTTGCAATACACAGTTGTATATCACCACACGCCCACTCTCGTGCAATCCTTCTGTTGGAGGGTGTAAAAATTACAGCAAATAAGGATCCTAAAACACTTGAAATGATGAGGTAAACAATAGATTATGATTTCATAAGATTAGCACAAGTTGAACCATCAAAATCCATCAAAAATCTATGCTTGAACCTCACTAAATGGCCCAAATCCTTGAAGAAGGCTTCACACGTGTGAAAGTACGGCCTCCCACAGTCTGAGTACTGTACACCAGACCTACATTCAATCCTATAATCATTAGTAATCACAAATACTCAAACAATTATGAACATAGAGAGCAATTGCACCATTATGAGAGAAAAAACATGAAATCGCTTGATTGATTTTGGTGAGATATCATCACCTATATATACATGATCCATCACGGTTTTGGGCAGGTATGAGTAGCCCTAAACCTATCCCTAATGCTAATTTTGGTGGATCTTTCATCCCTACCAAGTTAGGGTTGGAATCTTGGAGATCCCTCAACAATGCAAAAATTACCAAAAATAGCTCCTATTTTTTCTCCCTTGTATCTAAGCATAATTTGGACTCATTCCAAAGGTTCTAACACTTAGGTCTACTTGAGAACATCCTTATGAATGGAATCCTATGCTATTTGGCACGTGTGACAAGCCACATCATGACCATCTAACTATTTACAAGTCATATGACCAAAACTAGTCAAGCTAGAATTGTGAATTTTTAACACTCCTCCTCACTATCTAGCTTGGTTCAATCATTGCTTTACTAATCACTCCAAGTGATGATATGAACTTCATAAAAGGTGTCTTTTGAAGTGGTTTAGTAAGTAGATCAGCTACACATTCATTGCTTGGAACATGCTCCAAAGCAATCTCCTTGGCTTGCACCATTTCTCTCACAAAGTGATGGCATATCTCAATGTGCTTAGATCTTGCATGGAAGATTGGGTTAGATGCAAGGTGTTGGGCTGATATATTGTCATTGTAGATGATTGGTGCCTCCTCTGAATCCATGATCTTTAGTTCCACCAATAATCTCTTGATCCAAAGTACCTCATTTGTAGTGGTTGTCAAAGCTTTGTACTCGGCCTCGGTTGAAGATAGAGATATAGTTTCTTGCTTTTTTGAAAGCCATGAAACCACACCTTCTCCTATGAAAGTTGAATAGGCACTTGTTGATTTCCTATCCCTCTTGTCCCCTGCAAAATCTGAATCACTAAATGCATGAAGGTTAATCACATCTCCTCTATATAGAATCCCAAAATCCAATGTACCCGAGATGTATCTTAGAATCCTCTTAGCCTTTTTCCAATGGATATTCAATGGCTTTTGCATGGATTGCCTCAACCTACATACACTAAAGCTAAGATCTGGTCTAGTTATAGTGATCCACATTAAGGAACCTATAAGTTGCCTAAACAAAGTGATGTCCATGAAGGATCTTTCATCATCTTCATTTGGCACTTTTACATCTTGCTCCATTGGTGTGTCAACACTTTTGCATACTTCCATCTTAAACTTCTTCAAAAGACTTTGAGCATAGTTTACTTGACTTATAAAGATAAAATCAGACCCTCTAAGTACTTCTATGCCTAAGATGAAGTGAAGACACCCTAGATCTACCATCTTGAACTCTAAGGATAGATCTATCTTGATTTTTTCAATACCATCAACACTATTTCCACTAATGATGATGTCATCTACATAAATGAGTAAAAGTACAATACCAACATCATCAAACTTAATGTAAAGAGTGGGATCATATTCACTTTGAACAAAAGAAAGTGAAATAAGATAGCAATGTAGTCTTGAATTCCAAGATCTCGAGGCTTGCTTCAAGCCATAGATGCTTCTTTGGAGATGGCATACTTTGTTCTCCATTCCATGCTTGATGAACCCTTGTGGCTGCTCCATATAGATATCCTCTTCCAAAAAACCATTCAAAAAAAGCATTAGAGACATCCATTTGACATAGAATCCATCCAAAATGTGATGCAAGTGCAATGATTAGTCTAATTGTGACCATCTTGGCCACGGGTGCAAAAGTTTCCTCATAGTCTATCCCTCTCTCTTGAGCATAACCTTTTGCAACTAATCTTGCTTTATGTTTGTTAACACTCCCATTTGCATTCAACTTAAGCTTGAAGACCCACTTGCATCCTATTACATTCCTTTGAGGTCTCTCAACAAGCAACCAAGTTTCATTCTCAATCAAGGCATCATACTCATCCAACATAGCTTTATACCATTCTTTGGAGTTCAATGCATCTTCAACATTAGACGGTTCTTCAAAACTAGATAAAGCATAAGAAGTGGATGAGATACCCTCAACTTGTTGTCCTTTGCCTTGATATGTGAGCCTTGATGGCTCCACTTTTGCCCTTGAAGATCTCCTTGGTGTGATAGGTGGGTTTGGTGCTTGCTCCTCCATGAGCTCCTCCTCAAAACCAAGATCTTGCTCCTCGGCCATCTTCTTCTTGATTGTTGGAGCACTTGAGCCTTCTTCAAGCATATGCATATGATGTTCATCCCTTGAAACAACAAATTTGTTCAAGGATGGGAGATAGACTTTGTAGCCCTTGCTTGAGCTTGCATATCCAAGCATGATCCCTCTTGTGGAAGATGGATCCTCCTTGGTTCTTGTTTCCAATGGCACATGCACATAACATATACACCCAAAAACTTTCAAGTGATTAAGATTGGGTTTCTTTCCATACAACATCTCATAAGAAGTTTTGCCTTCAATTGCTTTGCAAGACACCCTATTCATCAAGTAGTTTGCACATACAAGAGACTCACCCCAAAAGGATTTGGGCAAACAAGCATCTAATCTTAAAGCCTTAGAACATTCACATAATGTTCTATTCCTTCTTTCAGCAACTCCATTTTGTTGAGGAGTGTAAGGACAAGAAGTCTCTTTCTTGATCCCTTCCTCCTCACAAAAGGCCTTGAACTCATTGGAGATGAATTCTCCACCATTGTCACTTCTAAGAATCTTGATGCTATGATTATGATGCTTTTCCACAAACAACTTGAACTTTACAAAAGTATCAAATACTTGAGACTTGAAGGAAAGTAAGAACACCCAACAATATCTTGAGTAGTCATCAATGAAGGTTAAAAACATGGATGAACCTCCATTAGATTTGGTGCTAGCAATGTGCACATCCGAGTGTATGAGTTCAAGAGGATGAGATGACTTTGTGATGGAGTTAGAAAACACCTTCTTATGTGCCTTGGATAAGGCACAAGCTTAACAAACCTTGTCTTCCTTCCCAATAGACCTTGGTAGGCCTAAGCATACTCCTCCTTGATCATAGCCTCCATGGAACCCGAGTTGACATGTCCAAGTCTTTTGTGCCATAAAGTAAAGGTAGATATCTTGCTCTTCTCGGCCAACATGACAACATTAGTATCCACAAATGCATCCAGCTTATAAAGTTTGCCAAGTCTAGTGCCCTTAGCCACTATCTTACCCTTCTTCTTGATGAAACATTCATTTGAAGCAAAGTCAACATTGAAACCATTGTCTACCATTTGGCCAACACTTAGTAGATTCTTTTTTATTGTAGGAATGTACAAAACACCTTCTATGTTGATCTTTTTGGAAGATCCTAAGCAAAGGGGAATGCTACCAACTCCTTCAATCTTACAAGCTTCATCATTTGCTGTATAGATAGACTTTATAGGTCCATCATAAGATAAGAGAGAAGAGAAAAACTCCCTTTTACTAGTCATGTGTGAACTAGCACCCGAGTCAATCCACCAAGGATCTTCTCCTTTGAAGTTTGTTGAAGAATATATGGACATCATGAGAGAGTCCTCATGTGAACTCTCCTCCTCCTCCTCTTTGCTCATGTTGGCTTGGCTTTGATCTTGCTTCCTCTTGAAGCATTCCGAGGCATAATGCCCCATCTTGCTACAATAGTAGCACTTCACCTTTGATTTGTCCTTCTTGACTTTGGTGGTTGATGGAGATGCCTTTGGGGGTCCTTCTTGATCCTCAAGCTTTGTAGACTTCTTGAATGTTGATCCTTTGCCTTTGGACTTGCCTTTGCCTTTGGTGAAGAGAGCTTGGTCATCTCCACCTTGGATGGAAAGCCTATCCATCCTCTCTTGCATTTGGCTCCTTCTTGATTCCTCGGCCATGAGCGTGCCTTGGAGTTCTTCAAGTATGGGTAGCTTACCCATAATTGCATATCCCTGAACCAAATTGTCAAATTCAAAGCTTAGTCCATTCAATATGAGTTGAACAAGCTCTTCATCCTTGATAGGGTCACCTATAAAGGCTAGCTCTTTGTTCAATTCCTTTACTCTTAGGACAAAAGTATGTGGACTCTCTCCGTTCTTTTGATAGCTTCTATAGATTTGATTCTTCAAAGCTAACATTCTAGTTTGGTTCTTGGATTCATAGACCTTTTGCAAAGTCTCCCAAGAATCTTGAGCTGAAGTGCAATCTCCTACCTCTCTTAAGAGTTCATTTGCAACATTCATTTTTATGCAATGTAGTGCAACATTGCACCTCTTGATGTATTTGGCTTTTTCTTGAGGATGAATAGGTTCACCCTCCTTACCATTTACAATTTCCATCAGATCTTGCATGATCATGATAGATTCCATTCTAACTTTCCATATGGAATAGTTAGTTTTGTTAAGCCTTTCATTAGTATCCAAAAGATATGCATTTATAGATGTCATCTAGTCTCCTAATCAAGGACTTGACACAAATGAAGGTTACTTCTATTGATTTGATTGAAGGTCTACCTTATCCCACTTCTTAGGGACCTGAAAAGATCAGTAATAGACTTCCTATAAATATCTAAGAATGATCTCTAACAAAATCAAATCATAGAATACTAGAAACAATGCACTTGCTTGATTGAAGTAGACAATACTAGTAGAATTGCCCCTCTTTCTATAAAGAACATTAAAGCTTCCAAATGATCTGATAAAGAGTGAATTTCAGCAACCTAATATACTTCCAAAATCACTTGTAAAAGATCTAAATGGAACTTAATGAGGATGCAACACAATCTACTATCCAATCACAAGCAAAAAATGATCAAAATTGATGAAAAATTGATCTAATTTGGTGCATAAGTCAAGCAATGGTTGGACTGAACCTAAATCACTTTAGGAGGTGCCTACTACACCTTAGAACAGCCTTGAAGAGTCCCCAAAACTCTGATCTTCCCTCTCCTTGAATGCTAGAAAGCCTTCTCTATGAAATCACCTCCAAAACTCGCTTAGAAATCAATGCTTGGAGCAAGCAAAACTTGCTATCTTGGTAATGTGAATTGAATTCAACTTTGCCTCTGGTTTTAGACACCTAAACACCTGCAAATGAAGTCACACAACACCAATCTCCAATGTATTTGACTCACTTTGAGTTCTAGAATCAATACTAGATGCTAAGATCCAATCTACACAAGATTTAGATCAAAAATTGTGATCAAATTGAATGAAAACCAAGGATTTAGCTCATTTCAGCCTTTAGGCTCTGATACCATGTAAAAATTACAGCAAATAAGGATCCTAAAACACTTGAAATGATGAGGGAAACAATAGATTATGATTTCATAAGATTAGCACAAGTTGAACCATCAAAATCCATCAAAAATCTATGCTTGAACCTCACTAAATGGCCCAAATCCTTGAAGAAGGCTTCACACGTGTGAAAGTACGGCCTCCCACAGTCTGAGTACTGTACACCAGACCTACATTCAATCCTATAATCATTAGTAATCACAAGTACTCAAACAATTATGAACATAGAGAGCAATTGCACCATTATGAGAGAAAAAACATGAAATTGCTTGATTGATTTTGGTGAGATATCATCACCTATATATACATGATCCATCACGGTTTTGGGCAGGTATGAGTAGCCCTAAACCTATCCCTAATGCTAATTTTGGTGGATCTTTCATCCCTACCAAGTTAGGGTTGGAATCTTGGAGATCCCTCAACAATGCAAAAATTACCAAAAATAGCTCCTATTTTTTCTCCCTTGTATCTAAGCATAATTTGGACTCATTCCAAAGGTTCTAACACTTAGGTCTACTTGAGAACATCCTTATGAATGGAATCCTATGCTATTTGGCACGTGTGACAAGCCACATCATGACCATCTAACTATTTACAAGTCATATGACCAAAACTAGTCAAGCTAGAATTGTGAATTTTTAACAGAGGGTTTGCGGATCCCAAGGCAACCCTAACCCTAGTTTATAAGTGAGAGGGATTTCACCCTAAACCGTGTATAAGTCCAACTCGATGATCACATAGTTATTTGATTAAGTTACAAGTTAATAAGAGGACTTTAGGCCTTTTTGCGGGACTTCTAATGTCGCAGGGCCCAAAAGTCAAGTTAGTGAATAAAATATGGGTTCCCACCAAAATTCAATTTCAAATTGGGTTCCTCCAATTAATGAATGGGTTTAGCGTTTTTTTTAAATTTGAATAATTAGGGAGTTAGAAACTGGCCAACATGTATTGAGGCCAACACCCTCCAATCCACTATACAAGTGGTAGTTTCGAATCATTGTACATGTTCTCTCTTCATTTCAATACAAGTAGGTTGGCCCTCTTATGGAATGGATCAAGAATGTCCTTGCTCTCTATCTTCCTTCGTCTCTCATGATTTATTTGTATTTTCTAATTGTTGGATTTGAGGTTTATTGGGAATAATTGTTTTTATGTTTTTTTTAGAGAGAAGAGGAGAGAGAAGGGCGAGTTTCTATGTTTGTGGATTAGGGTTAATGGGTGTAGTGTTAATTCTTAGTGTTAACAGATCTTAGTGTTAGTATGCACATGCTGGATTATGAAATATGATATCACTCTCATAGGAATGAGAACCTCCGCGTGACAACTAATCTCGTCTCCTTGATGCCTTTGAGCTTGGATCTAGGATTGAGGCTAGAATAGGAAATAACCCACTACAATTTTGGCACCATTGTCAAGGATCGTTCATATAGTTGTATCTCCAAAGTAGTTCGATGCCACCATGCTTGAAGGTTTTGATGGAGAAGATCTCTTCGAGGAAGAAGATCAACAGGCAAGCACCTAGAGCTTCCATTCCTCCTCCTGCTACTACTATACCTGTGGATTCTGGTGACACATTTGGCTTAGTCAACAACCTTGTGAGAGTGATCCAAACCATGACTGATGAAAAAACCACCTTGGAGAAACAAATCTCTGAGTTGGGATCGAAAAACACTCCGACCAGCCAAAAAGTCATCCAAGTGAATTGAGAGTTGAAGGTTGCCAAACAACATGAAGCCAAGTCAGAAGCGGAGATGAAAAAGGCCAAGCAATCTACTGAAACATTAGAAGGCTATGTGGCTACACTCCAAAATACAGTGACGACTGTGAAGATCAAGTGGATCAAGTTGTTCAAGATGCAAAACAACAAGTATTGTTGTTTCAGGGGCAACTGGACATGGCAGCACTTGGTCAAGAAAGATTTCAAAGTGAATTGGATGCAACCATCCTTGAACGAGACAGCTAGTTGCAAACACAAGTTCCAGATCGTCCTGTCTCAACTACCTGTTCAAGAAAGTCGAAACTTATCGCACCTCACTGGCTGAATTCCAAGAACGTTTTAATAAGTTCAAACGAACAAATCGACTGAGTTGGTCAAGGCAAAGGCCACTATCAAAGAATATGAGAAGGAAACCACTCAGGACCTAGAATCCAACCCCCAGATTTTAGTTCCAGTGATGTCTCAGTTCTCGCCTCAACAACAAGATCAAGGAGAAATTGATACATGCTTGGATCACGGGGGAGATGCTGAAGAAGTTACCGAATCTTGTCCATCTACCTCAAGGACCAGACTTTTATTTCAAAAGTCGATCACCATCGAGGACCAGATCTAGGCATTTTTACAGCATCATCTGCATGAGTCCTTGAGGAGTGGATAGGTAATAAAATTCAAGACCTTAGAAATAGAGGCAAGAAAATAGTTGGATAAGCTACCTGTATTGGGTGAGCAACCGGATGGGCACAGGACAGTTTTTGGGAAAGCTCCAAATTCCATCAAAAGTTACGTTGAGAGCCTTCACCAATTACGAGTTGATCCATATTATGTCCCAATGCAGCAATGCAATAAATGGAAGGATTTGGGTGTACACATCAATCAAATCAGCATCCATACCTCAAATTGGCCCATAATTAATCAGGATTATAGTTGGACAATTTTAGTGGATTTCAACAAAGCCCTCCAGGCTTATGCCTATGAGTATACATCTTCACCAGATCCAACTATTAGGAAGTCCGCTCTGTTCACAAATGACTTGTCCAAGTTGGCGTTCGTATCTACTCGATGGAATAATTACCTACCTACATTGGCTTTTAATTCAAATATTCCTATGGCATCCGACAAGGTTCAAGATCAATTGCTTTTAACTAGACTATACTATCGAGCTGCGATGCTAAGAGGATCGTGGGAGTCCAGATTTATAGCATGGACAACGTCAAAATGGATTGAATATACAAATAAGTGCTTGTTAGCCGATTCTCTAGTACCAAGCCAAGCTGAAGACATAAGTTATCTCTCAACCATGACCGAAGAGGTCTCAGAAGGAAGAGAGCAGAAGAAGCTGAGAGCCGAGCGTGAGAGCCGAGGAAATACTAGCTAGGAAGATAGTGATTAACTATGTGAGCCTACGTGGTGTATCCCAAAGAAGGAATGACCATGTAGGAGCTAGTAACATTTTCTTGAATAGTTGTAATAAATGTAGACCCCCTTAAAATAGTAAGAGTGAGCCACCTTTTGATGGTGACCTCTAGTGGAAGGGCAAATTTCACATGCAATTTCTAATTTAGTGGAATTGCCACATGGGCTCCACATGGGCAGCCTTCTTGCTTATTTAATGGCCCCCCTCTCTTGTGAGGGAGCTTTTGATTGTATTTTCAAGTTCTCTTGAGCTAATAAAGAGGATCCTCCACAAGTTCTTGAAGATCACTAAGCTCCTTGTTCATGGCAATGATCTTGAGTGATATTTCTATGAGCATGCTTGATTCCTTGCTTGTGAATTAACTAGATTCTTGTTTCTTGTTCTTGCTTAGTTTGGATTAGCTTCAATTCTTGCTTGTAGAATCTTGTAGAAATCAGCATTCAAGTAAACTATAGAGGCTAGAAATGTGTTGTAAATCTCGCATAGTCTTGACATTCTAGTTCTTGATGTTCTTGGATAATTTAGGCATCAAGTAATGTATGTTTCTTGATTCCTAGATTATTAAATGTTGTTAGAAACCTTGTTTCTTGTTTCTTGAATCTGGTTTTAGTTTCAGTAGCTATTCTAGTTCTTGATTGTTCTTTGATTTAGTAGTTAATAGTAGGATTGCTCTCTTTGCTGAATGCTGATTTGTTTGAGCTGTAGATGGTTGCATGGCTAGTGTATGCATGTAGCTGAGTATCGGATTTGAGTAACCCACTGACAGGCTGAGAAATACGTAATGCATCCTTGAATATTGCTTCTGCTCTCTAAACGTTCTAATAAGAAGAATAATCACAAAGAACCATAATGATAGAGGTAATCCAAGAGAGATAAGCAACAAAAAGAGAAAAATGTGTTCACAGATTCAGTGAAATAGTGAACATTTGACGCCGTTCCACAGCTACACACACGCTCAACCAAGCCATATCTCAATGTCCTGTGTTGCGACACCATCGTCTGAGAGCTCCTACACATTCATTGACGAGCTCATCCCTTCGGTCTGGACCGAAGTTCAGTTCGGTTCTCAACCGGAGTCTCACGATCCTCACCACGACGAGCTCCACAATCTCAACAGGAGCCGGACCACTACCTCATACCTCTCGACCAAACGAAACCGTCATATCTCAACCTGAACCTTCAGTCAAAAAAATTCAACCAGAGTGCTCAATAAAAACTCGACCAGAGCACTGCCATCAATTCTCAACAAGAGCATTTTGCTCGCATCTCAACCGGAGTGCTCAGTAAAAACTTGACCAGAGAACTGTCATCAATTCTCAACCAGAGCATCTTGCTCGCATCTCAACCGGAGTGCTCAGTAAAAACTCGACCGGAGCACTGCCATCAATTCTCAACCGGAATATTTCGCTCGCATCTCAACCGGAGTGCTCAGTAAAAACAAAATGCTGACTATCACATCAAGACTTGTATCAAGCAAACTTGATTATTAATAGCGACAATAGTGCACTAAGTGTGTCCAAAAATGTGAATCACCTATGGCGCAGACGAACTTGTGTATCATCTGAATATGATAATTATGTATGACATGAGTAGAAACGAGCTTGTGAAAGGACTCAAGACTACAAATGCCAAGTTAGATTTCTGCGAAGCTTGCTTGAACGACCAACATCCAGCATCGAGATCCATTTTTGTTCATGAAGTAAGAAGAGCAAAAGACGTTCTTGTTTCAGATGTTTGTGGACCTATGAAAGTCAATTCCCTTTCAAAATCGATATATTTGCTGACATTTATTGATGATTTTAGTAGGATGTCTATTGTATATGTGAAATTGTTCATAATTCCTTCGATTACTAAGAATTTTCTTAGTGTATGTCAAATGGTTGACAAAGGTCTTGAACTGAAATTTTTTGGTGATTCTTGTTTGATAAGCAAGAATGGAACATTGATTGCCAAGGGCAAGAGACAAGGTGAGCTCTACAAACTTGATGGATGAGTTATTTTGAAGCATGTTATTTCTCATCAACTTGCTTCTTTTCTTTTAACCACCATGGTTAGAAACAACATATCTATCAAGTTTGTGAACTTTATTCAATGTCAAAGTCACATATGTTGTCTTATTCTATATCTAGCTCAAGATCTAATATGCCTTTTCATTTAGTACATTAAATTGTGCATTGTACTAGTGCTTTGAGTAATGGAGGAGCAAAGATGTATGTGATTCAATGCATTGATGACTTTAGTAGATATTGTGGGATCTATCTTCTAGAGAGTAAGAATGAAGTCCTTGATTTTTTTACTGAATGATATTTTAACTTTTGGAGTAAAGTACTCTCAGGTTGAAAGTTAAATTTTTTCTTTTTCGGTTGAATTTTAAATTTTGTTACTTGTCTGATATATTTATAATCGATACCGATCGTTAGAAATGGGTCAAGTAAACGTTTGTACAAGATATAGAAGTCAAAATTGAATTTAAAAATTGTCAAACAATATGAAATGACCAGATAGAATGAGTGATCATAGAACTCCTTATCCGGATAGTGAAATGTGGTTTGAATACAGTTTAAGAGTTACTGAAGTCTCATTGGTAGGATTTCCATTCATGTAATTTCATATTCGTTTTGATAGTTTTTTGTTGATATTGACCGAGTAATGCCAAACCAGTCATTAAAAAAAAAAAACAGTCCAATATTATTGAAAAATTTGTAATTGATAGGAATTGATCAAAATAAAAAATTGATTTCATTTTTTGATTAAATCCGATGGTGAATTATATGCAAAAGATCAGACTAGTACTATATTTTCATACTAGTGGATGATTTTTGTATATCGGTGATTCAACCCAGGTATAGGATAGAAATGAAATTGTATCACACTAACTCTACTTTATCCATCATATAATCCTTGAAGGATGAGGACACATCTTGTACCTACTAAGTTTCTTTTTCACCAACTCATTTGCTTATTTTTTTTGCCATAATTTTTGGTAGAAACTTCTCTACAACTACGGTTGCTTTATCAGTTCTCTCCCCACTCTATAATATAAGTTTAGTACTCTCCATCTCTTTCAGATGGATTGGTTTCAAAACATGCTCTATTAGTCGCATATGTTTGGATGGATCGAGCTTTTCATTGGTTCTTGTCACACAAGTTTGGGTTGTAGGAAAATTGGTTGGGCTAGGTTTTCTATTCTCATCCCATAATGACACTTCAAACTAATAAATGGATTTCTTCTTGCATCGACCTCACTAAAAAGATTTTGTGTGATTCGTTTCAAGCTCTGTGAATTCATGATCATCAATATTTGGTTTAGGCCTTGAAGTACATAATATGTTATCTCTCTCAAGTGTGTAGGTCGAGGTCCTAAGTACGATTGATTGATGATATCTCTCTAAATCTAGATAATAATCCATGTAATCTCATTCTTTTTTGAGCATAATCACTTGACTTATTTCAATCATATTTGGATCACTAATTCCTAAAAGGATCTTGTGGTAGCCATTGAGCTCGTATCATATCATTAAAAAGCTCTAGAACTTGGTCATCGAGTTGACTACCCACATCTCCATTGGTATAACTAAGAACCTCGTCTTCATCAGTTATGCCAGATTATGGATAAGAGCTCTCAACCAATTGATCTATCTTTGAATTAAAGAAGTCGACAATAGCTAAATCTTCCATCCAATCAACTATCTTTGTTTAGGTGTTTTCCTTAGCAAGCACTTGCCTCCAATGCGATTTTTGATTTTCTTTCTTTCTCTTCAACATGATCTATGGTAGCCAAATTGGACGTCATTCTATGTTGATTTGTTGGCTTCACCACCCATGTTTTTGGATCAACCTTCACTACCTTATCTATTTTGTAGGATGATTTTGTTGTCTCTCCAATTATAAAAAGCATGTGAAGACCGCAATCAAGATATACCAAGTAACACCTTATACATTGCAATGAGTCAAGCAAAGATTTAAATGACAAGGTTGATCATGAAGAACACATCAACCACCTTGACATGAACATCTCTTGTAATGCCAAATGCCAATAGGTCGCACACTAGACTGATCAACTAATTTGATGCTAAAAGACATTGAGTCCATCCCTTTTGAATTCCATCTTCATACAATGCAGACAAAATGATATTCACTCCAGACTTACCATCAAGGATGATAGATTTATTTGCAAAGTTTTTGTGGCATATGGGTAACGTGATATTTGAAGCATCAGTTTTTCATCAACATTTATAGTGTTCACATTGGTTGGGTTCTCCTTTACCTCGCTTATATGGATGGGCTCTAAGGGCTCACTTCAAAGTAATGGGTATGGGTGAGGTGTAGTGCATGTGTCTCAAAACTTTCAAACCATTTTTTTTTCAAATTTATTGACAACTTATTATAAGAGAAATTATAATGGACAATAATCTAAATCGAGCAACATGGATGAACAATTGAGTGGTCATATTATCAAGTCATTCAATGCAATTGTGCCATCTCGCTCATTCTACTACTCAGATTATTCCATGGAATAACACTTCTCTTACTAATTATTTCAAACTAATGAAGAAGTAATGGTGCGAGTGTTTTCGCGTGATGGTGCAAGCAGTTGAATGCTTGTAGTATGGCAAAACATGTACATTCGTAGTCAGGTCGGTAGACTAGTCTCACAGTATCGAACACAACATATAGATCCTCTTCATAAAACAGATTCACACTTTTGTCATTAAGCTTATTAGAGACTTTTGTTTGGACCAATCTACGAATGTTTTCAAAGCTGCTAGTGTGCATAGGGAGTGTAAAGGCTTAGGCTTCACCTACCATGCATTTTAATCAAGCGGCCTCTCCAAGTGGGTTATAGCGTGGATTGCCAAAATTATCACAAGTACTATTAGTTATTTATGAGACATATTGTGCATGTCTCGCATTTCATGGCAATATGGCAATGACTTGCATATCAAGTTACTAAGATTATTATTGGTAATAGTGGATCTGTTACATTTGCATAGCATAGGATTTGCATAAACTATAATAGCATCCCTTTCAAAACACATTGGTTGCATGGAAAGCTATCTAGTACCCACGAGCAATGGCAAAGACATGTAAAACTCTTTTTTGCATAGGAGGTTAGTGTAATAGATAACCACTTTTTTGCCATAATAGCTACGACACCCACCCCATTTCACGACGGAGATTTCAAGTTATTGCTCGTTCTTCCTAGAATGATTACTCATGTCTCTCCTATCTTGTAAGACAAGCCAAATCCTTTTTACCCTTCTTGAAATCAAGTTTAGAGGTTGGACAATAGGGATTACCTTGTTACACTGAAATGTCATTGATAATACTAGAAGACTGATCTTTTGACAAGAACTAGCGCAAAGTATGTTATCAAACGGTTTGATTATTCGTTACAGTATGAGAAATATGGTTCCCTCAAATTTAATCTAAATTAACAAGGTCAACAATGTTTTGGTTGTCAAACTATGACCAAATTTTAATGGTAATTAACACACAATTTTTTTGATCGCACGTATTGATACTACATGCACATCTATATTTGCTTAGCATACAAGGTGAGGATCGTATACTAAGGGTGTGGCTAGGAGGGGGGCCAATGGTAGTGGGGTTGGTCGTTCTGCAAGGCAAGGCCATTGAGGGGTGGCATGAGGGCCCACAAGTGCCCCACAAGTAGGGATTCATATCTCTACCATTACCAACAAAAGAACAAAGGTAAAGTTGTCATTGTATTAGACAATGTTTTTGTACATATGACCTCCCCTTTTACCTAGAAAAGACCCTTGCATGGACGGACATAATGAGGGTTGCATCAATCATTGGTTCAGAGTGGGAGGGACCTACTATGGGGCAACTAAGGACTAGGGAATTGTTTGTTGAAAAAGACTCTGTGAAGAAAAAGTTAGAGACCCTTAGGGAGTCATGGGAGGATTTTGGATGCAACATCATATCAAATGGTCAGAGTGACCTTGAAAGAACCACATGTATTGGTGTCTCATTGCACAAACATGATGTTTTGCCATTGACACATCTGACGCTAACATCCTGGTGGCAAATGAGTAGATCTTTGTACATATTAGAGATGCCATTCAACAAGAAGTGGGGCCGCCACAAAAAAAATTTACGAATAAATTCTTTAAACAAACTGCATATGCCACTCTGTGTGTCATATGAAATATATATGTCATATAATTATAATTGGCTTTTGATTTCCAATATTTTTATAATCTATGGCCTGTGAGTTGTGAGTTGTGAGTTTATTAGCTTGTCCTATGATCAATGTCAAGGCTATCAATCAATATTGTATTGCAACTTGTGTGCAAGTTGTCGCAAATAATACATCAAAATTTGTTGCTATGGAAAGGCTCCTAAACAAGACCTACCCCCATGTTTTTGGACTCCTTGTGGTGCACATTGCCTAAATCGCTTATTCGAGCACATAGCAAAATTACCTTGGATTAAGGGGTGGTTGGTGCATCATTGCTCTTGGTGAGATTTGTCACCAAAAAACTAAAGGTCCTTGCTATATTTAGGGTGCATTTCACCTTGGAGACTTTCAAGCCTACCTCGCCCGACCTAGTTTGCATACAGGTTCATTGTTTTAGAGTGACCTCATGAAGGTGCACAATAGCCTCAAACAAAATGGTTGTGTCTAACATTGGCAATAGTGGGGCCCATCACAAGAGCCCAAATTCTGAAATTCTGGGATCATAATTTTACCATCTACATTTTGGGGCATAGGATTGTAGCCAATCTCTACATTTTCTTGTGAAGAGGGCTCAACTATATGCCTAATATATTTATTAATGGATAGGTTGGGGGAGTAGTTGCGAAATGAACGGCGTTTGGTGTTGAGAGATAATTATGGCCCCATTGCAACTGCCATTAGTTGTGTCTCACCAATGGCAAGAGTGGGGCCAATCACAAGATCCCAAATCCCAAAATATTGGGACCAGAATTTTACCATCTACATTTTGAAGTGGGGTGGGTTATCATTATAGGAATGTAGCATATCTATATCGTTTTGCGACTTTAAATCAATGGAGCGGACTACACAATGCATGTAATAATGAAACTTCTAGAAATTTCCATCTGCAATGTATTATGTGCATGATGCTAGTACATAACTTACTAAAGTCACAAATGTAGCCTTAAGTAGCCTGTGGTTACGACAAAATTGATTTCCAATTTTTTATTGTCAAGCTTGGTTCTTGTTTTTTTCATTCCATAGGCTCCAAGAGACCAGGCAAATGACAATGGCTCATGTGTATTGTGATTTGTAGCATTCGTAGGTTAAAAAGCTTGTACTTCAAATCTTGTCACAAAATTACACAACAATCACATGTGAGAGAAATTGGAGTGTTTCTTCCTCATTTACAGAGGAACAAGCTCACGACATCACAATTAGACAGGTTGGTGTACATGCAACCCGACTTCCGATTTTAAAAAAGATGCAGGTCAAGCACAATTGTGTACACAACAATCACATGTGAGAGAAATTGAAATGTTTATTCACTCATTTACATAGAGGAACAAGCTCAGTACATCACAATTACACAAGTTGGTGTACATGCAACTGAACTTGCGACTTTAAAAAAGATGCAAGTCGAATACAATTGTGTATTTACTATTTAGTCTTTATTATTGTCAATCTGAAGAGTGACACCAAACTCGATCATGATTTGTGAGTCGAGTATTCAGTTGCGACTCATAAACTGATTAGACGTGCAATTTGTTACCAATAACAGCATAAGTCAATTTAGGTGACATCAATGTCAGTAAGGTTGTAGAGTTGCCACCTAGGTCACTAGAGGAGAATTTATATGCCTTTTTCCATAAGGATGATTTATTGACTATATAATACTTAATGTATTGTGATTTATTGAAAACCCAAAACTTAGCTTATTTTCTAAAGTTTTGAAAGTAACAGTTTACTACAAGTATTTTTATGATTTGAATTTCGGAATTAAGGGATGCTCATTTTATATCAATATATTTAATGTTTCATGTTGAAATTTTTTTAACCTAAATCATGTGAAATGTCATGTCATTAACTCGTTTGAGGTTTGAGCTTTGAATTTTGAACTTTGCAAATTGCAAATAAGATTCAGAATCTAGCATACCATTTGATTAGCAAGTTGGAACTTGTAAGTAGGAATGTTTCAAGTTCAATAGATCAAAAACTAAGATTCGAGAATCAGAATTTAGAAGTCATTGGTCATAAACAACTAAACATGTAATATCTATGTGCCTATAGACCCAATTGATTCAAAAAAACGTAAAAAAACAAAAAACCTCAATCAGATCCTCTGATTCGTTCCCTAAATGTCGATCCAGACAAGTTTGAATGGGACAAATTGGTCAAGTTGAATAGCTAATTCAGATTGGTCCAGGAAACATTGATCATCATCACTTTATTGTCTGGTTGTTATGCAATGCTCACTATATGATCTTGTCATAGCTGCAAGTAAGACGACATCCAAAACACCAAGGCATGCATGCCATGTGATACTGCAAACAAAATGTCGTGAACATATTGAAAAGTAATAATCATCATGGTTAGGATATGATATTCCATCAACTAATAAGAGAGAGAGAGTGCATGGCGATGATATTTACTTGGTAGACCACCTTGTACATTGACTATCGTTTTACCAGAAACAGCTGCAATGCTTCGAAAATAAGAGTGTTATTTATAAAGATACTGTACATGTATCAAACTACCAAAAGGATAGGCTACATAAAACCTTTCTCTCAAAGGAAAAGCAAAGTCAATGATAAACAGTAACCTATATTGCACATTACCACAGTATTATTATAACCACTCTTTTAAGTCTGTAGTACCACAATTCCCACTAATCAGAGTGCGTTATCAAATTCATGCGAGTGAGCAATAGATGTGTGAGAGTGCATAAATGTGAGTTCAAGCAAAGTCAGTGGTCACGATCGGGCATAACTAGGGGAGCAACTAATGACCAGATGTAAAGGAAAGAAGTGAACAGCAATGTCCAAAAGCAAACCCACACTGAAGGACCCAACATCTATCACATCAGCACCTCCAGAAAAATTTCCCCATCCTGTAAGAAGCATAGCTGAATACATGCTGGCAAGGGCAAAAATGAGATGAAAGAAGGAATAAACGTACATGACTGGTCCATCCTTTTTGCCCTTGCTCAATCCCTTATGATCATCAATAATTAACCAATAACATAATTAACCATTAGTTTTTGAACCACAGAAACCAATATAGTAATTTGCATATAATCGTGCCTGCAAAGCCACGTTCATGCTCGAGCTCACGTGCGCGCACAGACACGCACACATAAACAAGGGAATGTACATGTGCAGACAAGTCAAGTGTACATTGCTTCAACTATGAAGCTCTGTACCTAAGTCGACATGATTATGAATCGTCTCACAGCACATAGTAAAAGTAGATTACATACCATGTCCATTTCTTGATATGCTCAACTAATCTTACATGAATGTTTGAGATTGAAAACTGCCACTACCTAGTTCATAATATATATGTTAAAAGGACTTGCAATGTGCGTATATTCTGCAAATGCTTCCATTTTCTATAAAGCACAAACATGAATGGCATGAAACCCAGATCATAGTTGCTGGGCAAAAATGTTCCCAAAAACGCGTTTCTGGATTCAGAACCGCTGGAAAAAAAAAAAACATATATTACAAAAATTGAACCCCTTGACAGAATCCAACGGGGATTGATGCACCTAAACTGGACCACACTGTAACCAAAACACTCGGCAACCTACATAACTGCAATGCCCTTGATTAGAGCTTTAATCTGATACTCATATTGCTCAATATATATATATAAATATATATATATATATATATATATATAAACGTTTCTGAGAAACCCTGGCCCAAAACAGAAACGTGGTTCAAAAACACTGGGCAACTATGCCGCACGTATACATTTCAAGTTTGTCATTAATGAGATAGGCATAATTGAAAAGTTTATAATGTGTTTATGCTTAATGTTGATAATCATAGTTGTCATGTTAACTGCGTTTCGGAACCCTGTCCGGAATGTTTTCCTTTTTTTATTAGAAGTCCATTCTGACCCATTACAGTCAGAACATACTGTACGTTCTGTGAGTACATTCCGGAACTTACTGGGTTGGAAAGTTTTTTTTTTTTAACCAAAAAAAAATGGTATTAAAGCACCTGTTGTTTGTAGAATGAGGTCAAATGACGAAACAAAGCTTATGACTTCTCAACCATCAGTTGAACATATGGCCTACTCCTTTCGTAATCTTTTGTATTTACAAATTGAAGCCTGTAGCATTTGTATGTAAAACTACAAACTCTGATTTCTCATCAGCTTGGCAGACACAAAGCAAGGAGTTGCTTCCACTTACATTAAAATCAGAGTACTTCGGATCAAAATCCATAGTAGGAGAACATCCTCCAGACAGGGATAGGTTATTAGTAGGTAAAATACGATGGGGAGTTATAATCATACGTAAACGTAATTTTCTCTAGCTCCAACTCAAGCTCCAGGCACATAAACTCCATCTCCAGATCCAGCATAAACTCCATCTCCATCTCTAGCTCCAGCATAATTTCCATTTGCAGCTCCAATACCTCATCTATAGCTCTCTATTTATTTACACTCATATATCTATTAAGGCTGCAAAGGATGTGCAATTTAGGTACCTGAAAAGGTTGCAATTGGCAAAGTAAGCTTTAATTTTGTAGACGAATTCAGCGAGTTCATTCATCTTTCCGATATCGTCCATATGCTTCTCTTGTCCAGAAGAGCAGACGTTATGAAAGCACCTAACAAGAATCCTAGGACTGCTGCTTTCCCAGAGCATCTCGTCATGTAGTGATGAAGAATCTTCAGATGTTGCATTGCGGGTGCTGCACAACTTTACATTTTGAAGCATCAGATTGCTGCAAGATCCATAGAGTATCATAAGCAGCTTCAAATTCTCGGAATCAAACCTCCTGAAGCCTCAAGGAGAAAATAATGAGAACCTCGTGGGAGCTTGCGAATCTTTTCACATCTTGTAGCAGAAGTCTGCCTTCAATTATTCAAAAGATGATCAACATCCTTTCTTCTGCCGAAGATAATTTGAGCCACATTCACCGCTATAGAAGGAATCAGAGAGAAGCATCTCAATCATATTCCACCTTCCATCTTGCTTCCTGCTCAAGTCTACCCTCCTTTCCTTAGTGCTTACAGCTCGAATTTCTATAAGTTTTACAAAAGCAATGAGCACCTACTCTCTTTGTCCCCCGTAAACACCTACCTTCTTTCTCCCTGATGCCAAAATGTGTGCACTGTACATGCTATCGCCGTATTAGGCAGTATCTTAGAGATTTTTAATAATGTATTATCATGCGGCATTCAGTAA
>CM055099.1:53084230-53384333 GCA_029204225.1 Diphasiastrum complanatum
TAGATTATTATTTATTTTGCTACACAATTGTTATGATACCATACTATTGTTACCAATTCCTCTTTTTGGGGAATGATACCCTATATATTTTAGTTAAAACTCTTCATTTAGGATTCATCGATGAACCATGATAACTACTAAATTTTTGGTGGCATTATCGAGGTGTGTATTTCTGCAGGTTCTTCAACTGTAGAAGGTTCTCGAGTAAATAACCAAGTCTAGGACTTTGTCATGGATACTTGAATAAGACATCAATAATGGTTAGATAGGTTCATCACCTTTACAGATTGTGTGATTAGCTTTGTGAGGCATGCGGTTACGTCCACTATTGTCTTGTGCTCACCTATATTATTGACCTGTATATTTCGCTATACTTAATCTGATTATAGATCTGTTTGTTCTACGTTTAGATTTGTATCAATATTGCAATGCTTTTCTACATTCTGTCCGGCTTTATAATTATTTAATCTGGCTGTCTGCTCTTCGCAAATTATTATTAGTCTAGCTGTTCACAACTAATATTTAGTCTTATTTTTTGTGACTGATTATTAGTCTAGCTCTTTGCGAGTAATTTGCGACTAATAATTTGACTAGCTGTACGCGACAAATTATCTTTCTGATCTTTTGATGCTTAATGTTTGGCTCGTAATCAGATCAAACGTGATTTTTGCTACTAACGTTCTGTTCGAGTCTGATAGGCGTAGTCATGCTTCAGGAAAGTGAGATAGCTTATTCCTCTGCGCACGAACATTTTCCATGCGAGTTCGTTTCTTTTTTGAGTTTCGAGTTTGCTTCTTTTCGTTTTCATTTCTTTTTGAGTTACTTTCGTTTCACACCCCTCTTTCCAGCATGGTATCAGAGCTATTTTCTGTAGCCTGATAATCTCCCACAGTGATAAGACTCTACTAGCCGATAGAGTAATTGTCTTCTTGTTCTGTAACTTAGCACCAGATTTTCATACTTAAGTCACTGATAGCTATTCCTATCACCTAGACTAATCTTCCACATGGATTTTCAAGGCAAAGCCAGTCCTATCATGGACAACCTTGATGGAGTCAATTACCATCTGTGGAAATTTAAGATGAAAATAGTGCTAATGGCTAAGGAGTTGTATGATGTTGTTACAGGTGTAGAAGAGAAACCCGAAGCTGACGACGTAGCAATCTCCAGATGGAAGCTGAAGGATGGAAAGGCATTTGCGCTGATCATCCTCAACATTTCGGATACTCAAATCAGCCATGTATCTGAAGCCCAGACATTTAAAGAAGTCTGGGACATCTTGAGCACATTATATGAAGTGCAAGATATAGCTTCCAAGCTACATCTCAGGAAGAAATTTTACTCATTCACGATGGCGAATGGTGATTCCCTGCAGAATCACATCAACCAATTCAAGAACCTCCTAAAGCAAATGGCCGCTGTTGAATCTGTCATAGACGATCAAGACGTAGTGATGCAACTACTTACAAGCTTGCCAAGCTCATATGACAGCTGGGTGATGATCATCACGACACATCCAGAGCTAAATCTTTCAAGAGTCATCACAATGTTGTTGCAGGAAGACACGCAGAGGAATGAAGCCTCTAGTTCCTCAGCTGATTCTCATGCTTTGTACACCAACAAGTGCACGACTAAGCAGAAGAAGAAGAAAGGCCCAAAACAATCGAAGCGAGACCAAAAACCAACATAGCACAAAGAACAGTCCAAACTGCAGACAAAAAAGAAGTTGTTCTACAGATACTACAAACGAAACAACCACGAGATTCAAGACTGCCAGATATTACAAGCTAAGAACAACAACAAGGGACAGTCAAATCAAGTGGCCAATGCAGCTATAGAAGTTCCACAACCCATTCAAGAAGCGGATCATAGTGCCTTCATTACCAGCCATCAAGGAGCATCCAACGACAGTTCTTGGTTTTTGGATTCTGGTGCCACTCAGCATACGACCAGTCTCATTCGTTGTTTCGAGTCCTATACGCCCTATAGTACCAACAAATAAGTTCACCTAGGAGACAATAGCACACAAGCTATTAAAGGTGAAGGTACTGTAAGATTAAACTTTGCAGATGATCAGTCTAAGCTACTCTCTAAAGTCCTATATGTACCCAACTTATCTACAAATCTGCTCTCTATAAGCAGAATCACAGATCGATGACGTAAAGTAGAATTTGAATATGATCAGTGCAAAGTAGTTCATAGGACATGCAAGATCCTAGCACTCGAAAAGAGGCATGGATACTTGTATAGATTAAGTCATTGCTTTTCTGCCTCTACTCAGGCGCTCAGTACTTCTATTCAAGCAAATAAAAGTCTACTTTGGCATTATAGACTTGGTCAATTGAATCATGCCACTGTACAACAAATGTTTGAACATTCTATTGTTCTTGATCTAGACTATCCTAGTGATAAAGTCAAGTTACTGTATGTCAAGACTGTTTAGTTGGTAAACAGACTAGGAAACCATTTAGATCAAGCCATCAGCATACTGCTAGAGGATTGTTAGGCATTGTGCATTCAGACATTTGTGGCCCGATGAAGAATCCTGCTCTGAAGGATGAAAAATACTTTATAACTTCTATTGATGAATTCTCCAAAAGGACTATGGTGTACTTTATCAAGAAGAAATCAGAAGCTTTCAATTGCTTTAGAATCTTCAAGGAGCGTAAAGAAAAAGAGACTAGAAGGATGATCAAGGCCCTAAGATCAGACAATGGTGGGGAGTACATCTCTACTGAATTTAAGGAGTACTGCCAGAGCCAAGACATTGAGCACCACCAAATGAATGAGTGAGATAGTACGATGTATTTCAATTCATTGTAATATTAGTAATATTGCTCACAGATGCAATTACACTTTATTAATTGACTAGTTGACATTGAACAAGGAGTCGATGCATGTGAGTACACAATTTGTGATCATCATTTTTTGTGATACATAAATTTCTTTATTCACTAGTGCATATGACAACCAAAGTTGATAGAAAATGGAATTCAATGTGTTGATAGGTAACAGATTCCAAAAGTGAGATCCATTTACATTCTATTTTATACCACGGTTTATACTAAGGGGCCTTTTTTTCATCAATCTCGATATTCCCCTCGGTTAACAGAGTGTCTTGGAATGCCTTTGGCCACCTGGACCCTCTTTATAATCCTCTTTATAAATGTCTCAAAAACAAGTGCAAATTGTTGGATTTATCTCCTTTACTCTCCTAAATCGTATGTAAATTAGCTTCCATTCATGCTGCTATATTCTACTTGTGTTGTCACACAGTCTACATAATTACCTGTAAAATAAGACAGGCGAAAAACATTACTGTCTGTATAAATACAAGTAAATTTTCACAGTAGAAAAAAAGACGAATGTTGTTGCTCGCACGCCCCCAGTTTACGATTTTCTCATGGACTCTCTGCCACCCAAGCAAGCCCATGATGCTACTGACGAGGCCTTCAAGGATGTGGAGGAGATCCGTTCCTCTCTCCCTTTCCATCCGGATGACCTCCCTAGCCAACAGTTTTCGTATCCCATGCCAGATGTTGCCCCTCCACTAGTGCACCCCACTTATGCTGCTCCACCCATCCCTGCCAGTGCATCTCACTCTCCCCATTCCATGTCTACAACCGATGCATCCACTAGTGCCCAGTCTGTCACGTCACAACATTGTGTTTTTACACGTAATTTATGACAGGCTAAAAAGATGACAGTACCCTACAAATGCCAAATTTGCGCTTATAGAAAAGTGAAGGTACCTTGTAAATCAAATTTTCAAGGCATTTGTCAGACTGTCACATTTTTTGCATTGTCATCAACGTTAATTTTAGTGAAGGCTGACGTTGCGGCCTCTTCACGCTCATCCCATGCACTGTGCAATCGAATTTGACAATGAAAACAGCCACCCACGATCTCCCACAGACAGCACAACCACTTTTGTACCTTCTTCATCTACACAGCTATAAAATTATGTATACCATTTGCGTATTCAGTGAACTGTATCAAAAATAGCATCAGAATAGAACAGAAGAGAGAACAAAACATCACTGATAATCAGAGATAGACATCATAGTGCTTTCGAGCATTGATTCTTTTCTTCCAGATGTATTGTGAGTAAGAGGTTCATCACCTTTACACATTGTGTGATTGGCTTTGTGAAGCACACAGTTACGTCCGCTATTGTTTTGTGCTCCCCTGCATTATTGATCTGTATATTTCGTTATACTTCATTTGATTACATGAGCTCTGTTCGTTCTGTGTTCAGATTTGTGTCAATATTGCAATGCTTTTCTACGTTCTGTCTGGCTTTCTAATTACTTAATCTGGCTGTCTGCTCTTCGCGAATTATTATTAGTCTAGTTGTTTGTGACTAATATTTAGTCTTGCTTTTCACGACTAATTCACAACTGATTATTAGTCTAGCTCTTCGTGAGTAATTTGCACTAGCTGTTCACGACAAATTATTTGTTTGATGTCTTTATGTTTAATGTTTGGCTACATAATCAGATCAAACGTGATTTCTATCACTAATGTTTTGTTCAAGACAGATATGCGTAGTCATGCTTGAGAAAAGAGTGAGATAACTTATTTCGCTGCATACAAACATTTTCCATTCGAGTTCACTTCTTTGCGTGTTCATTCCCTCTTTCCAGCATGGTATCAGAGCTAATTTCTATAGCCTGATAAGCTTTCACAGAAACAAGACTCTACTAGCCAATAGAGTAATTGTCTTCTTGTTCTGTAATTTAGCACCAGATTTTCATACTTAAGTCACTGATAGTTATTCCTATCACCTAGACTAATGTTCCACATGGATTCCCAAGGGAAATCTAGTCCTATCATGGATAAGCTTGATGGAGCCAATTCCCATTTGTGGAAATTTAAGAAGAAAAGCGTGCTAATGGCTAAGGATTTATATAACGTTGTTATGGGTGCAGAAGGGAAACCCGAAGCTGACGATGCAACAATCGTCAAATGGAAGATGAAGGATGGCAAAGCATTCACGCTGATTATCCTCAACATTTTGGATACTCAGATTGGCCATGTATCCGAAGCCCAGACATCCAAAAAAATTTAGGATATCTTGAGCACATTATATGAGGTGCGAGATATAGCTTCCAAGCTACATCTAAGAATGAAATTTTACTCCCTCAAGATGACGAATGGTGATTCCTTGCAGAATCACATCAACCAATTCAAGAACCTGTTGAAGCAAATGGTCGCTGTCGTATCTGCCATAGACGATCAAGATGCAATGATACAACTACTTACAAGCTTGCCAAGCTCATATGACACTGGGTGATGATCATCACGACACATCCAGAACTGACTCTTTCAAGAGTCATCACAATGTTGTTGTAGGAAGACATGTGGAGGAATGAAGCCTCTAGTTCCTCAGTTGATTCTCATGCTTTGTACACCAACAAGAGCATGACTAAGCAGAAGAATAAAAAAGGCGTGGAGCAATCAAAGCAAGACCGGAAACCACACAGCACAAAAAATAGTCGAATTCGTAGACAAAGAAGAAGCTGTTCTGCAGATACTACAAGAGAAACAACCACGAGATTCAAGACTGCCAAATATTACAAGCTAAGAACAACATCAAGGGACAGTCAAATCAAGTAGCCAATGCAGCTACAGAAGCTCCACAGCCCATCCAAGAAGTGGATCATGATGCTTTCATGACCAGCCATCAAGGAGCATCCAACGACAATTCTTAATTCCTAGATTCAGGTGCCACTCAGCATATGACCGGTCTCATTCACTGTTTCGAGTCCTATACACCCTACAATACCAGCAAATATGTTCACCTTGGCGACAATAGCACACAAGTTACTAAAGGTGAAGGTACTGTAAGATTAAGCTTTGCAAATGATCAGTCTAAGCTACTCTCTAAAGTCCTATATGTACCCAACTTATCTACAAATCTGCTCTCTATAAGCAGAGTATAGATTAAGTCATTGTTTTTCTGCCTCTAGTCAGGCGCTCAGTACTTCTATTCAAACAAGTAAAAGTTTACTTTGGCATTATAGACTTGGTCACTTGAATCATGCCATTGTACAACAAATGTCTAAACATTCCATTGTTCTTGATAAAGTCAAGTTACATGTCTGTCAACACTGTTTAGTTGGTAAACAAACTAGGAAACCATTTAGATCAAGCCATCAGCATACTGCTAGAGGATTGTTAGACATTGTGCATTCAGACATTTGTGGCCGAATGAAGAATCCTTCTCTGAAGGATGCAAAGTATTTGATAACTTTTATTGATGAATTCTCCAAAAGGGCTATGGTGTATTTTATCCAGAAGAAATCAGAAGCTTTCAATTGCTTCATAATCTTCAAGGAGAGTGTAGAAAAAGAGACTAGAAGGACGATCAAGGCCCAGAGGACTGACAATGGTGGAGAGTACGTCTCTACTGAATTTAGGGAGTACTGCTAGAGCCAAGGCATTGAACAACAATTCATCACTCCTTACAGTCCTCAGTCAAATGGCTTAGCCGAGAGGAAAAATTGTACTCTAGTTGAATCAGCTAAATGTATGCTAGCGCATGCATCGTTGCCCAAGAGCTTCTGGGCTGAAGTTGTCTCCACTATAGCTTACGTCCAAAACAGATGTTCAACCAAGGCCCTATCAGGTAAAACACCCCATGAGGTGTGGATAGGCTCTAAGCCTTCTATTGAGAACCTACGAGTGTTTGAATGGGTTGCCTACGCGCAGATCTAAAAAGACACATTGAAGAAATTTGACTTCCAAGGTTCATCAATCGATTTCTCCTAGAAGATCAAGCCAAGTGCACACATAGCCCACAAGGTATACTCCTGAGTCTGCATGTCTCTTGATACATGTGACCGACAACAATCGAAGAGGCACTTAGCCAACCAGACTCTGATCTCTGGAGAGAAGAGCCATGGACAAAGTGTATTTCTCTCTGATCAAGAATCAGACGTGGTCATTAGTCAAAGCTCCTATTGGCTGCAATATCATTGATTGCAAATGGATCTTTAAGATCAAGTACAATGCCAATGGAGCGATTGATCGAAGAAAGGCAAGACTGGTAGCACAAGGATTTACTCAGATCCCCAACGTTGACTACAGTGAGACTTTCAGTCCAGTAATCAAGCATTCATCGATCTGAGCCCACCTATCATATGCTGTAGCTGCCGACCTTGAGGTGCATCAACTTGATGTGCAAATAGGTGGAGTTATAGAAGAGGACATCTACATGATCCAGCCCGAAGGATATATTCTGGATGGTATGAAGAATCATGTCTATAAACTTCATAAGGCACTTTACGGCTTGAAACAGTCTGTCAGAGCTTGGTTTCAGAGAATCAACACATTCCTCATCCAATAAGGTTTCCAACCAAGCACTGTTGATTGCAATGTCTATTCCAAGCCGGTGCAGCAATTCTTCATTATTATCACCTTATACGATGCCAATTTGGTCAAGGATTCTAAACAGATTTGTTTTCTAAGTTCGACATGATTGATCTGGGCAAAGCTCACTTTTGTCTGGGCATTCAAATCCGCAGAGATAGAGCTAGACGACTGATTTATATCACTCAACAAAGATAACTTCACAATGTTTTTAACAGATATAATCTGATGAACTATAAGTTAGCTCACTCACCGATGGATCCAGGCCTGAGTTTGTCAAAGGACCAATGTCTCCAGACCAAGCAGGAAGAGGAGCAGATGAGCGAGTATCCTTATCGATCGATACTTGGATCTCTCATGTTCGTAATGGTCTGTACAAGACCTGACATTTTTTTGACAGTAAGCTCACTCAGCCAATATATGACTAATCTTGGAATTACCCATTGGAAGGCTCTCATAAGAGTCATGAGGTATATTTGAGCTACCATGAACCAGTGCATCTGCTATGGAGAAGTCAGCAATGACAATCTTCATCAGCTTAGGGGATATTTTGATGCAAGCTGGAGAGGAGATGTAGACAATCGTAAGTCCACATCTGAATCTACATTCTTCTTCAACGATGGTCCTAAGCACATTGAAATCCGATATCACTACAACTTAAAGATTCCACCACATCTAGTTCCATCAGCAAGGATCTCATATTTTCTCTTGATAAAACAAGTATTGGAGTTGAACTTTACATCACAACCATTATCAAGCAACTTACCCACACTAATTAAGTTCTTTGTAAGTTTTGGAATGAAAAGAACATTAGAAAGTGCAAGAGATTTTGAAGAAGCAAGTTTCAATGGAATGTTGCCAATTCCTTCTATTGGACACTCATGATCATTAGCAGTATAAATAGATCTCTTGAGTCATTTGAAATTGAGTCAAATGACTCCTTTGAACAACACATATGTGAAGAGGCTCCACTGTCTATGTACCAAGCTCCATCGTTCTTGAAAGGTGATGAAGAAAAACTGGACACCATAAGTGATCCTTCTCCATCTTTTGCAACAAAACCTTCTTCAATCTCTTTGGAGAGATTAGCTTGCTTGAGTTGGTTTTTCTTCTTGAAGCAATTAGAGGCATAGTGCCCCTTTTTGCCACAAAAGAAGCACTTCACTTTCTTCTTCTTGGTTTTTGAGTTAGAGGGATGAGCTGTTTCATCCTCTTCACCATCTTGATCTCGACCTTTGGCTTTGTCTTTGTTGTATGCTTGAGAGAATTGGTTCTTACTCCTTCCTTTCTACTTGCCTTTGACAAAGAGAGCTTTGTCACTTCCACCATTTTCAAGTTTGTTCATCCTGGAGAGTTTATAGCTTTGTCTAGATTCTTCAAAAATAAGAATTCCTTGGAGAGTTTCTAGATTAGGTAACTCCTCTTTAATAGCAAAAGACTGAAAAAGATTATCATATTCATCTCTCAAGCCATTCAGTATGACTTGAACTAGCTCAATTGGTTAATGGTAACACCAACACAGGAAAGCTCTCTATGTAAATCTTTAACTCTCAGAACATAGTTAGATGCATTCTCTTCACTTCTTTGGAAACTTTGGAAAATCTGATTCCTAAGAGTGAGTATTCTAGAAGTATTCTTTGCTTCATAGATGGTCTTTAGTGCATCCCAAGCTTCTTTGGCTGTAGTGCAAGATCCTATCTCTCTCAAAATTTCATTAGATACATTCATCTTAATGAAATGTAGAGCCATTCTAGCTCTCTTCTTATATTTAAGAATTTCAACCTGTGCTTGAGGCTCCTCCTCAACACCAAGCACAATATCCATAACATCCTGGAGTATCAAAACAGACTCCATTCTTAACTTCCAAACTGAGTAATTAGAAGTGTTTAGTCTTTCACTAGCTTCTAGAAGATATCCTCCCTGAGATGCCATTATAATGAAGACTTCTTAGTTATTGGATTGATATATGTTTGAGCTTGTTCCTATCAGACTTAGAGTTTCTGCTCTCTTTCACTATAGGTATTTTCAAGGTTGAACTACCTTCCTATGTGAAACACTTGCAACTATATTTGAGATGAATCTCAAATATTCCACAAGACAAGTTATCTAGATCAGACACAAAAAGTGGTCTGAGACACTTTGGCTAGTTTGAATCCTACTTTTGGCACGTGTGAAATGCTTCAAAAGAAAACACTATTGACACTCAGAAGGCTCAAAGGGTGTTCAAATACTTCAAACTCAGTCTTGATCTACAGTTTCTTGTGTTGGATGCCCAAAACAATGGATTCAGAACAAAGTATAATTGAATCAAATCAAAATGCTGTCACTCGGATTTTGGACCTATTCCTATCCTCTTTGAGAGCTTATAACTCTTGCTAGACACATCAGATTGATTTGGTCTCAATTTATATGGAAAGTATAGATCAAATGCTTTCCATCAAGCTATAAGACTGCTATTTTTGGATCTATAAGTAAGGAGAACAAAGGGACTGAAAAACTCTGATTTTCACACATGCGGAATTCCAGAATTCCGTACTACCTCAATTCAGGTCTAAAAATTTAGTTCAAGTCCGATTTGATCCAAATACACTTCAGAGAAAGGCTAGAAAAAGTGCAAAACTGCTTTTTTGCTTGATTTAGCTATCAGTTTCTTGTACAATCAAAGTTCTTAGCATGCAAAGCTTAATGAGGCTCTGATACCATGACAAAATTCTAGAATTCACACGTGTGGGGAATGTCCACAAGAGTGATTGATCTTGATTAAGCTTTGTGATTGGCACTATAACCTGATTCTAGATTGATCAACAAGATCTAGTTAAGAAGAAATGGCTAATTCACAATCTAGCATGCTAATCAATAGAATATAATAGCAATGAATTGAAGAATGAATAAAAGTACAAGTGTATGAGCATTAGCCTCAACACGAGTTAGAGAGAGAGAGAGCTAGAGAGATAACAAGCAATATTTGTTTAGATCCAAAATGGCATGAGATAGCTACAAAACTTTGGTTCTTCATCATTGATTGTGTGGAGAGCTACACATATTTATGGAGATTGAGGTAGCTCAAGGTAGAACCACATCCATCCATTCCAAAATGACATCTAAAGTGACATCTAGAGTCTATGTGACATTTGTCACTTGTCATGCATGAAATTCTACCAACTTTTTACAAGTGTACTAGTTCTAACTAGAAATGTCCAAATCATCATGCATGTGTCCATTACACTTTGTGCATGCGTTGCATGTCATTATGGATCGCTTACAATTAATGCATGCGAATTGCCACGAGTTTCTACAAGCATAATCATGCTCATTCTATGTCTACAAACTATATGCAAGTTGCATTTATCAAACTAGATAATACATAACCATGTAGCTCGAGTTCTATGTACGCCAAACTTGGCATTTTGCATTAATGAGCTACATACTTGCATGGTAGAACATTTGTAGCAAGCCAAGAAATCAATATGGATTGTTTTTCAATTTTAACAGTATGTGCTCACAAATTGAATGCAGTTCATCGCTCATTGTCTTGATTCTGGTCATGTAAGTCTAAATGTGCTCTCCTTGTTCCATTCGGGCACTATCCAGCTTTGACTTCAGAAACATAATCCTTGATGGATTTGACGTCTCGAACTGCTCCTTTAGCACATCCCATGCCTATCTAGGTGTAATGGCATCACTTATGTGGGTAATGATGTGGTCTTTCACTGACAAGTTAATGAAGGTCAAAGCTCTCCTCGGCTTCCTGTCAAACACTTTAATGTCCGCTTCATTTGGCGGTCTTCTCTCATCACTTGTGACGACATCCCACAGTTCCTTCTCTATTAGTATGTTTTTGATTTTGAATTTCCACACTGCAGAGTTGGAAATCCCATCTAATTTGTTATTTTTGCTCAAAATGGACTCTCCCATGTTCGCCATCCCAAAACTGCCTAAAATTGCAACCGTAGGCTATAAACT
This sequence comes from Diphasiastrum complanatum, assembly GCA_029204225.1. NCBI lineage: Eukaryota > Viridiplantae > Streptophyta > Lycopodiopsida > Lycopodiales > Lycopodiaceae > Diphasiastrum > Diphasiastrum complanatum. The sequence goes on from CM055099.1 coordinate 53,095,568, forward strand.
GTATGCCGAGGCCAACCATGATGTCAGAAGTTGAAAATAGTGACCTAAAACTTTTTGCCTACCAGGCCACCCACCACTTTTCTCCCCAATTGAAAGCCAAATCGGCGTCGCCTTCCGAAATGCTCCTTGTCACCAACTCCCAACTACATGCCCAATGGATGGTGAAATCACGTTTGGCATGCTTTGAACACTTTCTCCACTGCAATCACTTTGTTTTGCGGTACCGTACTTGCAGATACAGTTCTGGTGCCCTTCGTTTGGAGTCCGTAGCCTTTCGTTTGGGTCAAAACGGATAAGGGACCTAAAAATAGGGATTTTTTAAGTTTTTGAAATACAACTTCAGCTTGAAGAGATGTGGCCTTCAAAATGACTGTCACTTGTCGGGACCTTTCAATGGATTTTCATATGAGAATTTGTAATGAAGTTTCTTCGTATATGGCCTTCAAAACTTCAGAACCCTTTCAAAGTCCATCATTACCATTGAAGTAGATCCAATGGCCACAACAACAAATGATTTATACCATTGATTTGGTTTTGAATTCTATTGATGATTATCAGTGATTTCGTGAGCCAAACCCGGCCCTTTGAAGCACTAGTAACTTGGAGACGCAATGATCTCCCTCAGCCTGGCTGCGCGCGACTAGTTGCGGCCCCTTCCTCCTTCACCACAAGCTTCAGCTCCTTTGCTATGGTGAATGAGGGCTTCTGCACCCTCATAAAATCTGATCCAGTGCTCTATCCATGGCACAGCCTTCCACGACATCTTAGGAATCTCTTTAACTGAAGAATGCTGGATTGATATTTCCTGTTGAAAATTCAGAATGGTGCTCTCCCATAGTGCCAAAATCCAAGAAAAACTCTAACCAAGTAAGAGTATGTGTGGATTACAAATAGTTGAACAAGAAAACAAAAAAAGATTACTACCCTTTAGTTAGAATTAAAGTAGAACTACTGTGTTACTGTACTGTGTGTCCTATTAGTAGATAAGGATCAGTTGGCCTCGCCACGAGGTGAGTCGACGGGACACACTTCCCGTCAACGGCAACCTGGGTCATGCATGGGTTGCGTTAGTGAAGAACTATATGTACAATGTAAATTCATTTTAAGAAATACAGTTGCTACGTGAGCTTGGTGTGGAGAGTGCTTTCAGTCTATGTTACTGTATAGCATGATCTGTGTTCATGTTGGAAGCAAATTCTAAGTTGGTATCAGAGCGGTTCAGCTCTCTTTACTGTAGGTCTATTTTTGTAGGGTGCAATCTCAATTTTCAATTTTTTCCACATTACTCTTGGTGGTCTCTTAGCTTTCAATTTCTCCACTTCTCCAGGTTCTACTTCATTCTTGATGGGCTTGGGAAGAGACTCCAAGATTGTGTCTATTTCTTTGGATGGGACTGTTGTGGTGTCTACGTTTTCTCTGGTAGTTCTTTTCCAAGATGTAGTAGGTATTTCTATCTATGGTTTACTTCTGGTTACAACCAAATTTTTTTCTTTCACCTCCACAGGTCTATTTGTCTCGATCTCTATCAGGTTTACTAGGGGATGTTCATCCTCTATCTTGGCTTTTCCTTTGTCCTGAGGTCGTAATATCGAAGGTCTATGTAGAAAACTGACTAATCTAGGATTCTCAGCCAATCTCTCATCTTGCGATCTATGATTCAGAGGCCTTGGTCTTGAATTTGGAGTAGTCAAAGTTTCTCTACGGGCCCAACATCGATCTTCTTGGTGTTCGGTCCTCTTACAAAATGCATAGGTAGTGTTGGGACAGTTTTAATTAAGGTGGTTTCCTTTGCAAAATCTACATATAATGTCGGCTGATTGATCAAAAGGTCTCCTTTGGCCCAACAGATTTTGTTGTGCTTGAAGAAAATTTACATCAGAGGCTAGTGTAGATATATTCTCATTCATGACATCCATGTATCCTTTGAGCATCTCTTTCATGTCATCAATACCAGAATTAGATCCAGTACTCTCATATCCTTTCTCTGGTCCAATAACATGTTTTCTAGTATTAGGTGGCATAAACTCGAAAAGTCTGGGTAGTGGTTGTGGTTCTGGTGTAGCTGCTAGAGGTCTCTGCTCACAAAGGTTTATGTTACTCACAGCTCTAGATATGTTTGATGCATGAGTGATGGCAATCTATGCATCCTTCACATAATAGCTTTACTTAAGGCTTCCTTAAAGTCTGAGGGCTACTCTGACGTACTACTAGTTGTACGTCATCTCTCAAGCCTCTCAAAAAGAAAGTGAGTAATAGCTGGGGGGGTAATTGCACCATGGCATCTACTTGCCGTGTTAATTCAGTCAATCTACGATGATATTAACGAACTATTTCACCTTCACCTTGTTGAAGTGAGCTGATTTTGAACAATAGACCATCGGGGGTGCGACGTGGAGCATACTCAAGTAGAAATAGTCTAAGAAATTCTTCTGTGGTCTCAATAGATCTCCTAGGCAAGCTATAATACCATCTCCTAGTTGACCTAGTTAAAGTGAGTGCAAACAACATCATCTCATGGTGGGGATCAGTAATTTGGTTTATAAGACAGGTGGTCCAAAAAACATTGATATGGAACTCAGCATCCTCATAAGGAGATCCATGATACTTAGGAATTGTCCCTTTGAGCTTGGTTCTCCCCCAGTGTCAGGGACTACTAATGGTTCAGTAGGTCTTCCTGCCATCCTGGTAGATTTTACCTCAGAGGCTGCTAATCATGGGTATTTTATTATCGGTTACTATCTCCAAAAACACAAACAACTGCCTCTCAAGTGTATCTTTCTCTACATCTCTTCACGCTATCTCAGTAACAGCTCTCGTTCAAACGTATCGATAATAGATATTGCTCTATATGGGATCAGCACAAGAGTTCGTGTGATGCTAACCAAAAGTATAATCTACTATCTAAGCAATAACACTGACAAGTAATCTCCAAACAAACGCACCAAATTTGTTAGGCTTCTTCCTCACCGTGGGATCAACATAAGAGACGGAATAACTTAATAGGGTGCAGCACTTCCAATATCGTGCTGGACATCTCATGATTTCTTCTAGATGTGTGACCCCTAGGATAGATATAATTCTTTGTCGACGTATCAGTTTTGAAGTAATCAGTATCCCGATGTTCAAATACGATGTATCGACATAGGAAATAACTGGTCCTATGGGAAGATTTAACCGCAACATCCAAAGGATTCCCAAGAGTACTCTAGATTAGGTACCCAATAATTTCATCAACTTCCAACGAGAGTTCATAGAATTTATCTTTCCCTTCACCAATGACTTGGTATTCTCTATGACAGATACTTGATTTTTCAACCGATAAAGAAAAGTTTCTTCAAGTGTTGTGTCCAATCCCTGAACGTCTTGGCTTTCAGATGCTCGATAGTGAGAGGCTAAGAACTGTATATTCTAACGAGGTATCCTAGCCATTGTGGTCCTAAGTGAATATGCCAGTAGGTTGCGTTTTTAGCTCTGAATGGTATATTCCAACCATGTCGGGTATATACCTATCTCATGTATGTGAAAATTTTTCATATCAAGACACCAAAATACTCAATAATATTCTCAAGACAAGGCTTATAACCGAACTCAAAGTGTATGCAAAAGGGTGATACCTGGAATTTAGTTGACGGTTCCTTCTCCAATCGACCCGCTAAGAAATCTGAGACCGGAAGTTCATTTCTTTTACAACTCCATTTTTTTTTATGATGGTGATGATGTAGCTCAAGGCATGATAGTTGAAAATGAATGACAATGTATCTTTTTCTCTCAACTTTTTGAAGTGTGAGGAATTGCATGGTCCGAGAAGATAGAAACTCCTCTTCTTCTCTCTGAAGTGCGATGGAATAGAAGGAACAACCCTTGTCGGCAATGAAAGGCAGGATCAGAGATCTCTCTTGCCAGTAAAGTGCGATGGACAGTAGCTCAGTCAAATGCGATGGCGGCGGAGAGGTGTTCTGCCTCTGATTATTGACAAACCATTTATTCCAAAATGCGATGGTGGATAGTAGCTCTTCCACATCGATGGGCAGTAAGCTTCTCAATTGCGATGGCGGACAATAGCTTTGTGGGCAGCTTTGAATACATGAGGATCTTCCCTCACAAACGTAGTGAATGATAGTATATATGGATTTGCCGGAAATCAGCGCTCAACAACCGTGCTTGAATAGCCAGAATTACAATGGAAGGTGGACTAGCACTCCAAAGCGCATGTGAGTTGACAAAATGATATCACTGAGGGATGAGAATGTGAGCTCAAAAGGTGTACTCATATCAAAATAGAAATATGTTTGATGTCTGATATAAAAATACTACTGAACTTTGCCATAGAATTTGCTCAATAAGTGTAAGTGTGGTACATCCTCAACAAAAACAACGATAGTGCCTCATGAATGCCATTGATTGTAGTGGACCATACACCTCTGAACTCAGCGATCCAGATTCCACAGTGCAGAAGATCTCTGATATACCAGAGCTATGTTGATAGCTGGAACAGAGATGGAACTGATCTGTTTCTGTGTTTAGCACCAAGAAAAACATGTTGGAACCTCATGGAAATGTAATAGAAGATATTTGTCTATGCTGACAGCGATAGAGCTCTGTAGCAGCGATGGCCAGAAATTGTACATTTGATCAGAATTGATACTAGACTTTTGAATTTCCTGCCTGAGAGCAGTGATCCACATCAATGTCCTCCACATTCCTCAGCTATCAAAGAACCTATTATCAGTCTTTAAGATAACTAATGAGGGCTACACTGTTACTTTCTCATTTGAGCAGTGTACAATACTCGAGGAAGATACTCCTCTGACTACATGCACTAGAGTCAGGAACCTTTACGTACTCTCTAATTCAGTTGCATTAGCTAGTATCTCTAATGAAAATGTGAACAACAGTGTTGTTCTGTGGCATAGTCAATTTGGACACGTGAATACAAGATCACATTCTTATATGTTTTGTAATAATTTAGTTGATGGTTTGAATTTCTCATCTTCATTACACAGGAAATCTTTCTTTTGTGAATCATGCATCTATGGGAAGCACTCTAGAAGCAAGTTTCCAAAATCACATTCCATCAAATCAAAGCATGTATTAGATCTTGTACATATCGATCTCTGTGGTCCAGTGCCAACTCCATCCTTAGGAGATGCAGTCTATTTTATCACTTTCATAGATGATTACTCCAGATGGTCTACAATCATGTTCACTAAGCACAAATCTGAAGCCTTTGAATGTTTCAGGAGATTCAAGGCCATGGTTGAGACACAAATGTCTAGGAAAGTGAAGGCACTCCGAACTGGTGGTGGCGGCGAATACATCTCCAACGAGATGTCTGACTACCTGGCTGAACATGGCATCAAAAGACAGTTCACCACTTCCTATTCACCTCAACAGAACGAGATTGCAGAAAGGAAGAACCGAACTCTTCTCAACTCAGCCAGATCAATGCTACATCAAGCACACCTGCGAAGTTCTGGGCAGAAGCTACTGCCACAGCCTGTTATGTGCAGAACAGATCCAATACCAAAGCCGTCAACAACAAAACTCCTTATGAAGTTTGGCATGGGCACAAGCCCAGTGTCAGCCATTTAAAAATCTTTGGCTGTATGTGTCTTGTTCACATTTCTAAATAGCTTAGGAAGAAGCTAGATCATAGGACAAATAAATGTATTTTCATTGGCTATCCTGATGAACATAAAACTTATAAAGTTTATGATCCATCCACCAATGTAGTGTTTGTCTCTAGGGATGTAATATTTCAAGAATATGCATATTATGATTTCAAACAACTATTGATAGATGATGCTATGTTATTTCATCCTATTCTACATAGCATTCAACCTTCCAACGTTGATGATTTTGCTGAATTCACACGTGTGGGATGCCCTACACATGTATTTTTGATCTCCTAAGCCCAGTAACACCATAAAGATCTTACTAGCATTGGTCGTCAATAGGAAAGCTGATCATACAAGCAATATTATTGTGTTACAAGCAAGATCTGTTAACAAAACATAAGACTAAGCATCATAAATACCTCTACTCAACTAGAGAGAGAAAATAACAAGTACAAAACTCATGGAGAGAGAGAGGGCACAAAGAGCTTGTCTTCAAATTTGCATTACACACAAATTTCATCATTTTCTCAATGAGAGTACATCACATATATATAGATTCATGGACTCTTCTCTTACTTTGAGTTGAATTGGAGTTGTGAATCCACCTCTCAAGCTATCTAGACTTATTCAAGCCACCTCACTATGTCTAAATGTGCCACCTAGTCTTTTCATGCATTAAATGTGGCATGTAAAGTACAAATGGCAATTCCTATGGTAGCTCGAGTTTCTACTTCTACCTACCTTGAATATTTTATTCTAAGATGGGTCTTTACTAAGCCAAAAGAGCTCAATTCATCTTTGGCATTTTTTAGGACCCATACTCACAACATTAGATAGATTTTTCAATATTTTGACAGATTTTTTTATAGAACTTGTAGCTATAGCTACAGAAGCCGAGCAACAGACGACATCTCTAACCAGACCAGACCAAGCTAGCTCGAGCAGATCTGGAGAAATTCAAGAAGAAGCATCATTGCATTCTAGTCAACCAAACGTCTGCAGATCCTCATGGACGCGGACAATTCCTGGGAGGTATACACCTCAATCATTTTGGACTTCATCAGAAGAACTAGAAAGCCTAGCCTGTGAAGTGGCAAGAAGCTATGGAAAGTGAGTACACCTCACTTTTGATGTATCAGACATGGACATTGGTCGACTTCCCCACTCACAAGAGAGTTATCAACAACAAGTGGATCTTCAAGAAGAAGATCAACTCTGATGGTTCCATTGCTAAACACATGACTGATGGCTAAAGGATTCACTCAAGTCCAAGGAGTGGATTATCAAGAAATTTTCAGTCCTGTCGTCAAGATGCAATCAATCAGGACTCTGATTGCATTAGCAACCACAGAAGACCTCGAAATGCACCAAATGGATGTCAAAACAACAGTTTTCAATGACAACATCGAAGAGGAGCTGTATACCTTCCAACCGAAAGGATTCGAAGTCAAAGGCCAAGAGCACAAAGTGTGCAAGCTGCACAAAGCAATCTACGGTTTGAAACAGGCCGCAAGAGCATGGTTTGATAGAATCAACTCTTATCTCATTCAATTGGGATTTGCAAACAATTCAGCTAACTGTAATGTTTATTCAAAGCATATAGGCTCCAATTCAGTTCACATAGCTCTTTACATAGATGATGCATTTATTCTGTCTAACGACACTTTTCTACTACACATTACTAAGAGTGATCTGTACATGACCAATTTAGAAGTTGACAACTTGAGTTGTATTTCACTGTCACTGAATACTAGAATTCATGGCAAATCCAAGCACATAGAAATACAGTATCATTTCATTCGGAAGAAAGTTTTCTCAGGGCAAGTGATCCTTCAATACTGCTCCACAACAGAAATGGCTGCAGACATCTTCACCAAAGCACTTGCCAGGACCAAGCATCAAAAGTTCTTCAACATGCTAAACCTAACAAAGATGTCAAGGCACCAACCGTGACCTTAAGGGAGACTGTTGGAAATTAAGCCCACAGTTGCCTCCTGTTGGTGTATGATGTGAAATGTTTGGTCTATGATTGATTACGATTGCAGCAGATGTGATGGAAGCTAAACACAAGAGGTGAGTAAAATGATGCCTCTACCAACAGTAAGAAAATAATGAACACAGTAGTAACTGTGATTTCAGAAACGTGGATTGACTAGGAACGGAATCAAAAGCTTGTTATCCCTTTGGGTTATCAGAGTAGGAGTCTGTGACTGCCATAACAGAAAGATTGCAAAGCATTAGGCATCTTGGACAGCCATGTGATCCTCTGTCTCTGATAATCATGTTTGTGTGCAAGAGAATGAGAGAGACAATTGCATTCAAACAAGAATGTAAGGATTGAACAGTAGCGAATATGTATATATATATATATAAGTGAATCGAAACACAATACAATAGTGTTGACAAGCACATGCTCCTAATTACAGACTCAAAACAATAGCTATAGTTCTAAATCTCTCTCTCTCTCTCTATGTATAAATCACTAACTCTAAGGAGCTGGCTACTTAAGACCTTTTGGTCATTTGATCACTCTGTGCATACAGATTGTTCAACTCAACAACACCTATCTATCACCCCTTCTCTTCGCGCAAATACATATTTATAGCTATCAGAGTATTCTGATTTATTGTAATCACAGTTTACAAGATGATTAATAGCCGTTTAAACAAGATCCGTAGATCTGTTATTGGAGTGTCGTGAAGGAGGAGAAGTATAGAGTAACGTATCCTCCGTATGTGTCGTAGTGCAAAGATGTAGGCCGTGACAGCCGTAGTTTGTCCACAATTGTTTGAACAACCACTGATCATTTGATCAGTTGTTGATCGTTTTCTTTGTAGATAATCGTTTGTTTCCTTCGTTGATAATCGTAAGTGATAACTTACAGAGCTAAATGATGAGATGGGTCAACCATTGTTAGTTGACTTCGCAGGAACTCGTAAGTCGTCATTGCAGGTCGACTTCGTTGATGACCATAAGTAGGTGGCTTACATTTAAAAATGATTTAGGAGAGTTGACTCTGGTCATTCATAGGAGATCGTAAGAAGCTTACTTGCGGTGGTCCACAAGATTTTGCAAGTGCTCATAGATGGTAACCCACAGTTTTTAACGACTCCCTGTGGTTTGTGATTTGTGGTTTGAGTCGTGCTTCTCCATAAACAATGTTTTAACGGTTCCCTTCGGTCAGACTGCAGGCTGGCGATAGCTTTGCAATTATGCCTGATTCAACTTTGCTTGTATTTGCAGACTGATTCTGAGAGATAGAATTCTTGAGAGTAAAAGGAGGGCAAAGGGATGAGTAGGAGAAGATTAGAATTCCAACACGCCCCCTTAAGCTTGATGCTATGAATTGGGACTCAAATTGAGATTTAATAATTCTACTAGAGCAGAATGTTTGTCCCTTGACAATGGTTTTGTCAGAATGTCAGCCAACATATTGTCGGTGTGACAGTAACCTAGTGCAACGTCTTCGTTCTGAACTTTCTCTCTAAGAAAATGAAGTTGAACCTCTATATGTTTGGTCCTTGTGTGAGTTCGTCGGTTCAATGACAGAGCTATACAACATAGATTGTCGCACTGGAGTATAGTTGGGCCAATTTGTGAGAATCTCAGGTCCCGTAGTAGTCTTCTAAACCATAAAATCTCCTTCATTGTTGACGTAGCTGCGACATATTCTGATTTCGTAGAGAATAATGAAATGCATCTCTACTTCCTGCTATTCCATGAAATGGGTCCTCCTACAAGAAAGCAAATGTAGCCAGAGGTGTATTTTCTGGTATCTACGTCTCCTGCCCAATCTGAATCAGAATAGGTAATCAAAGAGAGTGCAGCTTCTGTATTTCCGTTGTAAGTCAAGGCATAGTGCTTTGAGGATTGAATGTACTTCAAAACTCTTTGTAGAGCTTTCCAGTATTGTAAGCCTGGATTGGACATGAATTGCGACAGTGTGCTTACAACATATGCTAGATCAGGTCGTGTGCAAATCATAGAGTACATGAGAGAATCTATAATAGACTGATAAGGGTAATTGCGCATTTCTTGCTTATCTACCTTTGTTCTGGGGCACATGTCTTTGGATAGCTTGCATCCTGGATCCATAGGAGTGTCTACGGGCTTGCAATCCTCCATGTCGTATCTTCAAAGTACATTAAGTAGGTAAGATTGTTGGCTTATGGTGATCCTTCTACTCGCATGATCTCTGTGAATCTCCATTCCAAGTAGGTAATGGACTGGACCAGTCATCTCAAACTCTGATGAGAGTAAGGACTTAGTTTCTTGCAGCAACTGATTTGAATTGCTGATGATTAGAAAATCATCAACGTATAATGCTATTATAATATAGCTTGGCCCCTTTGGTTTTAGATACACATTTGAATCTGCGGTGCAAGAGGTAAAGTCATGCTGCAACAAGAAATGATTTATCCTATCATACCAGGCCCTTGGAGCTTGCTTCAGACCGTATAATGCCTTATGCAATTTGCATAATAAAAGCTCCTTGCCTTGAGGGATGTAACCTTTTGGCTGATAGATGTAGACATCTTCTTGTATGTATCCATGTAGGAATGCCGTCAGGACGTCCATCTGGTGAATATCCAGATCTTCTGCAGCAGATATAGCCAATAGAGTATGAATAGACTGATGTTTTACTACTAGACTGAAGGTCTCATTATCCCATATACTTGATCAAACATCAAAATTTAACCAGTCTAGCTTTCCATTTGGATATAGATCCATCTAGCTTAAGCTTCAGTTTAAAGATCCATTTAGAATCAATTGGCTTTACACTGTAGGAGGAATGACAACACTCCAGGTCTTGTTCTTTATTAAAGATTGATACTCAGCATCCATGGCAGCTTTCCATTTGTCCCCATCGAGCATTGACAGTGCTTCTGCTACGGTGACAGGTTCGTCATGATTGATGAAATCTTGAGGGATGAATTGGTGAGGCTGCTGTCGTTGTCTCACAGATCTTCGAACTGCATGTGCTTGATCAGACGATTCTCCTCGGTGAATGACTAGGACCGTAGTAATTTGCGATTGAACGATCGTGGTCTAGGCCCATCGATGGTAAGTGGAGCCATTGGGACGAACTCCGTTGTTTGAACAGTCGTAGGTCGTAGCCTATCGCTCGAAGGTGGAGCTGCTATGGCAGTCTCTTGTATTGGTTGCTTTTGTTTGAAATTGTAGTATTTGTCTTCAAGGAAGACAACATCATGACTGACCGAGATCTGGCCCATAACCACATCATAAACATGATATGCCTTGTGAGAAGTTGAATAGCCGATGAAGATACTTTTACAACTTACTGGGTCTAGCTTCTTCCTCAGATCAGATGGCACTTGTGCATAATAGAGACATCCAAAAACACGCAGGTGTTTCAAACTTGGTTTGCAAAGGGTGTCTTGGAATCAACTGCTTTAGTGCTAGAGTAGTTTTGCAGATAGCAAGCCATAGAGATAGCTGATGCCCAAAAGGTTTGAGGCAAATGCGAATTTATTGTCATGGATCGTGCAGCTTCCAACAGTGTGCGGTTCTTCCACTCTGCTACTCCATTTTGTTGTAGAATATAGCTCGTAGTAAATTGGTGGTGCACTCCACATGAAGATCGGCAGTCCTTCATCTCATTTGACAAGAACTCTCCCCCTGAATCAAATCATAGGGCCTTGATCCTCTGACCAGTTTGATTTTCAGTGTATTGCTTGAAGTCCTTGAAGCAACAAAATGCTTCTGACTTGTTCTTAATGAATATTACACTGGAAAGTCGGGAGTAATCATCAATGAATGTGATAAAATACAGAGCTTGACCCAACGAAGGTATGCTTATAGAACCACACAAGTCACTGTGTATCAGTGACAAAATGGACTTCGCCTTTTGGCTTGTCCTCTGGAAAATCTCGTTCTAGGTTGTTTCCCTAGAAGACAATTTTCATAGATAGTCTAATTAGTTGTGGTGACAACAATTATATTCATGTCCTTGACCATTTTATTGTGATGCATATACAAGATTGAACGCATGTTTAAATGACCTAATCTTTGATGCCATAAATTTGCATCTGAACAACTCACATAAAGTGCAACATTGTGACTCAGTATTATGTACAAATTTCCTTCTTTGTAAGCAGAGAGGATTTCCTTTGAGTTCTCATCTAAAACAGTACATCGGTTGGTAGTGAACAAAGGAACAAAGCTCTATAGTCATGATTTGTGATCTTGCTAATAGACAAAAGGTTCTTTGTTAATTTGGGTATATAAAGTACTCCATTAAGCTGCCTAGTGATGCCATCAGAGAACTGCAGTTGAATAGACCCTTGGAATTCAACTTGGTGTGAACTGGAGTCACCAAAGAAAATGTACTTTGATGCTGTAGCTGTGAGTGTAGAGAAGAGGTCCTTGCATGGCATCATGTGCTAAGAAGCACCTGTGATGGGCATCTCTACTGGATTGTGTTGGGGGTATTTCCGACAAATTGCAAATAAATAATATTGGCCAATAAAATGTGTTGCGAGGGCATGGCTTCCTGTGCGTATAAGCCCATGCCCCAATGAGCACGCAAGTTGAGTTGTAAATAAAATAATATACTTGGGTCCCTTTGTAATTAAAATAAAACTTGAGGCCCAAAGTCAATTTTAAACTTAGAGTTTACTTTTTTAGAGTTGGGTCCAATTTTGGACTCACATGAATCTTGTGATTTTCACTGTACTTTTTGTGGACCCTTGGATCAAGTTGGGTCCAAGATGAATGGATAGGATCAATGTAAATATTAGCCAATAGGATTTTGGGACAAGGGCCTTCCCCATTTATAAAAAGGCACCATTTGTACTTTATTTCCATGCTTAATGAGAAGGAGAAAACTCTACCACTTTTTGGAGAGAAGCATCCTCATTTGCTATTCACTACTTGCTAATGCTTTTGATTGTGTTTTCATTGCTTTCCATTTCCATGTTTATTGGTTGTCTTAGTTAATGTTTCTCCATTAGCAAGCATAAGGAGCATTTGAGCTAACCTCCACTCTCACCCTCTATCTCTCTCTTTCCCTCTTCTCTTCTCAATCTCTTCTAATCTTCTCTTTCCTTTAACCTACAATCATGATGAAGGTAGTTTAGAGGAGTCGAGTTAGTGGAGGTAGCGTTAGCGGTGGTAGAGTTAGACGAAAAGTAGGGAACTAACTAAAAGTAGCATCTATGCATAGTTAGGTGCCTATCTAGTGAACTAACCCTTGTTGACAGGCGGGAGGGCTACTACAACAATAGATCGAAGACCCTACAGTGGTGCCTTTGTTTTCACTAACTAGTGTAGTTGCATTTCAGCTATTTCTTGTTTTTTAAAGTAGTTTTAGGTAGATTTTTGGGTGTTTGGAGTTAGTTTTCTGTGTTTTTTTTTTTTTTTGTGTTTGGGCTATTCACAGCTAGTGGAGGAGGTGTGAGAGGGTAGAGGGGGCCTTGAACAGCCTCTAAGGGCTTGAAACCCAAACCAACCAGCCAAAAAACCCAAAAAAATATACCAATCTGTAATTTGGAGGGAAAAAGACCCTAAAATCCAATCAGATTTTAATGTATCCAAAACTAGTAAGAGTTAACCCTTGCATGACTGGCAACAGCACCAGGGTACTGTCCCAGACCTGCATAGAAGCCTGTGAGAGTTAGTTCCAAGCAGATTGAAAAGATCAGAGAAAAATCATAAAAAAATCAAAAAACCCTTGAAAAAATTCAAAAAAATGCAAATCTTCACCAAAATTCTCGCAGAGCCGTGAGACCAGGACACAGAAAAGCTTGAGAGAGTTAGTTTGATGTCTAAGTGACTGTGCGAGAGTTCCCAGTGAAAAAAAGATGGGAAAGTACTAGAGAACCTCCGCAGACACTAAAATTTTAAGTTCTAGTGGGCAAGAACTCTTGAAAAAGATCCTGAAGTTCCATCTCAGTGATACAAGGACATAGAAGAGCTTGCGAGAGTTAGTTTGATTTCAGTTGGCAGAAAATTGGGTTTAAGTGCTAAAAAATCACTAAAAAGTGAAAATCCAGCACATCCTTACAATAAGAACTCTCGTAGACCACTTCAGTCGATTCAAAATGTCAATTTCCATCAATGATAAAGCTTTTGAGAGTTAGTATAGAGATTTCGTGAAGATCCAGCCAAAATAGTGGTTCTGGACCCTCGCATACAGTGAAATTTTCACTTAGTGCGAGAGATGACTCTTGCAGAGAATTCCATAGTAAGATCTGACCCATATTTAGCTACTATGATCCTTGCAAGAGTTACTTCCCAAAGATCTGAGAGATATCAAGTTTATTATCTGTAAAAATAGCTAAAGAACTCTCGCACAACCAACCCTCACACAAGAGAAGCCTTGCAGACTAGATTAGTGGAAAGATCTGCACCAGATCCAGCTACTGTCAAAATCTCAGGTCAATCAGTGCATGGAGCAAGAAGTTATCAAGGAAAAACCATCGTAAAAGGCCTAAATTTCACTTTCGGTCGATCAGATTGTTCAAATCCTTAAGATACAGACTGCATCCCACTCTACAAGCAAGATCCAACTACTTTGGACCCCACCATCGGATGAAATTGAGATCTAGACGATCAGTAGCAAGAAGGACAACAAATCAAACACCACATCTTTCTCAAATTAGCGGTTGTGCAACAAGAGGTAGAACCGGAACTAGTGCCAATGGATCCAATGGGCCAACCCGTACCTGTTGCTCCCTTGCAAGCAGTCCAGAGAGCACCTCAGATGGAGATACCAAAATACGACCGATCATCGGATCCCATCTGCTTTCTCCATATCTACGTGCAAGCTCGTGAAATCTACAACGAATGGACACCTACAAAAAACTTGATGTTGTTCCCCATGTCCTTATTAGCAGTGGCTCAGGATTGGTTTTTCAACTTGTCAGAGGAAGAAAAATCTACCTGGGAAGCGGTTAAAGCAGCTCTCATCATGCGCTTTAAACCAAGAAAATTCCTAGAAGACACATTTCTCCTGTTGAGCAAAGTCAAGATGGGAAAACGAGAAAGGGTCAGGGAATATATTGAACGGGTCAAACATCTACGATCCGAGTGCAGTGCAGCCCTAGCTCCCGATCATGCGGTGATGATGTGGTTCCTAGCCGGACTACCACAGAGCATCAGAAGAGAATTGAAACGACGGGAGCAGCACGCTACTCTACAAGAAGCTATGGAAGATGCCATCAGGGAAGAGGATGAGGGATCTAACGACGAATATCCATCCACCCATAATCCTGCTCCCTCGATAGCATCATCATCATCAAACGCATCCGCTCTATCCACAGAACTGTTGTTGGATCAAATGAGAAAATTACACAAACAACAGATAGAGCAACTTACGGCACAGTTTGATTAGAAACTGAAAGCCTTACAAGGAGCTGTAGCAGCACTGCCACATCAACCGGAACCAAAACAGCTACTGTATCCACGACCGGAGAATGTATGGTGTTCAGTATGCACACAAATGTGGCAAAGGACACATAATTGCAGAATGTCCTTACAAAGGACAATATACATCCTCTTGTCGAGAATGCGGTTATGGACACTGCCTCAAAAATTGTCCATTGAGACCTGGACCAGTGCACTACTAAACTTCATTGCAATATAACAACCAGCAGTTCCAATAGAGATGCCACCAGAAGGGCAACAATTCCATGCTCCTATGCTAGTCGTTACGCGAGCACAGAAGGGGAAGGAAGTGGCTCCTTCACCAGCACCATCGGTCATTGATGACCAACCCTTAACTTCAGCGCCATACCCGAATGCGAGGGAAGAAAGAAGGCAGTACCATAAAATACGACACTGGGTACAAAGAGCACAAGCGGAGGAGAAAGAGCAAGAAAGGGACAATCCTACGAAACCTCCAGCTGACGGTGAATGGGTCACAAACGGGCTCACCATTGTGAACTGATCAGAACGATCGGTTGCATTGTCATGAACCACCTTTTCACATGGTGGAGCCCAAGGAACCACACACTGAAAGGCTCACAATCTTATTGGCAAGCCATGTTAGTTTACCTCTCAGGGAATTACTGCGGATTACACCACAAGCTAAAAGCTTTTTGGCTGAATGGGCCAAAACGAACAAGGAGCCAGTAGCACCTGAGCCCATATATTGTGCGGGTTATGAAGAAACAAGTAACGTCCTCCACATTGGGGCAGCGTGGGGAAGTGAGAAACATAATATCACTCTGCCAATCAAACACAAGAGATACAGAGACGAGGCATTAGTAGTAGATGGAGGATCAGGTGTCAATTTGATCTCCACTACTTTATATGAAAAGTGGGATTTACAAGGGTTGAAGCTAGCAAGATTCGTCATCAAGCTAGCAAATCAATTCTGTGTAAAACCAAAGGGTGTGGTTGCCGATATCGCTATAAAAATAGCAGACATGCAGTTTATGATCACTTTTGTAGTCATGAATATACTTGAATCTCCAACTGCATATCGTGTTTTACTGGAAAGACCATGGTTGAGGACTGCGCAAGTAGTACACAACTGGGGTACAGGAAAACTCACCTTTGAGAACAGAGAGCAGACTGTAAAGGTTGATCCAACCACATGGGCGGTGAAACCTATTGCACCCAAAGTTGATGACAGATCATCCACGACAGATCACACGATTGATCGTTCGAGGCCAACCAAGAGTGGTCACTATGATTCAGAGACGGATGTCGTGAGATGGATGGATGCATTAGAAACTATTGACTGCTGAGCATGTCAATATGAATCAGATCCTAAACCCAGCACATCTTCACCCAAGTGTTACACTATGGACACACCAATCACATTTGGGGTGAATATGATAAACGTAGCATGGTTGTCAACGAAACCTATTGAGAACCCAATGGACAATGATTTAGTTCCTTGGCAGCATGCTCTAACTTATAATAAGGATACTGAGCTGACTGATGAGCAGGTCTTACAACACATAGACCCAGATCATTACGGAATCAAGCAAGTACCAGCTCAACCGCCACTCCAGCCTTCTATCTTCCATTGTGCTACACACTAACCTTTATCCGCCATCTGCCACATCCACATCATCCCAACCTGCAGTTATTGACACAATGGCTAGCAAAAGAATGTGTGGTGCTGCCTCTTCATCCTCGTCTCCACCTACCACCAAAAGATGTACCACCACCACTACAGTAACCACTCGATCAACCACCGCCACTTCTCCTTCTGTATAACCTCCTCCTCTTGTTTCTATTGTCTTCTAAAAGCTTTCATTGATCTATCAAGAGAGCTGTAAATAGATCAAGCTAAATTTGAGGAGGAGTGTGAAGAATTGCCAAAAATTGGCAAATCTAGCTTGATCAAAAACCATGTAGAATAGTGTAAATTGTGTACACAAGTGGGTCCCACACATGTGAGGCCATGATGCTACATGGCTGAAGGGAAGAATAGGACTTTATGTGAAAGTGTTAAAGCTATGAGGTTAAGTGCTAATCTTACTTCTGTTCCATTGTCTACTATCCTTTCCATCACTATCGCATCCTCCATTGCTCATGTCTCCACCGTTGCTCCTCTCCAATTTAACCCCTCTGATTCTCAGTTTTCTCTGGACACTCTGACGTGGATGCAGGTCATTAACTTTTCACTACCACGTCAAACCATTTCTGCTCCATCCTCACCTTCCGTGCTCTACACCACACGTCAATTCCTCTTTGTTCCACCCATCATCTCGTTTGGACAAACAGTCCCCACCCCCATTTCCTCTATTGTTTCTCTCACACCACCTGTTTTGCCACCAAGGTTGCTGAGGGCAACCAACCGTTGCTTGATGACGCATTTGTTCAGACAATTTTCATACCATCACCAGATTGGACAGATCCCACCGTCGCAGATGACAACAGGTCCCCCAAGAACCCAATTGAAGACAACGATGATGGCACTCCACCAGTGTTGGGGCCACTACCACACAAGCCTCTCTCGGTGCCAGCATACCAACTATTTCAACAAATTTAACGACGGCGTACCAAACCTTGGGGACATACATCCAGGAGGCGATAGCAGCTAGAAAAACTCGTCGGGCTAGCTCAACTTGCACCAGACTCAAGGACGCTCTCTCAAGCAGAGATGAACCTCTTTAGGTGTCAGGTGTAGGTATATAGCCAAATGTTAAATAGCTACTAGGCAAGGTTCAACAAATACTGGGCAAGCGCAACTACTAGTTTGCAACAACTATGGGTGAACGTGCACTTCCTGCCATGCACACGACGATCCAAATGGGTGACACCCCTCTAGACAAGATCACTATTCAAAATTTCAATTGGCCACAAATTCCATGAGAGCATGGTTGGAATACGGATGTAGACGCCCGAAGGGCTCTCACTTTATTTGCCAATAAATATTTCAATTGTCCTGATCTAACAGTCCGCGTGGCAGTCACTTACGCCCGGGACTTAGAGCATTTAATGGGGATTGAAATCAAGTGGGACAATTTTATCCCTCCCATATTCTTTGATCCTGATAAGACACTCGCCTCCGACAAGTCGAAGATCAACTGCCAATCGCTCGAGTCTATTATCGAGCTGCATTCCTTGACGATCCCTGGACGCACAGATTCCAAGCGTGGGTCGACCAAGACTCGTTCATAGGAGTCCACAAGTCCCTTTACATGCCCAAGGACTTGAAGAAACTGGACTGCATTAATTTCATGGAAGACATCACAGGCTACTTGATCCACTAGAGGCGGGCCAAGAAGACTCTTTACTAAACCGGCAGAGTGTCGAGGGACCGGCACTACTTCAAGCCGTGGGTCCTGTTGGGGGTATTCCCGACGAACTGTAAATAAATAATATTGGCCAATAAAATGTGTTGCGAGGGCATGGCATCTTGCGTGTATAAGCCCATGGCCCAATGAGCACGCAAGTTGAGTTGTAAATAAAATAATAGACTTGGGCCCCTTTGTAATTAAAATAAAACTTGAGGCCCAAAGTCAGTTTTAAACTTAGAGTTTACTTTTTTAGAGTTGGGTTCAATTTTGGACTCACATGAATCTTTTAATTTTCAATGTACTTTTTGTGGACCCTTGGATCAAGTTGGGTCCAAGATGAATGGATAGGATCAATGTAAATATTAGCCAATAGGATTTTGGGGCAAGGGCCTTCCCCATTCATAAAAAGACACCATTTGTACTTTATTTCCATGCTTAATGAGAAGGAGAAAACTCTATCACTTTTGGGAGAGAAGCATCCTCATTTGCTATTCACTACTTGCTAATGCTTTTGATTGTGTTTTCATTGCTTTCCATTTCCATGCCAATTGGTTGTCTTAGTTAATGTTTCTCCATTAGCAAGCATAAGGAGCATTTGAGCTAACCTCCACTCTCACCCTCTATCTCTCTCTTTCCCTCTTCTCTTCTCAATCTCTTCTAATCTTCCCTTTTCTTTCACTTACAATCATGATGAAGGTAGTTTAGAGAGTCGAGTTAGTGGAAGTAGTGTTAGCGGTGGTAGAGTTAGACGAAAAGTAGGGAACTGACTAGAAGTAGCATCTATGCATAGTCAGGTGCCTATCCAGTGAACTAACCCTTGTTGACAGGTGGGAGGGCTACTACAACAGCAGATCAAAGAGCCTACATATTGATCTTGTACCATCAACACCTTCTCTTCATCATGGGATCCTTTGACTATGTTAGAGTTCCCTTCATGGTGCTGTTGCATCTTCTTCTTTGTTTCATTGTGCTTGATGATGTGATAGTCCTTGATGTCGTGGTTGGCCCTTTTGCAATATCTGCAAAATAGCTTGGTCTTGGACGATGAGTGACTATACTATTGTTGTTGTTGTGGTTGTGATACTGCTGGATGTTCTGCCTTTGTCTTCTTATCCTTGAAGCCTTTCTTCTTCTTGGATTGCTACTTGTTTGAATAGAGTGCCATGGATTTGGAACTCATAGATGTGAACAAGCTTTTCTTCCTGACTTCTTCCTGCAACAAGCATGTTGTCAATTTTTGGAGAGACAGTGCAGAGATATTTTCAAAAGCAACACTAGATTATTGTAGGAGGATGAAAGACTGGAAAGAAGTGACATGGTAGAGTCTTCTTTTGATATAGGGGAACTTATTTCAGCCAGTTGTCTCATGAATTGTTTGAACTCGTTTAGATGGTCGCTGACTTAGGTGCTTTTACTCATTTTGAGTGTTAGTACCTTCTTCCTCAAGAAGAGACGAGTCGAGACATCTGAGGTCTCGTAGATGCTAGTGAGTGTATCCCATGCTTCTGTGGAAGTAGTGTAGTTGGATACATGAGCAATTTGAGTGTCTTTAAGGTTAAGAGATACAATGGCAAGAGCCTTGTCATCCTTGGCTTCCCAAGTTGGGAGCTATTCGGGTTCTGCCAGTCTGGCTATAGAACCGTTAACGTATTTCCATAACTCCTTTTCAATCAAGATCATCCTCATTTTGAGCTTCCACATGTGGAAGTCATCTCCGTTGAATTTATTGATCAAGCGGATCTCTGAGGTGGCTTCCATAGTGATCAAAATTTTACACAAACAATTTAATAGCTTTGGAAAAAGATCATGAACTCTAGTAATCCACTGAACCAATGTTCTGATACCACTTCTGTTGGTGTATGATGTGAAATGCTTGGTCTACGATTGATTACGATTGCAGCGGACATGAAGGAAGTAGAACACGAGAGGCGAGTAAAATGACGTCTCTACCAACAGTAAGAAAATAATGAACATAGTAGTAACTGCGATTTCAGGAACGTGGATTGACTAGGAATGGAATCAAAAGCTTGTTATCCCTTTGGGTTATTAGAGTAGGAGTCTGTGACTACCGTAACAGAAGGATTGCGAAGCATTAGGCGTCTTGGACAACCATGTGATCCTCTATCTCTAATAACCGTGTTTGTGTGCAAGAGAATGAGAGAGACAATCGCATCAATCAAGAACGTAAGGATTGAACAACAACAAATCTGTATATATATATATATATATATATATATATATATATATATATATATATATATATATATATATATATAAGTGAATCGAAACACAATACAATAGCTCTGACAAGCACGTGCTCCTAATTACATACTCAAACAATAGCTACAGTTCTAAATCTCTCTCTCTCTCTATGTATAAATCACTAGCTCTAAGGAGCTAGTTACTTAAGACCTTTTGGTCGTTTGATCACTCTGTGCATACAGATTGTTCAACTCAACAACACCTATCTATCACCCCTTCTCTTTGTTTAGATACATATTTATAGCTATCAGAGTATTCTGATTTATCATAATTACAGTTTACAAGATGATTAACAGTCGTTTAAACAAGATCTGTAGATCCGTTATTGGAGCATCATGAAGGAGGAGAAGTACAGAGTAACGTATCCTCCATATGCATCATAGTGCAAAGATGTAGGCCGTTATAAGGGAATTTCTCTAAGATCCTACGTACAAGACAAAACACAATGGAAAACACACTATGGAGCAACCACCCAACCAAGTAGAAGCAACCAATCAACTCTAGAAGCTTCATCCCCAAGCCAAGGAACAAGAGGCATGAATGTAGAGTGAAACCCTGGCAATGAATCCATAATCACAATGAGGAGTAGGGCGAGTTTGGCCTCTTCTTATAGAGCCATAAGCATCCTGGGCACATAGCCATGCATAGCCCTAAGTTCCCTATACATAGATTCACCTAGAATAGAGTCCTATGCATGGAGCAACTATTCATAGAATTGTTATCGATAACTCTACACATGCATACACTGTCTCAAACCTTGTCTAAACTCCACTTAGTGTGTTTTGGGCCTCACAAGGATATTAATTACTTTCGGGTCACATCCAGTATGATGTGGCATAACTAACAACTTGATTTACTGGAGTATCGTGTATCCAAGACTAGGAGTATACTGAATTCTACTTATGGTCATGGACATAACATTTTTCCCTCCTTAAACTGCTTCTATTCTTAGAAGCTCTCTAAACATGAAAGAATAACAGGAACAATCTTTTAACTTTAAATATCAATCTAGAAAATAATTATCCTTAGTGAAACTTTCACATCAAACAAGTACTCAGAGATAATTCTATTTTCCAAATGATAATCTCTACATTGGAGTACAACTCAGGTTTGAAAAAGTACACTAAGCGATAAATTTCCCAACTGGTTATATTCACCATAAGTTAGTAACATCACCTTCATGTAAAGCTTTTACATGAAATATTGGGTGAAATAACCTAACTTAAGATATCAAAGTCCAATTTCAAGACATGATAATTCATTTAACTAGAATCTCTAGGAGAATCATTAAGATATAGAATCTATAGGAGAATCATTAACTCTGAGTATCCCAGATACTCTTTTGAGTTAAATGCTCCTGTTTCTAGCACCAAATACAAGAGAAATAGCTTTCATTCATCTTAATAGACTTGTTTGTCTCCTAAGATAACTGGAGATCCAATTCAAATGAAGAATTGTACTCAAGCATCTGCAGACCATAAACTGTAGTAGAATAACATCCACTAGATAATTTCAATTCTCCACAAATAAAGTACTTATTTTGTGAGAATATATTTGAGATCCATAGGTCCTCAAATATAATACTGGAGTAGAGAGATTCAAAAACACTAATTCGAATTCTTACTCAAATAATAGATCAAGAATTAATCATCACACTTAAGAATCATTACAATTCCTTATAATCCTCTGACTATAATTAAGTATCTATTTATGATTCGTCAACCATAAATAATTAGAATCATATGATTTGTCAATCATAATTTCTTGAAATCCAAATCATAATCATTTACAAGATACTAGAGTATATGTCTAACATAACTCAGAAAAAGTAAGAGTCATTCCAAAATCTTTCCATTAAGAAAATACTGGATTAAGGAATACTTTCTACCAGGATTCTTAAACTGAAGTGCAAAATTCAAGGTCTATATATCATTTGTAATTAAAGACAATCATCTTCAATTACAAAAACTTTAGATTACAATCCAGAATCACATCTAGATATCCAAAGTCCTGTTGAATATCAATTCAGTTGTTATTCTTGGATTCATTATGATTCATTATCCATTCTAGCTCTCTGGGATACAATCACTAATGAGCTGACTCCCTTCCTTAACTAAGGAATACTCTATCCCAAGAATACTGTATATCCAAAGCACACAATTTTTAACACACTGATCATTTTACCAATTAACTTCATCCTGGAGTAATCAACTACTCAAGTTTTTTGTATTTCTCAAAGTGCCTCAAATGTTAAGGAAATGACTCTGGCACAGTGTGGGGCTACCCTAAATGAGATTTAAGGACACTATCGGGTTTTTCGCAAAAAGCCGACACTGTCATCTGTGGGAGTTTTAGTTCATTTCTACAGAGTGACATTTTTAGCTCATTTATGCAGACAGATTGTTTACGGCCAATTTTCACCACTTATCAGCAATCAATTTCTGAGAAGGAACGGGATGAATGTCAACGGAACACCAGCCAACTGGCAATCGCATTTGACGACCTAAGTACTTAGTATAAATCAGCTATTCATACATCTCATTATCAATGATCAAGATCTGAAATGTTATTGTGAATTGTGAAGGGGCTGAGTGTTATTACACGATGCTTCCTATGCTCTTATCAAGCAGATCATTCATAATAAGAAAGTATTGTTGTTAGCTCTCTATCAAGCTTTCAAGCTTGAACTCTCTTGAGCATTCTAGCTCAATCTTTTAGAGATTTATTTTAGAGTTGCTATTGCGCTACTGCTTATCAGCAGAGCTGCTTATTATCAGACTTATTCTTAGTTACTCAGAGACAACTTAGAGTGCGTGGTTTCTATCCTCTATTGTCTTACACTCATTAGCATCTGATTTTGTTTTTCTGAATCAATACTATCTTCTTATTGCGTTCAGTATATGTTAGAATGCATGCATCACTGTATTGCTTTTGTAATTGATAGAAATCGTCTGAGAATTCAATACTTTATGTTTGGCTACGTAATCACTTAGTATGTAGCAATTTCAAAGTTAGTTGCTAAAGATTGAACGTGATTTTCATCACTACTGCTTTGTTCAATTTTTGATAGGCATAGTCATGCACTGGAAGTAGGAAGACATTATCTATCATATTTTCCAACATGGTATCAGAGCATTATATCATGGTATCAGAGCGTTGATTCTTCTTCAGGTCCGAATACTATTTTGATATCAGAGTGAAAGCTCTAATACTTGATATCTTTCACGATATCAAATTGATATCATATTCTTTAGTTCCTTTCATCGTTTCAGTATCAGAGAATTGATTTCCTGTTGTTGGCACTACTACATCTTAGCGTCATCGATACAATCGACAGACTAAGTTCCAAATGGATTCTCAAAGTAAAGTTGGTCTTATTGTAGACAAGCTGAATGGATCCAATTATCATTTGTGGATATTTAAGATGAAGACCTTGCTAATCTCCAACAAGTTATGGGATGTTGTTACAGGTACAGAAGTAAAATCTGAAGACAACACATAAGACTCAAAGTGGAAATCGGAGGATGGTAAAGCTTTCGTGCTTATTAACCTCAATATATCAAATACACAGATTGGACACATAGCTGAAGCTAAAACGTCAAAAGACGTTTGGGACATCTTGAACTCACTATATGACGTGAGGGACATAACTACTAAGTTACTTCTACGAAAGAAATTCTTCACATTCAAGATGTCTGATGGTGATTCGCTTCAGAGTCACATTAACCAGTTTAAAAATCTCTTGCAACAGACGGCCGCTGTTGGATCAGTCATAGACGATCAAGATGCAATTATGACATTGCTTTCAATCTTGCCCTCTACATATGAGAACTGGGTGATGATCATATCGACACACTCAGATTTAACTCTTACTAGAGTTATCACTATGTTGTTGCAAGAAGACAATAGAAAAAGTCAAGACACTTTGTCTACTTCCTCCTCTCAGGCTCTACATGTCAACAAAGGCTCTAAGCAACAGAAGTAGAAATGCTCCAAGAAGGCTGCAACGAATCATAAGTTGACTCAAAGTCAACTACAATAATCAAATTCACAGTCAAAGAAGATGTTTTGTAGGTATTGCAAGCACAATAACCATGAGATCAAGGATTGCCGAATTCTCCAAGCAAAAAATACAACCACGCAACTTGATCAACAAGCAAACACAGTTTCATCATCTCCCCAGGTCAAAGTGGACGAAGGCGCATTCAGGTCACAGATCAAAGCGCATTTTTGAATGATTCATGGTTTCTTGATTCTGGAGCAACTCAACACATGACCAATCAACGTGAGATTTTCAACCCCTACATGCCTTACAGCATGAAAAAAATTGTTCATCTTGGTGACAATAGTACTCACACTATTGATGGTGAAGGTACTGTAAGATTGCAATTCTAGAATGATCAATTCAAACTACTATCAAAGGTCTTATATGTTCCTAAACTCTCTACAAATCTATTATCAGTAAGTAGAATTGTAGATTTAGGTCATAAGGTAGAATTCAAATCTGATCAATGCAAAATTATTCATAGGAGTAATAAGATCCTTGCACTCGGCAAGAGGCAGGGTTACTTATATAGATTGGACCATCATATTTTGAGCATGTCTAGACAATCCATGGTTCTAGATCTCGAATATCCTTCTGATAAGGTCGATCTCCCTATCTGTCATAGCTACGTCTTTGGAAAGCAGGCTAGGATTTCTTTTAGATCAAACCATAGGCATGCAACAAAAGGTCCATTAGATGTTGTTCATACAGATGTCCTTCATTGCTAGATGCAAAGTATTTCATTACTTTTATTGACAAATTCTCCAGAAGAACAGCTATTTATTTCATTACACATAAATCAGAGGCTTTCATCAAATTGAGACAATTCAAAGAGCATGTTGAGAATCAAACTGGCAAACAAATCAAAGCACTAAGGTCAGATAACGGGGGAGAATACATCTCCACCGAATTCGAGGAGTATTGCCATAACAACAACATTGAACAACAATACATTACCTCCTATTCGCCTCAGTCAAGTGGTCTTGCTGAGAGAAAGAACATAACCTTAGTTGAATCGGCAAAGTGCATGTTATCACATGCGACACTTCCAAAGTACATTTCTCTCTAATGTAGATCCTATAAGTTTTTTTAACTTTAAACATAATTATATTGAATATGATTGCCTTTTCATAGTGCTTTGGTGAAGTCGTCTAATACCAAAAAATAAGTGAAAATTCCTTGCTCTGAACTTTTTTCCTTACGTAGTAGTATTTGATTTTGATATGCTTACTTCAAGAATGAAATCTTAGATTCAAAGATAGTGCGATTGTGCTTCTTTGATAGCCTTTGTGACAACAATATATTCTGATTCAGTTGATGATAATGCTATTGAGGTATGCTCTTGGTTGTCCCAGGATATTGGGCCTTTATTGAATAGAGATAAAAATTTTCATAAATCTTTTTCCAATAATATCATCTTCATATGATATGCCATTGAATCTCTCAATAAGGTAGATAGAAGATGATTGTTCCATGTGTCTTGTAAAATGTTGGATGTGTTGTGACACCAACAATGTACTAGAAATTCACGTAAAAACATCTAAATCTTATCATCCCTTTGTCTATGATGTCTACCCTCGATTACACACACACACACACACAATCAAGCTGTTGGAGGGTTTGTGGATATCAAGGCAATCCTAACCCTAGTTAATAAGAGAGAGGGATTTGGCACCCTGCGTGTGAGTCCAACCTGATGATCATATAGCTATTTGATAATTAGAAAGTCAATAAAAGGACTTTAGGCCTTTTTATGAGACTTTTAATGTCGCAGGGCCTAAATGTCAAGTTAGTGAATAAATTAGGTGTTCCCACCAAATTTCAATTTCAAATTGGTTCCCTCCAATTATTGAATAGGTTCCCAATCTTTTTTAGGTTTGAATAGTTAGGGAGGTAGAAATGGGCCAATAGGATTTTGAGGCCAAGGTCCTCCTCTCCACCACAAATAGGGGCAAACTTGAGTTGCTCCTCATGTTCGAATCTTCATTTCAATACAAGCAGATTGGTTCTCTTATGGAATGGACTTGTGAATGTCCTTGCTCTCTAACTCTATTCCTCCATCTATCATGCTTTGTTGTATTTGCTATTTGTTGGATTTGAATATAGTTGAGCCTTGCATACCAAGACCTTGGTGCTTGTTTCAGTCCATAGAGACTTGGAAACTTTTGATTCATCACCTTCTTTCACAAAACCTGGAGGTTGCTCCTTGTAAATCTCATACTCAAGGTAACCATTGAGAAATGAATTAGAAACATGAAGCTGGAACATACTCCAATTGTGAAAACATGCAAGAGATATAAGTATTCAAATTGTTACCATTTTTACAACTGGTGCAAAGGTGTCTTCATAGTCAAGACCTTTGATCTGTGACTAGCCTTTGGCACAAGGTCAAGGCTTCAAACTCTTGGGTCATTGATTCAACCCACATCTTGGATTGAAGGGCTTCTTGGAGATCTTTAGACTCTTCATCTGATATGAAGAGAGCATGATAGGAAGTTTCACCTTCCACTTGCCTTCCTCCTCCATCATATGTGAGCCTCCTTGGCTTAGATCTTGCTTGTGTAGATCTTCTTGGTGTGGTAGCTTGAATTTGCTCCTCCTCAAGCTCGGCCTCACCACCTCTTGAGCAGCATCAAGATTGATGATTGATCCTGCATGAGACTCATTGATCTGTGCATCATCCAAGTTAAACTTCTGATTTTCATGGAAGATCAAATCTCTACTAACAATATTCTTGTCAGTAGAAGGAAGATATACTTTGTATGCTTTTTTAGTGGATGCATATCCTACAAAAATTTCTTTAACTGCACTAGGATCTTCCTTCTTCCTAGTTTCTAGAGGCACATGCACAAAGCATACACAACCAAAAATCCTATGATGATCTACCTTAGGCTTTTTCTTATACAACATCTCAAATGATGTTTTTCCTCCTATTATAAGATTTGGAAGCCTATTACAAAGATATTTTGCACATGCAAATGCCTCTCCCCAAAATTCTTTAGGCAGAGAAGCTTCTAGCCTAATGGATTTTGCACATTCACACAAAGTTCTATTTTTTCTGTCTGCAACTCCATTTTGCTGAGGAGTATATGAACAAGAAAACTCTCTTTGAATGCCTTCTCTCTCACAAAAGTCTTTAAACTTATTGGAAGTGGATTCTCCTCCACTATCACTTCTCAAAGCTTTCAACTTAAAAAAAAACTGCTTTTCTACATAAGCTTTGAAACATGGCTTTTGAAGACAACATATAGATCCAAGAATATCTTGTATAATCATCTACAAAGGAAACAAAGCAGTTTGCTCCTCCTTTGCTCTTAGTTGATGAGAAATGAACATCAGAGTGCACTAGTTCAAATGATTGCTTTGTTTTGATGCTTGATCTAGGAAAAGGCCTTTTGTGTGATTTTGCCAGCACACAAGCTTCACAAGGTAGAAGCTCCTTTGACAACGTCTTTGGTAGTCCAACAACTTTTCCTTCCTTGACCAGATTGCATGGCTTTGAAATTGGGATGACCCAATCTCTTATGCCACAGATCCTCCTGAAAAACCTTGGTCTCATAAGCAATATTAAAAATGTTAGCCCTCTCCCTAGAATCTAGTTTGTGCAACTTATCAATTCTAGATCCTTTAGCAATAACTTCATTTTTTCTTGAGTTATACACTTGTCAACTTGAAACTTGACATCCAATCCACTATCAAACAACTATCCTACACTAATGAGATTCTTAGTCAATCTAGGTACATAAAGTACATCATGTAAGCAAAAATATTTTGATGATGATGCATGCAGTGGAATACTACCTATTCCTTCAATCCTACACTCTACATCATTAGCAGTATAGATTGATCTTTTTGCACCTAGATATGGCATGAGATTAGTGAAAGAGTTCCTAGAACTAGACATATGGGAACTAGCCCCACTATCTATCCACTAGACTTCTTCATTCTTAAAAGGAAAAGATGAAAAAATAGACATCATTAATGAATCCTCTCTGTCACTCTCAACACCCTCACACTCATCCTCATTAGTAAGGTTAGCTTGCTTAGATTGGTTCTTCTTCTTGAAACAGTTTGATGCATAGTGTCATTTCTTGCCACAGAAAAAACACTTGATCTATGACAACTTCTTCTTGCCACTGGATGTTGCAGCTTGTGAGGACTGATCCTCACCACCTTCTTTGGCTTTGTCCTTCTTGAACTGTTGTTGTCCTTTGCCCTTGCCTCTTGACTTGTCTTTGATGAAGAGTGCTTTGTCATCTCCACCATCTTTCAATGAAAGTCTGTTGATCCTCAGCATCTTGTTCTCTTGCCTGCTTTCTTCAGCAATGAGAACACCTTGCAGTGTCTCCAAGGATGGAAGATTCTCCCTGACAACATAAGTCTGCACAATATTTTCATACTCATCTCTAAGTCCATTTAGGACTACTTGAACAAGAGCATCACCAATACTAGCTAACTCTTGATGAAGATCCTTAACTCTCATGACATATGATGAAGCACTCTCATCTACTCTCCGATAACTTAGAAATATTTGTTTTCTAATTGTAAGAAATCTAGAAGTATTCCTGGTGAATACGCCAAATCACAAAACTGCCAATTGCTTCATCCAAAGTATCGACATCCATTGTAGGAGCAGGCAATAACTTTCCTTTCTGAGTGGCTGCATGAACAATGATTGAGCATCTTCTGATACCAATCTGTTTTCCATGACAAGTTGCATTTGGATCCAATGAAAATATCTCACCAAGTTTACATTCTTTTGTTTTTATTGTAAGCACCACTAACATTCCCACTTTTAAGTTATATACAATGCCTATAAAAGTAAAGACATTATCTTGTTAGAAATTTTCATTAAATAACAATTTGAGCATGCCAACATCCATCACTAATTTTTCATAGTTGAAGATTCATTTACAACTACAACATTCATGATCTAGGTTCGCAAATATAATTTTTTTATGGGGCAAGATAGTGAAATTTTTCAATAGTGGAACTCATTCTGTCATATTTATTGTAAGCACCACTACCATTTCCAATTCCAAATTATAATCAACTTTTTTAACAAGCATAGACGTTCTCTTAGAACAAATTTCTATAGTACATTAGTTGAGCATGTCCATCTAGCACTAAAAGTTCATAACTGAAGATTTATTTACAATTACTGTTTTTGACGAACTAGGTTCGCCAAAATATCATTTTTATTGAACCACAATAGTGTTATTCTTTAGTAGTAAAAATCAATTCAATGAACTTGTTGCAACATGGGTGGTTGGAATTTCTTAAAAACATTTTGTCAAATTTTAATATTGGCATTTGGTCCTCTATGGACTATGAAACTGTGCTTAGTATCTGCCCTTTCATGGAAAGGGAGGCATGTCAAAAGCTTCCATTTTTCATGTTGTGGAGCCTAGAAAATTGCTACCAACATTCAAGTATAATGTGTCCCGAGAAGCCTTTTGTAGCTGCTAATTTCAAACCCTTGTGCTATATATGGCGTCATTTTTATCCTAGACTGAACAAACACAACACGGTGCTTATAGATTATTCACCATACAAATCATGCATGAACAGTCCATTGAATTTTATATTTCCAGAGGCATATACTTCGTTTTCCGACAACAACTATCTTATTGATGTCCTGTGGCCATGCTTAGAACAAATGAAAGAAGCTCCAGACATTGAGAGCTATGTAAAGTCACATTTCATTGGACAAGAAGCGGTTACTACTAGTCTCCCTTACTATAATATGCTTAGAGAAGTGATAGAAGTTCCTTGGGACTCCTGGAAATCAAAAAAATCTACCAAGGAACAAAAACTGCATCCGGTTGGAGGAATGGCTACTGGGATGGCTCAAAAGCAGACTTCACTATACGAGGAGTTGGAATTAGAACAAGTGGAGCTTCTTTATGCTCTTATGTAGAAACCTAAGCCATGGAAGCTTTCAAGGGGAGATGTATTTGCTATTTGTGTACATCTTGGGCTACAACAAAATAACTTTGGTGAACATGCAATGAGAGCGTACATAATAAATTTGATGGATAGACTCAAGCAAGAAAGAGCAATACTATATTAATTAATTTATTTGTTTTACCGTTTTGGTACATGACATTCACATAAAGAAAATACTTGCTATATAACTTCTATTGATCGCTTTTACATTTCTTACACTTTAGATAGTCATGAATATTTAACCAAAATAGTTTGCACTATGATGTAAGTTTTTTGAACAACATATATTTGTTTATTTGTTTCAATGATATTTGGATGGATCTATGTAAACATTTTGTAATGTCTAGAAATAAGTTATGCTTGTGGTGACGTGAATGCTATCACCTACAATTGATAAGTCTAGTATGCTTAAATAAAATAGAAGTTTTTATATTTTCAAAAAATTGTTCATTATGATTACATGAAAATATAATTTAACAATTGAAAAGACATGATACAAAGTAAAGTAATTTCTAAATAGAATATTTAGTTCAGAAAAAAAAAATTGCAATTTAAACATGTCCAATTTTTTTTTGAAATGCCTTATAATGTTGCATATGAAAAACATAAATTCATCATTCTATATGGGCATTTTGCAGGTACCATAGTACAAAAAAAAAATTAAAATTTATCAAATCAAAATATTTATTTTGTGTACTGACACCATATTTAAAATAAATTTATCTTCAAAAGACCTATTTAGTTCGGCAAAAAAGCTTCCAATAGATCAAAAGATCCCATCTACATATGCAAGAAACTCGATTTTTGGGTAGAAGTCAATCTAGCATGCTCTAGCGTTGATATATTCACCAAATCCTTGATAGATGTGCTTGATCCTTTCATAACCTGCAACACAAGAGCTCTGATACCATGTGAATAATTTGGGATCAAGCAAGTTCCAAATCCATAACCTGATCTATGGTTAGAAATAGATCACCTCTAACAATCCTGCCAATGTAGAAAAACCAACATCTACCTAATGAAAGAAAAGCAAACTCACTAAGAACCTGATCAAATATCAAACATAAGATATAATGAAGTTGCTATCTATACAAAAATAGTAAGCTACTATATTGAACACCTGTGGATCCGAAAATAACATAAAATAAGCATTCTACACACAAGATTGCAAGATATCACCAATATAGTGCACCAATGAATAGATGAATCTAAGAGAACCATGTATAAGCATGAAATGAGATAATATAGAGAGAATGTCTTCTCTTCAACGAGTTACATCCTTTTATAACAGGTCCAAGCCTAACTTTAAACTTTGGTTTCCCTCCATAATGAAAAACTTTGACTATTATTGTGACTAGATTCAATGTCTCTACTACTCAAATTGAATCTATCAAAAACTCGTGTTCTATAGTTTTCCACACTTTTCAAGAGTGTTTATTCAAATGCTTTTAGACTACTATAGCTTTGAAAAGTCAAACTCTAAGTCTAATATGAAAATTGGCCTCAATTGTGTATTTGACAATTTATCAAACTATGACCAATCTTGATTAAACTAGTTGAAATCTTTCACAAGAGTGACTCATCAGTTGATAATGGACCATACCTTGTGCATTTCTTGATACATAGAGTCCCTTGTCTTTGCTTGTATTCTCCCTTGTGCTTGAAGCACATCCTTGTAAGACACAAACAACATTTCTTGTTACAAAAATGACATTTTTAATTCCAACAACAAAATTATTCCAAATCGATTTTTAAATATTTAATGCAACATTCAAGACCAATCATATTACCTCCTTGGCTGAGCATGTTTCCATCAAAGCCAACCACTTCATCGCCATTCTTGGGAGTGCCATCACCAATATCATAAGTGCTATTTCTTTTATTATCACAGCCATTAGTTGTTAGTCTATGTCTCATAAAGCATTCACTTGCACAATGAACATATTCCCCACAATGAAAACATTAAACTTGAGATTTGTTCATGTTACTTTCAAGTGAGGCATCAAAACCTTCATTAGTGAAATTAAATCTTTCCTTATTACCCCTTCTGGATCCACCCCTTCTCTCCATTTTGATGAAGAAGGCTTTTTCATTGTCCCTTGAGTTGATCGAGTGAAGCTTCACCCTTGCTTACTTGGTATGTTGGCATGTATAGAATCTTTGCGCAACAACTCATTATGTAATTTCTTCAAGGTAGGTGTCTCCTTGACTCTTCAAGATAACACCTCTTGATTTATAGAGTCTTGTAATGTGTTCCAGTCCTCCTTTTTCATAATGGCTCCCTCCAACTCCATGTTGACTTCATTGAACACATTCATTTTGATGACATGTAGAGCTAGTCTACCTCTCTTGTCAACCTAACTCCACTTTGCACTTGTTGAAGGGTCCCTTCAACAACAAATACAATTTCCATCAAATTGTGTATCACCAACAAAGATTACATTCCTCATTCTCCAAATATATTAACTAAAAGATGTCAGTTTATCACTTGTTTCCAAGACTATTGCCATGAAGTGCCATTTTGATTACATAGTGAAAATATAGATCAAACTTGATTAAATGAAGATGATATGCACAAATTCTAATCTTCTGTTCCAATATTACTATATATGTGTAATGGAATAGATTCTAAATACTTGTAAGTGATCATTTTTTATCATGAATAGGTGTACTTGCAAATCTTCTACTCAATTGGCAATTCTATGAGACAATGTAGCAATTTTGATGTAAATCACTACCAAATGCAAATCAGAATGAATTTTTATTGATGAGATATAGTTCAAATGCACTTTTAGTAATAGGAATATAGGGTATCATGCCTATGTGAAGGAAAACCCCTCTATGGCAAAATAGAAACACCAAAGATAGTGAAAATTGCCTTTTTATCTTCACTATTTGAATGAGTCTTTAACCTTGCACAAAACCACCTGGATCAGCTGAACAAAAAATGGAAGATGTTCAACCAAAGCTTTGATACCAACAAAGTTTCAAATAGCAAGAAAACCAAAAAAACATCAAAATTTGGACAATCTTTAATCTTTAAATTTGTTTGTTGCAAAATTAGTAA
Organism: Diphasiastrum complanatum; assembly: GCA_029204225.1. Taxonomy (NCBI): domain Eukaryota; kingdom Viridiplantae; phylum Streptophyta; class Lycopodiopsida; order Lycopodiales; family Lycopodiaceae; genus Diphasiastrum; species Diphasiastrum complanatum. The sequence continues at coordinate 53,129,231 of CM055099.1, forward strand.
ACTAGCAAGTATATCATGATCTTGGTTCCAATGCTTTTGAATATAGAGAGGGTCCACATAATACTGAAATCTTGATTTAAAATAATAAACAGCACATCCATGATAGGATATGCATTTGTTTCATGTATTAAAGCTTGGTTCAAGAGAGCAAAGGATACGGACACTTTAGAGAGAAAGGTAGAAGCAAATATAGACAATGTAGTGTGATTTTTGCTCTCCAATTCATCACCAAAAATGAGAGATTCTTAATGAATTAACTTTAGCCTATTTATAGTTGCACGCATGCTAAAAATAAACAGGTCTATAAACTAGGGTTGCACCTTGAATCATAGCCATCCAATACATAATGGTGTAGATTCACTAAATTGGCCATCATTCATTAGTATTGCAAACTATATGAAAAAACAATAAAGAAATGTCATTGGACCTCCTTGGCCCCTTCCATGAAGAATGTTTTAGATGTGAGCTACAAGAAACTCTAAATAGGGTAAATCCCTTTTCATGTATGTCTATTATTTGTTGATGATGCTAAGAAGAGGAAGTGTCTACACTTTGACTACATTTTCTCTCTCTAGTTGGTATTGTGATTTCTATGTCACGTAGTAGTACATGAATGAAGTGTGTGTTTTACCATGGATGTGATCCTCGTCATTCTCCAAGCTCATTTTATCAATCTTGTTTGGATCAATTACCATTTTTGAAGCTAGATCAAGGTGTATTGTTGAAACATAGTTTTAGAGTCAGCTGGAAGATTAACATCTTTTAATTACTCTATTTGGAAGATCAAGATGAGATAGTCAGTTCTGATATAAGAATTGATGGACATTATGCTATAGGTGGAGGAAATGACCCAAAACCATAAGAAGGAATCAAGTGTGACAAAAGTGCAAGACTAGCTCTACACATCATCAAGATGAATGTGTCTAATGAGGTTATAAAAGAGTTGAAGAGAGTTACTGTAGCAAAGGTGGCTTGGAACAAATCATAATGGATTCATGAAGACAATAAAATCTCAAGGATCTTTAAGAATCAAGTCAATCAAAGCTATTGATTTGAAGGCAAGTCGGCCAATGCCTATACCATCAAGATCAAATCAATCAACATGGAGCTTGAAGACATTGGAGGAGAAAATCAATCAAGGAAGAGGAGCTTGTTCAGATATTTCTCAATGGATTTGGAAGTGGTTATGGAAACCCGGTCCGTTGCTTTGTTATTCAAGAGGACCTTCCCTCCTTGGAAAGCTCTGCAACGTGTGCTAGTGCTCAAGAGGCATAGAATTGTGAACATGAAGACAAGAGAAGGCATCTCCACCAACAACAAGCAAGAATGGAACGTTCTTCATCAAAGAAAAATGCAAGGACAAGGAAAGAAGAGGTGGCAATCAGAAGTTTAGATCCAAAAATAAAATACTTACTTCTTATAAGGCAAGAGAAACAAATCACAGCCAAAATTCTTTTATTGCAAGAAGCTTGACCATTTTGCAAGTGAATGCTTAAAGAAGAAGTCGAATGAAGAAGAGGGTAGTAAGCAAGGTAATTTAATTATAGGTGAGATTGACGAGAGTTCACTTATGATGTCTTCAAGTCTTATGTGCATTGGATCCATGGTAAATAGATAGTGGTGCTAGTTCTCACATGACTTATCACAAAGAGTTCTTGTTTTCTATGTCTATAATTGATGGTTTTAAAAAATTCATTTATATAGAGAATGATAATGAATGCATAAGTGAGAGAGTAGGTAATTTATGCTACTCATAAATGGAATCAAAAGATCGAGGTTTGGATGTGCACCTTATATTCCTACTCTTGCTAAACATCTCATAAGTGTAGGAAATATTATAGAAAATGGACATGATGAAACTTGTTGATGCAAAGTAACCAGGGGATAAACTATCAATCAACAATGCACTATGAGTTAAGAAAACACAATTGAAAAACACCCGACGAGATCAATCACCACAGCATAACGTCAAGTGCAACAAGAGTACAGAATTGCTCTCTTCAAACTGTATATTCGACTCCTTCGTAAGTACAAAGATAAGTTCCTTAAAAACACTCAAAGGTCTCGTAAAAGAAAGATGGCCCAATAACTCTAGAACTAAGCACACGTGGTGCCGTCGAAATAAGAAAGATCATTGCTATTTTAACTCTCTCCCTTAATGATCAACGTCATTTTTTATTTTAGAGTATACTCTATTCATGGAACATACCTCCATGATAGCATTACAAGTAAAGGCTTTTTACATGACCTGGTCTAAGCCAAGTTTGGCTCTAAAAGTTTCAAACTTTTCTTTACTTAAAGCTTTTGTAAATATATCAGCAACTTGTAACAACGTAGAACAATGTACAATACTTATGTCTTTAGATTGTAATTTTTCACGCACAAAGTGATATCAAATTGCTTGCACAAGTTGGCTTTGATAGAACGAGTGAGATCCTCATCATTGCCAGTGATAATGATATCATCAACATAAAGTACAATCAAGGCAATGCTGTCATCATGTATAAGAACATAAAGATTTGGATTTGAATTTGTTCTTACAAATCCATGTGAAAGAAAGTAACTGTCAATGCGTCCATACCAGGCACGTGGCGCTTGCTTAAGGCCATAAAGTGCTTTGTGTAGTTTACATACCTTCAGTTCTTGCCCTTTTGCCATGAAGCCCTACGGTTGGACCATGTAAACTTCTTCCTCTAAGTAACCATTCAAAAATGCAGACTTCACATCCATTTGATGGATCTTCCACCCAAAACGAGATGCTAAGGCAATGATAAGGCGTGGCGTAGTCCACTTAGCCACAGAGCAAATGTCTCTTCATGGTCAATTCCTTTGCTTTGCTCATAACCCTTCACTACTAGGCATGCCTTATACTTTGCTATTGTGTCATCCGCATGAAACTTTGTTCTAAACACCCATTTGTTGTCAATGGGTTTCTTTCCAAGTGGTAGATCAACCAACTCCCATGTATCATGCCTGTAGATGGATTCTATCTCGTCTTCCATTGCCCTTTGCCACTCTTTGTGATCTTTTCCCTCATCAAAGGTTGATGGCTCTCGACACTTCAAAATGTCACTCATTAGGGCATAGTTCACATGATAACGATCAGGAGACTTCCTTTCCCTTGTTGGTCTTCTCACTTCACTTTGTGTGCTAGATCCTATTTGATTTAGCTTTGCATCCTTCATGATCTTTTCATACCATTTTGGTATCTTAGATTCAGGTGATACACTACGTGGAGAGTATGTATCCCAAGGAGTGTCCAAGTAATGTCTCTTACTTCCGACCGGTTTCTCCTTTATTGCTCCTATTGGCAAGTACCTCCCCCTAGGCTCTTGAATAGGTGTTGTTCTTTCATACTCGCCCTCTTGACTCTCGTCTTCACGTGCATCATCTTGTGGAGCATGTTCTTCATCTTCTTCCTCCAAAATTAAGGGAAGTCTCTTGATCCTTTCATCACTTGCATGGTCTTCATCTTCATACCTATGCGTTTCATCAAAGATCACTTCTTTGCTAATGTCAATCTTGTTCATTACAAGATCAAAACATCTGTAAGCTTTCATTCTTTCATCATAACCGACGAAGATACACTTGATTGCTTTGGCATCAAGTTTCTTTCGCTCCTCCTTTGGCACATGTACATAGGCCTTACATCCAATGACACGAAACTTGTCGATTTTTGGCTTTATTCCAGTAAATGCTTCTTCAGGAGTCACATTTGGAACCGCAACTGTAGGGCTCCTATTTTGCAAGAACGTTGCTGCACTGCATGCTTCCGACCAAAGCGAATCGGTCAAGCCCATTTGCTTCATCATGGAGCGTGCACTCTCCATAATAGTCCTGTTTTTCCTTTCAGCTACACCATTACTATGTGACGTGTGTGACTGTGTGAATTGTCTTTTGATGCCGTGTTCCTTGCAAAAGTCCTCAAAATCATCAGATTTGTATTCGCCCCCTCTATCAGATCTTAGCACTTTGATGCGTGCATCCAGTTGGTCCTCTACCAAAGTCTTGAACTCCTTGAAGCGAGCAAAAGCATCAAATTTCTTCTTCAAGAAATAAATCCATGTCCTCCTAGAGTAATCATCTATGAAAGTCATAAAATAATATGCTTTCCCCAACGACATGGTCTTCATTGGGCCGCACAGGTCGCTGTGAATTAGTTCCAGCAGTTTCTTAGCTCTTACAGCTCCACCTTTCTTGAATGTCTCTCTGTGATGCTTTCCCATGATGCATCCTTCACATATTGCATGATGATCATCCTGCAATGCCGGTAACCCTATTACCATCTTCAGCTTTGCCATCAATCTCAGCTCCCATAGTTCAAATGACCAAGTCTTCTGTGCCACAACTCGGATTGAGATGCTGTTGAGACAACCAAACCATATTCACCTGGTTTTGCAACATCCAATTTATAAAGGCCACACTTACTATCTCTATAACCCTTCACCACCACTTTGTGGTTGTGGTTCGTATCCTTCATAAGGCATCCATCCTTGACAAATTCAACTTTAAGATGTTGATTTGCCATTACACCAACATAAAGCAAACTCTTTTTGAGTCCACGAACATAAAGTACATTAGGGATGTTTTTAATTTTGCCATCATAAAATTGCACAGGTACATTGCCCACACCCTGTATCTGGCATTCCTCTCCATTGGCTTGAGTGACCTTATCCCCATCATGGATTGGTGAGAATTTTTCAAACCAATCACGTTTTTCGGTCATATGCCTTGTGGCGCCTGAGTCTATGAACCATCTGGCACCATCATCAACTTGGGATGCCAATGCTGATGAGAAAACACTTGTCTCGTCATCTTCTCCATCATCTTCAGCAATGTTTCCTTGTTGAGTCACTTTTCCCGCCTTTATGTCTGCTTTCTTCTTATAACACTCGCGTGCCCAATGACCCGGTTTCTGGCAATAGTAACATTTTTCTTTCTTCTTCTTTTTCCCTTTTGATGACGACTCTCCTTCCTCATCATCATCCTTGGGTTTCTTCGGAATTCTTTTCCATCCTTTCTGCTTGCCTTTAGCAAGTAAGGCTTGATCCTCCTGTGGGGTTTGTCTTGACTTCACCACTTCGCGACGCTGCTCTTCTTGCAACATGATTCCGTGGAAGTCTTCAAAAGTAGGCAACCTCTCCCTTGAAGCAATGCCGCTCACAAACATTTGTAGACCTTCCGAGACACCGCTCATTATGGTATGTACCAATTCGATATCTCTGATTGGTTTTCCAATCTCCACAAGTTGATCTCTCAGCTCCTTTATCTTGGTGAAGAAGGATCCCACTGATTCACTTTCTTCCATTCTTACTGTGTTCAATCTCGACTTCAAGAACATGGCTCGAGCTGGATTGCAAGTTTGAAATTGCATTCTAAGAGCTTCCCAAGCTCCCCTAGTCGTCGTGGCATGACTTATGTGAGTAATCACATGGTCTTTCACTGAAAGATTGATCAAGGATAATGCTCTCTGCGCCTTTTTATCAAAGGCTCTTATGTCACCCGGAGTATTTAGCCAGACTTCAATACCTGCCACGATTTCCCACAACTCTTTCTCCATCAAAATGCTCTTCATTTTGAATTTTCAGATGTTGTAGTTAGAAGCCCCATCAAGTTTGCTTGCATCGCCCAAAATTGCCTCATTGATGTTTGCCATCTCCGAACTGCTTAAAACTTCACCTGTAGGCTATAAAGTATATGCTAGAGCCAACCGTGATGTCAAAAATCGATAATAATGACCTACAACTTTTAGCTTATCAGGCCACTTGTCGCTCTTTCGCCAAATTGAAAGCCAAACTAGCATCATTTTTCAAAATGCTTCACGTCACCAACTCCCAGCTTCCTGCCCAGTGGAATGGTGAAATCAATACTAGCGCACTTTGAACACTTTCTCCACGACAATCACTCTATTGTACCGCACTTGTAGGTACAGTCAGGGTGCCCTTCGTTTGGAGGCTATGGCCTTTCGTTTGGCCAAAATAGGCTAAAGGAGGTGAAAATAAGGGCAATTTGGGTTTTTGAACTGTTTCTTCAGTGTGAAGAAACTTCACACTTCAAAGACTTGGGACCCAACAATTTTTTCAGTTTGAAGATTTTTAATGAAGTTGCAATGCACTTTGCACTTCAGACCCCTTCAGACTTTTTCACTTCAATCCAACGGATCCTTTAGATCCAACGACCCACCTGTTGTAAAATAACCATCGTCGATCTGTATAAATTGAGATCGGATGGCTGTCAACGCTTTTGTGTGTTGATCAAAGGCCTTCGAAGCACTGAACACTTTGGGCCGCTAGCTGATGATTAGGACTGAGCGCGCGAGGGTTCCTGCGACCTCTCCTCCTCCTCTCTCTCAGCGATGGAGTTCTTCTCTCTCCTTCATAGGCTATGGAAGCTCCACATGGATCGAACAAGTTGCCTTCCTTCTCCACGGCCAGTCGCGGCCTCCCTACTGCTGAATCGTGCTACCAGGGCGCTCATTCACAACCTCTCACAGCTTTGAAAACGTCCTCCTACAAGGAGATATCTCAGATTTTGTCCCTTGAAACCCTAGCAATTTTGAAGAGAAGAATATATTGAGCTTTACTCAGGCTTTCCCTGAGCTTTCCTTTGCAGCTCCTAACTGGCTGAGGTCGCCCTACTGTAGGTTGTCTTCTGCTTCAAACCGCTCTTCAAATGGTATTCGATTGGATTTAAACCAATCACAAACGCCAAGCAACCCTCTAGAAGAATTTTTCAGCTTCAAACTTTGCTTGCTTTCTGATTCAACCAACAATTCCCTGTCTCTGAATCCATTTTATAGTTTTGAGCCATTCCACAAATCTCCACAGACTCGGTTTTGTGCTTCCTAGCCAACAAATCGTCATGAATTCGCAGCTCTCTGTTCTTGTCTGGTGATTCCAACCAGCAAGGGCTCTGATACCAAGTTATGAAACACAATTGAAAAACACCCGACCGGATCAATCACCACAACACAACGTCAAGTGCAACAAGAATACAGAATTGCTCTCTTCAAACTGTATATTTGACTCCTTCGTAAATACAAATATAAGTTCCTTAAAAACACTCAAAGGGCTCGTAAAAGAAAGATGACCCGATAACTCTAGAACTAAGCACACGTGGTGCCGTCAAAATAAGAAAGCACTGTATAAGTCGATCATTGCTATTTTAACTCCATGATCTATGTAGGAACAAAGTGACGTGAACTCCATAAATCAAAATCTATCAATCAGTATAAAGTAGGAACAAATTCTATCAATAAGCATCAATGACATTCAATTGAAACATATTCCAGCCACATGAAGTTGCAAGAGAGATAAGTGTTGAAATGGAAAAATAATCTATCTTGACTTTAGGCTTGCTACAAACATTGTACCATGCAAGTATGTTGTTCCATAAATGCAAATGCCAAGTTTGGCCTAGATAGAACTCGAGCTATATGAATTTGTCATATCTAGTTTGATGATTACAACTTGCATATAGATTGTAGACTTAGAAATAGCAAAAAATATGCTAGTAGAAACTCGTGGCATTTCACATGCATTAATTGTAAGTGATCCATAGTGACATGCAAGGCATCCACAAAATGAAATGGACACGTGCATGATAATTTGTACATTTCTAGTTAGAACTAGGACACTTGGTAAAGTAGGTAGAGATACATGCATGAGATGTGACAAATGTCACATAGACTCTAGTTTTCACTTTAGATGTCATCAAAAGGTGGATGGATGTGGTTCTACCTCGAGCTATCTCAAATTCCATAAATATGTGTAGCTGTCCTCATAATGTTTTATGAAGAACCAAAGCTTTGTAGCTATCTCTTGCCATTTTGGATCCACACAATTTTTGCTTGATATCTTTCTATCTTCCTCTCTCTAACTCATGTTGAGGCTAATGCTAATACACTAATTTCTTGTACTTTTGCTCATTTATAATTCATTGCTATCATTCTCTGATGCTTAGCATGCTAGATTGTGGTTAAGCCATAACTTCTGTACTAGATCTTGCTATTCAATCTAGAATCAGGTTATTGTGCTAATCATAAAGCTTAATTAGATCTATCATACTTGTGGATCTTCCCGACACGTGTGAATTCTGGAAATTTTGTCAATAAGGAGTTACCATCTTCTCCAATAGTTTCACAAACTTATGAAACTTTCACAATAAACATGTGGTGGCCTCCCTATGTGATGTGCCTTGAAAGTTGTCTCTTATTGAAGCCCTTTTGCACTTTGTGATTTTGTCAGTGTTGAGAACTGCCTTGAGTTACTCAAGTAGGTTTCACCGAATTTAAGCTTTTGGACTTGATTTTTCCTCAAGAAAACTATGTACATTTGTTATTATTGTGTTGATATTTACTAGTCAAAAAACAAACAAAAAAATCATTCATAGATTATTTTGACTAGACATAAAGATAAACAAGTAGGATGTGTGTTGTGAGTGTTCATATTCATCAAACATCACTTGAATATTGTCCTAATTCATTTAAAAGAAAGATGTAGATGAAGGTTCAAAATTGAACTTCAATAAATCATTCATCAAACTGTAGTCAGATTCTCATAGTTATAGACTAGTAGTTTGTTTCAAGGCAACACAACCATAATCAAAGCAACAATGTAGTCTAATGACAACTAAAAAGCAAGAGTGGTCGAAAAGTCAATTTCCTGATTCTTGGAACTTAGTATAAAGCCAATACCTTGATTGATCCAGAAAATGATTGACCTTGGTCAATTGTTTGGTCTTTCCAATATTATATATAACCCACCTCAAAATTCCCAGACGTGAAAGCATGTAAACCAATGGTTTAATTCTGCTGAGCACTCTCGCTAACCTTAGAAATGATATTTAAGCTTGGGATACAAAAATTTCATTGTCTAAAGTCCAAGTTAATAACTTCTTTGTCATATTCAAGAAATTTCATGCTGTACTATATTGAGGAAGACTTTCTACTCAGCATTATTTCGGTCCTTTTCTGATTTTGTCTACAATGGGCTTTTAAACCAACTCCTACAGCAAATTCCCTCTTCCAGCTAAAACGTTCATTCTGGTTTTGTACTTTGTTCCTAGTAACCTCTTTAACACAATGACATATACGCCTCCTTTTGCATCTTCATATCTAGACAGATATGCCTTCATGATATCTCTGTTTCTAGGTTTTCAATTGATAATTCAAAAAGTACAGTTATGAGATGCCAGTCAGGTAGTCACAACTTTTGTGCTTGAACATCTATATGATCAAATGATCAAACAATACACTAAAAACTCGGTGGCTTTACCTGTACTTGGATATGACCATTGTTTAAGAGTTGTACTTAATTTTTGTTTATATTATAAAACTTCTACATATCCGGCAATAGCATCAAAAGTCAATTGAACAAAAAGAGAAGATAAATTTTCAATTGCTCCCACAAAAGTAAAAAAATTAATGCTCTGAAAATATTCTCTACACATGACAAAAATCCAGAAAATATCATGTTGCACTTGATTGAGGAACCAAGATGAAAATGTTTGGTACTTCATTGCGACTGAGAACAAAAGAAAGGACAGAATTTGGCTCCAACAATGAGCTCTAAAATTGAAAGATATACTTCGAAACTCATTGTTTTTAAACTCCCATTTTGCAATCAATCAGTGAGCACTTTATGCCATTTCCACACCTTTGACTTAAAACTTAAAAATGTTTGTTGTCTTTTAGAGTTGAGATTGCAAAAGTCCTGCAGGCTCACGCCTATATCCTTGTCAGTTTCAACCACCCTCTTCCTACACAACCAAAACAAATAAAATTTTACGATAGAAAACCCAAATGCTATAACAATTGTTACCTAAACGAATTAGCAAGAACCTACATCCGAAATTGCTAACCATAGTTGCAAATATGAAATTTTGAAAATCAGACTCAGTTTTCAGTTGCAGAAGATACATTTCGACACAAACCTTCAACTCATTTAAATCTCTGGGAAACATGACTATCTCAGCATGAATGATGAAATTATGCATTGAAAGATAGGCCAATGTACTATGTTCAATGCAACTTTAGATCTCATAATAGTGCACAAGGACATATAGATCGACTGATCTCGCTCATCTAGATGTTTGAACTTTGAGCTACTGAAGAGTTGTATGAGCTTCGATGAAGATGATAAACCTAGTTTCCCATACCATTTACAACCACCCCCAAAGGAGTGTAGGTCACAAGGTACAGAATTTGAGGTGGGTTAACAACCAAACGACTTGCGGACGAAATATGATTTTTAGCAGCAAATTAGCATCAACAAAGTTCAAGGCCCTACAAAACAAGAAACTACTATTGTGCTCATTTTTGGAAGCCAAGAGCACAAAAAGAAGATACGCACCTGCAAGTACAACGTCAAGAGTAAAGTATCATCAGCAAGTCCCTGAATGAAAGCTAGCAAAGATGAAGAAATAACAAGGAAATCACAAAATATTGCCTAATGAATGAAAAGCTTAATATCCGCTATTGAGAACAAATTTTGACGAGATCTTGATGTCTAAAAAGGCGAGTGTCCTACACACTGCTATGACACACCAGAATCCTATTTGGATTAGCTTTTTGTATCTGTTCCTACTTTCTCCCCTCCAATGAACTGCTTTCAAAGTTCCTTTTAAGGGGCCTGACAACTCTTCCTTGTTGGGGATAAACTAGTAATGGTGAATGATATTCATTCAACATTCTTTCTAACAAAGCAATAATGATTTATCTTTTGCCAATTATTGGGTACTTGTAAATTGTAATAAGTATTGTAATTTGTTGTCAATTTAATCAAAGATTAGGATGATGAATTTGTAGGAAATCAAAGTGCCAAGATCCTTCTAACATTCAATCTCCATATGAAAGAAGAAGAGGGGGAAAAAAAAGAAGAAGAAGAAAAAGAAGAGGGAAAGGGTTAGGCGCCCTCAAGGAGAGAGAAAGTAGTGGCAATGCTTGAAAGGGAATGAATTACAAATGAACAATGAGTACATATAAATAGGCCTTCCAAGGGCCTAGACTCTTCCAAACCCTAATTATAGGGCACCCCCAAAAGTAAAGATAGGGCCCCTTAACATAATTAGACTTAATTTGGACCCACGAGTTATTATTAGACCAAAATTGGGTCCAACTTAGCTAAAACTAACTTAACATGGTCTAAATAATAAACCTAACCCATGGTTCTTGACCTTTTGGGTCAAAGTAACTTATGGGAAACTAACATTATCATTTATTATTTCTAACACCCTCCTTAAATGATAATGTAAAAAACATAACATGACATGAAGTAGAATGGAAAAATTGCAACAAAATGCAAAATGTTGCTTGCTGCCCAAAACAGAAAAAAAAACTCCAACTCGAAGTAGTCGAGGTAGCCGAAATCTCAGCCCCAAAAATGCCCGATGTAGAAGAGATGTAGAATACGAAGTGCGGTAGCATCAAGTCGAAGAGTGAAGACAAACATGCTCCATCCAAAGTAGCTAGGTAACCAAAAAACTAGCCACAAGCCAAAATATGGATTTGCAATCCATCAATGATTCTCACATGATTCCATAAGTCTTTTTACCACAAGAAACATAAAGAAGAGTATGATACTCTTTTACCATCACATCCTCCCGAATCTTACTATCAATGATCTACCCACCAACATTAGGTAAGGCAACACCGTTATCATAAGAAGTAAGCATCAAAACAGGAAAATCAGCATAAGGTACTGATTTTGGTGAGGCATGTGTGTTTCCTCCAAGGTAAAAAGATGCTTTGCTATCCCGCAAAGACTCGAACAACCAACAAAAGGCTGTAGCAGGCTGTCCAACAGCCACAAAATCACCAACACTTTGATGTCCAAAGTGTTTCAAATGTGGACCTTGCTATCCAAAAACCTTCCACAGGCCATTCCCGATGCATAATAGGATGCTCACAATGTAACATAGGCTGAAAATGATCAATAAACCATGGCTGAATATGTTGTCCACCATCTTCAAGAAAAAAACCAGCAGCTTACCACTTTGAACACCCAAAAAATCCAACAACACACCACTTTGAACCAAAGTACTAATTGACATGATTTTTTCCCCTCCTCCATTAGTACAAAATGGCTTCAAAGAATGCTTGATTTCAACCTTTTCCAAAACATTAACTTGAGAAGCTTGCTCATAAAGTTTTTCACTCATGCATCCATCATTTGCAACAAATGGCTCAAGAGAAGAAGATTGCTTTACCATACTAACATTCTGATGCAAACTTTTACTTGTAGAAAGACAATGATCAAACTTTGCATTCCTTTGCTCTTCTACTTTCAAAGAGGATGAAGTAGAGAGGAAAAAGCATGATGATGAATCTTTTATTCGATATATCTTTAAAAGTGTTTCCCAAGAACTTTTAGAGGTCTTGCAAAATCTCAAATGATATAAGATAAATCTTGTTACCGATAAAACCTTGATCATCACGTAGATGCCAAACCTCAGCTTGCAATTCCATGAAGAATAGTTGGTGTCATCCAACATATCTTCGTCCGAACAAGTACGAATTGCTCCAAAATCTCTTGCCATAAGAACCAGCCAAGAAGATAGACTTTTTCAAACCCTAAATGTGCCCTAAAAGATACAAAAATCAACAAGTATCAAATCTGAAAAATCAGCACCGGAATGTGTTGAAACCACACATTAGATGGATGCAGGAACGCGCCCTCCTACAAGCCTTGTGTGTTAAAAATTTCAACCTGAAATTGCATTACAAACTCAAAAAACCAGCAAGCAAAGAATTAGGTTAGCCTCCAACAATGCTTTTTCCGAACCCTTCTTTCTTGCCAAAAAGTGTGAACAATACATACGGAATGTGATCGGTTCATCACCAAAAATTATTGCCTTCTTCCACACCTGAAAACAAGCAAAAAGAAACGGATCTTCACTTTGTAAATCAGCAAGGGTGCTGATTTTTCAGCCAAATCAGAAGATAAAAATTGCTTGTAGATGAGCGCCCTCCTGCAAAGGAGCAAATCTGAAAAATAGGGCAACAGCGGACCAATGGAAGTAGAATAAACCTACAAGGATGTGGGCGACCTAAAAGCAGCCCCGATACTAATTATAGGGCACCCTTAAAAGTCAAGATAGGGCCCCTTAACTTAATTAGACTTTTCTTGAACCCACGAGTTATTACTAGACCAAAATTGGGACCAACTTAGCTAAAACTAACTTAACATGGTCTAAATAATAAACGCAACCCATGGTTACACAAGTCTCGACCTTTTGGGTCAAAGTAACCTATGCAAAACGTTATTTCTAACAAAATTTTGATTTTGGCATCTAGTCACTTGAAATTTTGAAATTTGAAACACACTATATAGTTACTTAATTGATGCTTAGTCAACCTAAATTCTGAAATTCATGGTTGAAAACTAGAAAAAAAAAAATTGCAAAACTAGAAACCCTAAGTCCAATTTGCTGATTTTGTCCATTCGAATAGGTTAGATCTGTCTGATGCGAATCAAGCAAAAAACTTTATATCCATCACCAATAGTTTTCCAATCACTTTTCCCCCTCCCCAATTAGCTTGTTGTACAAGCTACATAGTTGATCCATTGTGGCAAATTTTGATATCCAAGCAGTGGATTCTCTTCTCTTGCTCTTTTCATCAATGATTCTCTTCTCTTGCTCTTCTCATCAATGATTGAGTACCAAAATTTGGTAGGGTCGCTGGTCGCTACTTGAAATGACGTAGCTGTAGCAGTAAGCTGAACCAGTCTCTATCAATAAAGATGAGGTTATTGGATGACAGCAAAGGGGATCTTGTGCGATCGCAACGGAAGTCCTGTTTAGGGATTGACGATTTTAGAAAGAATGAACATGAAATGGTAACTTGTTATGCTAAATCACATTGGGCATTTAACGTGGACAACAGGAAATCTAGCTTGGGTTGTCTTCCTGCTTGAAGGAGCAGGTTGGCTCAAAAAGTGACATGCAGTCTGCAGTTGCACTACCGATAACTGAGATAGAATACATGGTTGTCTGCCAACCAGCCAAGGAGCAACGTCGATCAGAAGTTTCTGAGAGGACCTTGGAAGGAAGAATGGAAGTCCTCTGTCCATGGACAACGACATTCAAGGCTGCTTATTCCTTCGGACTCCTGAATTTCACAGGAGAACAAAGCATATCACAGTCAGTACCAATTCATTACGAGAAGGTCAAGAAATAAGGCATCAAGTGCAACAATTTTGACCGATAACATAGTTGAAATAATTTAAACACTTGAAGGAATTGATTGGTGTGATCAAAATTGCACAACGTTGTCAACCGTGAACTGTGGGAGAGTCTTGACGATAGACAATCCGCTCTTGTGTTTATTACAGATGGTGCCATGTTTGTATAAATATGTATGTACTATGTCTGCAAATAATTGTTTGTGTATGTCCGTTGTTTGATGTTATTTGCTAGCTAATTGCACGCCTTTGGTCTCTCTTTTTCCTCTTCATCTTCCCTTACATACTGCAATCTCTTGACAATAAGTTTGCTTTGCAGTGACGTTGAGTGCTCGATTCCTAGGTAGTGTTAACGATATGAATCTTAGAAAAGATCCATATACTTAGCGGTTACCATCAACTTAACTGAAATACTGTTTTCAACACTCTGAGATTGTGCTAAATTGCTCTCTATTGAGATTATTATTCTATTTCTTTGTGTTCCCATTGGAAGGTGCATAGCTTGAGGGAAGGTGCTTGGGCCTCCTCTTGCCTCCTTTTATTGCTTAGTTTAGCAATCTTGCTAGTTGGGTTTGCCTTAGCAAGGATTTTTATCGTTGTTTCTAATTAGTTTTATTTTCATTTCGGGCACTAGTTGGGTAAGCCTTAGTGCTCCCATCTTTGTTGATTATTTCTGTACTTCCATTTAAGCTTATTGTAGAAACTTAGAAAGTGGACGAATCTCTACATCCCTATACTACACTCGTAAGTAGATCTAGCCACCGCACGAACTAGAAATACTTTCGATGATGCAGATAGCTATGTCTCGCAATTTGAGTCAATTGCTAATGCAAATAACAAAGGAACTGACGTAGATAAACTGCAAATCTTCCTTGGTCTGCTGAGAAAGCAGGCACGCATATGGTACAGTTAAGTTGAACCAGGCCGCGTAGGAACCTGGTTACTACTTGAAGATGTGTTTTTGAACCAGTTCAGAGAAATTGGTTATAAGTCTAGAATTCTGAGACGTCTGAACAATGTTCAAAAGAAGACTAAAGAATCTTTTCAAAAATATACACGAAAGGTTAAAAATCTTATAGGAAAACTAACCGGTGTATATCCCGTTGATATGCAAATCGAATGGTTTTTGGTTGGTATACCACCAAAGATTGATCGGTATTGCAAACAAGGGGATGTGACCTCTTTAGTAGCAGTAATAGCTAGTGCCAAAAATTTCTAGACCTCGAAACTAGCACGAAAGCGACGCTCAACTAAAAGATTTCGTAAGTCTAAGACTGATTCCAGTGACAACGATGATGATTCAGATTTTGACTCAAGTACCAGTTCTTCAAGCTCGGAGTCCGAAAGCAGCAATTCATCAGAATCAGAAGCTGATGAAGGAGACAAAAGAAATAAACGACGATCCAAACGAAAGGACGACACGAAAACCATCGAGGATAAGTCATCAACTTCTAAAGTCGAAAAGCTTTGGAAGAGTAATATGGCTGACCTTAATAAAAAGTTTATTGATTTGAAAGTGCAGATCTTTGAAGTTGCACACAAAAGACCAAAAGCGTCTTCTTCCAACTCAAGAATGTGGTGTACGAAATGTGGAACTTCTGGACATACTAAGTTAGTCTGCACCACTGTGAATGTCAAGTATATTGAAGATCCTGCCTAGGAGGTACTTTTTATTTTTCAAAATGATGCGACTACTAACTATGTTCAGGGTACTGTAGCATCAACCCAGCAGAATAGACCAAAGTTTGCACCAAGAAAACATAATCCTCCTAAATTTGTTGGACCCGCGAAGTCTCAAACCGCGACTAAACCAGTGTCTGGCAACTGCTACAACTGTGGAGAGTCGGGACATTTTTCACCTAACTGTCCTCAGCCACGAAAGCCGATCGGTTATGTACCATTATGATCGAATTGCAAGGAGCTTGGCCACAAGTATCCTGACTGCCCTCAGCCGTAGAAGCTGCAACCCAAATATCAGTATGTAGCAACACCAGCTGTTGCAGACTCGAAAACAAAAGTTTCGACTGATGTTGTTGTGTAGAGAATTGATGTTTCGCGAAGACAGATGATCAGTCATGGCCAGGTGACATGGAGAAGATATTTAAAGTCACAACGAGAAGCAAAGGCTCCTCGAAATCCGAACATAAATCTTGAACAAAGTGCAAAAAATCTTCGAAGAAGAAATCTTCTAGCAAGTCAACAAACAAATCCACGACTAAAGAAGATCTTAAAGATGACCCCGACTATGACCGCGATGCTGCAAAATTATTTTTGCAAAAGATATCTCAGCAGAAGTGAAAGAAATTATCAACACTGAACTTTAGTCAGCTACTGTAGAGAAGGTGGTCACGTTCGAGGAAGGGGACGACGAAATCATGAAGACTAAATTGTCTAGTGCTGTTATTGACAAGCCAATATCGAAATTGAAGATGAAGGATTATGATATAATGATTGATATTGGATCTCTTCGTCCAAACATTACTTTTGAGCAAATGTTGGCAGATAACACTTATTACAAAAAGCAACTGAAAGGTCTTTCTACCCCTAGAAAGAAGAAAAAAGTTTCTTTGCCAAATGCTGGTGTTTTTGTCTATTGATTTAGGTGATCTCGGTGCATCTGAAATTGATGTTACCATTGCGGGATGCTTGATTGAAAAAGTGCCAATAGACTTTGGTTCCAGCATGAACATAATAACAGAAGATACAAACTCATGCTTTGGGGCTGACTGACATTCAACCGACACAGCGAAATATCAAGTTAGTTGATTCGACGCGACGAAAACCTGTTGGAGAATTGAAGGATGTAACTGTTTACATTCAAGCCAAGCCTTTCACAATGAATTTTATAGTTATCAAACGACTTGGTTTGTCATCTTATTATGTGCTAATTGGGCGGCCCTGGCTTTATCAATCACATGCAAGTGTTCATTGGAAATCCAGAGAGTTGAGATTTCAAACTGGTGAGACCAATAATCGAGGTAAGCCAACAAAACAAATAATTACCTGGAGTCGTGACAAATATGAAGGTGAAATCCTTTCTCTGACACCAGTTTTAGCTCAGAAGAAACTTCTTATGCCTTAAATATTTTCTCTACTGGATCTGACATTGAAGTGCAATATTTTGAATGCTATGAGAATACTGACGAAGAAGAATTCTTCGATGCCTGCAACGCTGAAGCAGATGTTTTGTATGAAGAAATTAAAGTTGCAGACACAAACTCGAAAGAGTCTGATGATTCGAGTGATGAATCTAAATACGAATTTGGTAACAAGAACCAGGCTGGCGACAAGAATACAGCTGTACAGTCAACCATGCGCGAAATTCATGGCCATACCAAGGCCAGTATAACAGAAGGTATCATTCTACCAGATTCTACTGAACTAATTGAACTTGCACCTAGCAGATTTGTGCATGTTTCACTTGGAGAATCGGAATTAGCGGAATTTACAGAATTGCTAAAGGAGTATCAAGATGTTTTTGTCTGGTCGCTCGACAATTTGAAAGGTATACCTGTAGAATTTGGAGAGCACCGTATTGATCTTAAAGAAGACGCTGTACCTGTTCGACAGAGACAGTCATCTCAATCCAAAGTACTCCCTCATGGTTAAGGACAAACTCAACAAGCACCTTAAGACAGGTATTATCTATCCCGTCTTAAGCAGTGAATGGGTTTCACCCATTATTGTTGTTCCAAAGAAGAAAACTGACAAAATAAGAATATGCCAGGATTTTCGCAAGCTCAATGTTGTCACAAGGAAGGATCATCATCCTCTGCCCTTCACTGATTCCATCCTAGATCATGTTGCTGGTCAAGAGCGTTACAGTTTCTGTGACAGTTTCTCTGGTTATAATCAGGTTGGAGTGCGAAAGGAGGATCATTCAAAGACCACATTCACTATGGATTGGGCCACTTATGCCTACAACAAAACGCCCTTTGGGAAATGCACCAGCAACTTTTCAGCAAATCATGATGTTAATTTTCGGTGCCTTCCTAAGAACTTTTCTTGAAATCTTTATTGATGATTTCTGTGTATATAGTGATATAAAGACACATTTACAGAAGCTGAAACTAATATTGCAATGGTGTTGAGATGCTTGTTTATCCCTTCATCCAGAGAAATGTTTTTTTCGGTATGAAAGAAGAAATATTACTTGGACACAAAATATCAAACAAAGGAATAGAAGTCGACAAAAATAAAGTCGAGCTTATAAAGAATCTCCAGACACCAACCAATCTACGTGAATTAAGAGATATCTTAGGACATGTCGGCTATTATTGGAGATTTATCCAAAGTCATGCTTCTATTGCTGCCTCTCTTACTCATCTACTCAAGAAACAAGTGGAATACTTGTGGACAAATGAACAGTAGAAAGCATTCGAAGAACTTAAGCAAAGGTTGATTGATGCTCCTATTCTGAGACCACCCAACTGGGCTATTTTATTTCATAGTCATGTTGATGTTTCTGCATTTGCTATTGGCGTCTGCCTGAGCCAGAAGGATGATCTGAAGAAAGATCATCCCATCTACTATGCGAGTCGACAGCTTAGTGCCTTAAAGAAGAATTATTCGGCTACAGAAAGGGAAGCACTTGGAATGATTTTCACTGTTAAAAAATTTTGGCATTATTTGTTGGGATATGCATTTATTTTTCACGTTGATCACTATGCTCTAAAGTATCTTGTGAATAAACCAGATCTATTAGGACGAATTGCTCGATGGGTTCTACTTCTGTAGGAATTCACTTATCAAGTAGAACTTTGCCAAGGAAAATATCATACGAATGTTGATTATCTATCGCGACTCAGCGCGGGTTGAAAAACCAATTAATGATGATTTCCAGACGAAAATCTATTTGAAATTTCATCCACGAATTCGTTATATTCTGATATTATTACTTATCTCAAGGATCACATATATCCGGATGGTTATGATTTGGAGCAAAAGACAGTTTTTCAATATAAGGTAGCACCTTATACGATTATTAACAATGTCCTGTACAAGCTTGGTGCTGACCATCAACTATGAAGATGTCTCGAAACAACAGATATTAAAAAGGTTGTTCAAGCCTTACATTCTGAAGATGCTGGAGGACACTTTGCTTTAAAGAATATTGTTAATAAGATATTGATCGCCAAATACTGGTGGCCAACCATGTTTAAGGATGTATCAAATTTTATTCGTTCGTGCGATCCATGCCAAAGATCTAGCAAGCCTACAAAAGCAATAAATCCTTCCTCTTGCACCATTTGAGAAGTGGGGGATTGACTTTGTCGGTATGATCAAACCTGTGACCCGACATACTAAATGTCGTTATATTCTTGTTGCAATGGATTATTCTACAAAGAACGTTGAAGCAGAGGCGACGAAACGAAACGATGCAAAAACTGTCGCGACGTTCTTATTCAAATTTATAATCACAAGATATGGTTGTCCACTTGAACTAGTAAGTGACCGTGGTACACATTTTCTAAATGACATTATACGGCTGCTGACAACATATTTTCTGATCAAACACAGAAAAACTACACCATATAGTCTAAAAGCAAACGGGTTGACAGAGAGAGCTAATGGAATTTTATGTAAGGTCCTGAACAAAATTACTATTGCACATGCGACGGACTGGGATAAAAAACTACCATCAGTTCTCTGGGCTTATCGCAACACAGAAAAAAATCACGATGAAGCAAACACCATATTTTCTTACGTATGGTATGCATCCTATTTTGCCTACTAAATTTGAGGTGACAACTTTTCGTATTTAAGCTCAACGAACAGATGAAGAATGTATTAACGAAAGGTTGACCAATATTGAAGAACTAGTTGAAGCTCGTGCGAATTCACAAAAATTAACGGAGGTTATCCAGGAACAAAGGAAGAAGAAGTATGATAGTCGTATCAAAAAATGTGATCTTCAAGCTAATGACTTTGCGCTGATTTATGATAGTCGACATCAAAAGTTCCTCAGAAAACTCCATATGAGATGGCTTGGACTATAAAGTCATAGAGGTGTTTGAGAGTGGTTCTGTACCACTCCAATCACTTGAAGACGAACTATTACCTACACATATTAATGGATCCAGACTCAAGAAATACTACCTTTGACTAGAATTTTTTTTATTCTTATTCTTTTCTAGTATTTTTCTGGAATTTATCGCGAATTTTCTTTCATCTTTTTTGGAATTGATCGCGACTTTTCTCCTATCTTTTCTAAAAAAATTTCTTAAAATTTTCTTCCACTTTCGAGCATTCTTCCAAAATCATTCTTAAAAAAATTTCGAGAATTTTTTGCAACACTCAAATTGTAATCAACTTGTTTTAATTTTCGCGGACCGTTTTCGAGAATTTTTTTAGAATCTTTTCTAGCATCTTTCTCCAATTTTTCAAGAAATTTTCTAGCATTTCATGCACACCCTTAATAATGAAAATGACAGACGTTATGTCACCATGACATGTCATCACCCTCTCTACACCGCTACTGCATATCGTAAGTTATTTTCTATTTTTCTTTTTGACACTTTCTTCTTGCATTTTCATGCTTTCCCGCGCTCAAAATTTTTGCAATCAAGATCTGTTGCGATCTACGGAGCTTTCATGAATTATTTGATACAATGGCTTCTGCATCTAGCTCTTCAATTACCTGGAAAGCACGCATAGAAATCCGTCTGACATCAATCTAGTCCTATTTGGATCAATGTAGGTTGGAAAATTTGAAAGTGGATCCTTCAATCATCTTGTCTGATGTCAGTACTGAATTTGTGAACTCCATCCATGAAGTTTCTGAGGTGGATTTCAAAGTTCATGTGCAACAAATTTTTCACTATCTCTGAAGAAGTATTTAGCACACTGCTTCAACACCTTTTCGGTGTATTTTGATTGACTCAGATGCATTAGTCGTCTGATTCAATCTCTTCTGATCTCTTATAGAGACACACACAAGGCTTAGGTGTCACTCGCCAACCATTAGAGTATCGGTTGGAAACAGACATACATCGTTCCAAAACATTGCGAGTCATTTAATATTCTAAATTTCTAATATGCAAATAGGCCATTACATGAATTTAGGCACTATCGCATATTTACATGTACAAATATTAAAAATTTAAAATTTTGTAGCAATTAATGGAATAATATGAAAACATAGGCCTCCACATATCCCCTTCCTCAAATGTGCAGCGGCTCGCAAACATTGATCAGGTTCTTCTGGCTCTTTTCCTATTAGCTGGTTTTCTGAGGAAGATCGCTTTTGCTCTTTCTTCATTTTCTTCATTGAGTTGTTCAACTGTCTTGCCAACAGTAGCGAGAAAATAGTCGTTCATCTTGAGATAATTTTCTTTCATGGCCAGATCAGGATATCCTCCCATTCCTTGATTCCCGAAGGGTCCAATGACACCGGCTCACTTGTATTTATGCAGAGATTTCAGCTATCAATAGAGAGAAGAGAACCAATTTTCTGAAATTGAACATTCCTTTTATCTAATTGTTGCAGCATAGTATTCAAATACACTAGGCATTTGTTGTCGCTGTCTATGATACGCGTCTGTCTGTGGCATACACTCCATCTTGTATTGAATTTTAGTTGCTAATGTGGATTTACAGACGACATTTTTGAAGATATAATTCTAACTGATTGTGTGTAGGGAACCGACCAGGGAACCGGCCGAAGCTGATAAGCATATGCCTAGTGATAAGAACTAATTCCTTGTGGTCAATAAGA
This sequence comes from Diphasiastrum complanatum, assembly GCA_029204225.1. NCBI lineage: Eukaryota > Viridiplantae > Streptophyta > Lycopodiopsida > Lycopodiales > Lycopodiaceae > Diphasiastrum > Diphasiastrum complanatum. The sequence continues at coordinate 53,151,131 of CM055099.1, forward strand.
GGAATCAATTGCTGATCAGATTCTGTTTTGTAGAATCTATTCGCTTGTCTCTAATAGATAGTTGCTTATTGTTCATTCTATTGCCTGGAAGATAAACTATCCTTCTACAATTTCAGACCTTGACCAAATCGTTTCATGTTGGTGTTTTTGGATGCCAATTTACACAATATCTTTGGATAATCAGATATGTCATTGTAATATCCATTTTTGGATATTACACTCTTCACTCATTCCATTATCCTTTGTACACTTATCAATCCAAAAGAGCATATTTGTCTCTCTTTTGGAGAATGATAAATCTTTTATATTACACATTTTACAGATTTTGTGAAATTCTATAACGACTAGGCTACCGCACTAATTATGCATACCCGTTCTTTTCACAATAACATATCGTGCAAATTCCAATGTGGACATTTGACGAATTTTCAGAAATTTTATAATTCGTCAAAATTCGATGCGTCAGAACTGACATCCAGGCAAAAAATTCAAAACTAGAAGTCTGGTGATCAGGAAATTGTGACGACAACCAATTTTCAAAGTGCATGTTGGAATCTGACATCTTGACATGGATATGATGTGGCATTTTAAAAAAAAAATTACATGTCATCCGACGTGGATGTCGAATTTCGACGCCCATGTCAGCAATACAGACTTCTAAAGTTCGGGACACGAACGTTGGATTTTGACATGTTTGGAGGATGTCAGAATCCAATGTCTGGTTTTTTTTTCTGAATTCGTGCGATCCAGTGCTTCTTGATTTGTTTTGTGCAGCTTGGAGCCATTGAAGGTGAGTTCGGATCGATTATTGCGATTCTTGAAGATCAGTTCATGCTTTTGATGCTTAGCGGTTGGTGCTTGATGATATTAAAAGCTTTTGGAGTTTTTGGAGTTCCTGTTTTTTTTTTTTTAAAGATAAAGTTTGTTTTGTTTGTTTTTATGAAAGAAAGTAAAGAGAGGAAATATAAATGTCTGAATAGATAGTGTTAAGTGTTTGAATAGATAGTATTAAGTGTTAAGTGTTTGAATATATAGTGTTTGATGGTAAATGAATCTGAGATTGTAATTTGAGAGAGAGATAGAGATCTAGAGAGAGTGTGTGTGTGTGTGTATGTGTGAGTGTGAGTGTGTGTTGTTTTGAATTTTGCATTGATTTAAAATGATTTAAGATATTGTTTTTCTTGTAATAGATTGTTAGAATTATTTAGGATAGTGCTTGGTAGTAATGGATTGTAAGATTTGAAATTTGTGTGTGTGTGTGTGTGTGTGTGTGTGTGTGTGTGTGAGAGAGAGAGAGAGAGAGAGAGAGAGAGAGAGAGAGAGAGAGAGAGAGAGAGAGGAGGAGGAGGAGGAGGCGTATGTGTTTTGTATTTTGCATTGACTTATGAGAGAGAGGAGACGTGTGTGTGTGTGTGTGTGTGTGTGTGTGTGTGTGTGTGTGTGTGTGTTTGGCATTTTGCATTGATTTAGAATTTAGGATAATAGATAAATATATAGTCTATTGCATTTATTTAGGATTAAGAGTGATAGATGAATAGATGGTATTGAGAGAGAGAGAGAGAGAGAGAGAGAGAGAGAGAGAGAGAGAGAGAGAGAGAGAGAGAGAGAGTATGTGTGTGTTTTGCAATTTAAATTTAAGATAGAAATATATTGTTTGATAGTAATTGAGGGAAAGTGTGTGTGTGTCTGAGAGAGAGAGAGAGAGAGAGAAAGGAAAGTGTGTATGTCTGTGTGTTTTTCATTTTTGAATTCGAGCTTACCGATGAGTTTGTATTGTTTCAATCTTTTGAATATTGGAATACATTACCCAACATAGTAAAAAAGTCAAATGTAAATTATTACTTTCATTTTTTTAAAGCAATGTCGTATTTTATCACATACACTAGAAATTAGTTAATATGAAACAGTGAAATGTAGGTAATTGTAATTTGTAGAGACACATTGCTCCTAAGTAAAAAGACTTTCGCAGCTTCAAACCCAGATAGACTTTGATGATATAGAGTTATCAATGATCAATATTTTTTTCGGATATTGTATGAATTTATTTCTTTAATGAAATTGAGTAACAGACATTGATACCTGTAGAACTAAGAATATTTTATGAACCATGTTTGATGGTATCATGAACAATTACCTTTCTTTGAGGGTATGTGTAGGTACACATGAACGTACTTGAAGAATCAGAGCAAGAATAAGAAGCCCTCTGGGCTTAAGGACTGATCTCTCTTTGAGGGTATGTGCAGGTACTCGAGAAAGTGCCAAAAGAACAAGAATCGAAACAAGAAGCTTTCTAAGCTTAAAGACAATATCAAGAAGGCTTTTTGATAAAGTCTATAAAAGAAGGCTCATTAGAGTCTATAAAGAAGGCTTATTACTAAGTCTATAATGAAGGCTCAAAGGAGTCTATAAAGAACAAGATAAGGCCTAGGGTCTGATCACCCTAGTGACCTTTTTCCACCATGATTGAGGATGGGCAACCTCTAAAAAATAAGTGCCAGTGACCATGATTGAGGATGGGCAACCTCTAGAAAAAAAAGGGCCTACCTATTGTCTTTTCATGTCAGATCTAGAGCTTGCATGTCATGCCATCGGTGGCCTATTGTCCATGCATGTCAGATCTAGAGCTTGCATGTCAGATCTAAAGCTTGCATGTCAGATTTGAAGCTTGCATGTCACACCATGCATTGTCAAATGACCATGCATGTCACTTCATGACTGTTGCATGTCAAGAATCTGTGAACACTTATGATTGCATGTCAAGAATCTAAGATCCATTTGGATTGCATGACAAGAATCTAAGATCCAACATGATTGCATGTTGGAAAGATTAAGACTTATGAATAAATTTCTATGCTTTTGTTAGGCTAGATATGAAATTAAGATCATTGAATATGAACTAAGTTTATGAAAGTTGATTTTCCTACATCTGAGACCCTTATTGGAATCCATTGTATATGTAATTGGCATTGGCCAATTGAATTTGCATAATGATAAGAAAAGAATCCTTCGAGAGGGGGGGGGGAGTCCCCATTGCCTTCTCAGTGCTTCCGCTATTGTGTGAATGAATCTATGTGATGCAATGTTTTTCGAGTTTTAATTTAAAGTCTTATTTGATTTTCAGTAAGTTGATTCGAGACTAGCTTTATGTGAATGATAAGCCAATTAAATCTTTTGGCCTTAAGAACTTAGGACAGGCCTTCACCCTCGAGTTCACAGCTTGGTATCAAAGCTATGGTTTAATATGTCATGAACTTGACTTGAAGACCTTGTATGTTTATGCATGTGGAAGAACATAAAGCTCCACCCGATGTTTAAGAGGCCTTGTGCTTCAAAAAGCAAGAAATGCTTGGAAAAGATCAAGAAGACCAAGACTCCTGCTAGGCATGATGAAGAACCAAATGACAACGAAACACTGGAAGCCTACTTGCGGAGAACTAGAAGGTCATGTTTAGAGTATAGAAGTATTGCTTCTTAGAAATAATTTCTTGATTAAGATGGACCCATATTTCAAGCATCTTTTGAAATCATGAATAGGAAGTTAAACCTCCTAAGACATTATGTAAAAGCATGACTAGTATGACAACATACTAAGGAGGAATGAGGACTGAAAACTTTAAGACCAGTTCACCCTATGTCATTCCTGAATCCCCAATGAAACAATATACTATGAAATTGTATTTGAGCATTCTAAAACCCAGGATGAAAATGAAATGATTGGATCGACCTAAGATAGATTCAGTAAGCTAAATCTGAATTCATAGATTAAGATATCTGAGCTAGGTCAAGGAACTGAAAAGACTCCCATGGCCCCAAACTTGAGATAGGAAGATAATATTTTAATAATCTTCACACATAATGCAACATTGATCATAAGATCCTGAAGCAATCTTCTGAACCAGATAATTTCCTTCACTACAGAGGTAGCGACGACATATTTTGTTTCTGTAAAGGACAAGAAAATGCATTTCTACTTTCGACTATTCCACGAAATGGGTCCTCTTGCCAAAAAGCAAAGATAGCCAGATGTGGATTTTCTTGTGTCCACATTACCACCCCAATCAGAGTCAGAATAAGTAAGTAATGTCATATCATCCTTTGTATTTCCATTATAAATCAAAGCATAGTGCTTAGTGGCCTGAATGTATCTCAATACTCTGAGTAGAGCCTTCTAGTGAGGTAGGCCAGGATTTGACATAAAATGTGACAATGTGTTGACTGTAAATGCTAAATCAGGTCTAGTCTAGACCATGGCATACATGATCAATCCGACTATTGACTAATCAGGTCTAGTGTAGACCATGGCATACATGATCAATCTGACTATTGACTAATCAAGTCTAGTGTACCATGGCATACATGATCAGGTCTAGTGTACCATGACATACATGATCAGGTCTAGTGTAGACCATGGTATACATGATCAATCCGACTATCCTCTGTATTTCCATTATAACACAAAGCATAGTGCTTAGTGGCTTGAATGTATCTCAATACTCTGAGTAGAGCCTTCTAGTGAGGTAGTCCGGGATTTGACATAAACTATGACAATGTGTTGATTGTAAATGCTAAATCAAGTCTAGTGTAGACCATGGCATACATGATCAATCCAACTATTGACTAATCAGGTGTAGTGTACCATGGCATACATGATTAGGTCTAGTGTACCATGACATACATGATCAGGTCTAGTGTAGACCATGGTATACATGATCAATTCGACTATCCTCTGTATTTCCATTATAACACAAAGCATAGTGCTTAGTGGCTTGAATGTATCTCAATACTCTGAGTAGAGCCTTCTAGTGAGGTAGTCCGGGATTTGACATAAACTATGACAATGTGTTGATTGTAAATGCTAAATCAAGTCTAGTGTAGACCATGGCATACATGATCAATCCAACTATTGACTAATCAGGTGTAGTGTACCATGGCATACATGATTAGGTCTAGTGTAGACCATGGTATACATGATCAATCCGACTATTGACTGATAGGGGTATTTGCACATCTCTTTCTTCTTTGCATCAGTTGTCGGGCACATGTTCTTTGACAGTTTGAGTCCTGGGTCCATAGGCGAGTCTATTGACTTGTAATTTTCTATGCCATACCTGTAGAGTACACTGGTTAGATACCTTTCTGACTTAACGTGATACTTCTCTTCGCTCTGTCTCTAGTTATCTCGATTCCAATAAGGTAGTGCACAGGGCCTGAATCAGTCATTTGAAATTCCTTCGACAAATTGTCTTTGTCTCATGAAACAACTGATTCAAATTGTTGATGATTAGTGAGTCATCAACATACAGTACTATTATGACATAGCTTGAGCCTATGTGTTTGAGATAAACATTAGAGTTAGTAGAGTTAGGAATGAAGTCGTGCTGCAACAAGAATCGATTGATTCTATCAACCCGGGCCCTTGGAGCTTGCTTTAGCCCGTAGAGAGCCTTTTGCAGCTTACATACTTTATGTTCTTGGCCTTGAAGGACGTAACCTTCTGGTTGATAGATTTAGATGTCTTCTTGTATATATCCATTCAGAAAGGCCATTTGGTGTACTTCTAGATTTTTGACAGCTACGAAGGAGAATAAAGATCGAATTGATTGAAGTTTTATGACTAGACTGTATGTCTCAGTATAGTCAATCCCATAGGCTTGTTCGTACCTTTGATTACTAGCAAGATTTCCATGTGGCTGTTAAACCATCTGGATTGAGCATCATCTTGAAGATCCACTTGGTGTCGATGATCTTTGCATTTGTAAGAGCTTCGACAAGATGTCAGGTCTTGTTTTCCATCAATGAGTTGTACTCAACATGCATGGCAGAATGCCAGTTGTCTACATTCAAACTTGACAATACTTCTGTTACTAAAGCAGGTTCATCGTTGCTGATGAATGCTTGAGGGGTAAAATGATCAGGTTCTTGTCGATGTCGAGCAGATCTTTGAACAATAGTCGGCTGCTGAGATGATGAGTCTCTCTGTTGTGTGACAGAGGTATCTTCAATGCTTGTCAGGACAGTCACAGGTCGAGGCCTGTCGATGGTAATGGTGGGAGTCGTTGGGACGAACTCTTGCATTTGTTGCTTCTGCTTGAAGTCAAAGAATTTGTCTTCGAGAAAGACTACATCTCAACTAATTGAGATTCGGCTTGACTCCACATCAAAAATTCGATAAGTTTTGTGTGAAGTCGAGTATCCAATGAAGATACTCCTGCAGCTGACAGGGTCAAGTTTCTTTCTCTAATCAAAGGGAATGTGTACATAACAAAGATAGCCACAAACACTCAAAGGTGTCTTAAACTCGGTTTGTAGCCAATGGAAACTTCGAAAGGAGTCTTTGAGTTGACTGCTTTGGTATTCGAATAGTTCTACAGATAGCAAGCTGCTGAACAACTTCAGCCCAAAAATTCTTGGTGAGCTGAGCATTTGACATCATTGAACATGTTGCATTTAGCAATGTTCGGTTCTTCCTTTCGGCTACTCCATTCTACTGCGGTGTGTAGCTGGTGGTGAACTAATAATGAATGTCAAATGATACTAGATATTCAAACATTGCGTTTGATAGAAACTCTCCACCACTGTCAGTACGAATGGCCTTGAGTCGACCAATCTGTGTCTCAGCAAACTGTTTGAAGTCTTTAAAATAGTTGAATGCCTCAGACTTGTTCTTAATGAACATAATGCTGGTAAATCTCGGTTAATCATCGATAAAAGTGATAAAATATAGTGCTGAACACAGAGAGGGAGTACTCATAGGGCCACACATATCACTATGTATCAAATGGACTTAGCTCTAGTGGCTTGTCCTTTTGGGAATCTTGATCTAGGTTGTTTGCCTAGTAAACACATCTCACAGACATGTCAAATGCCAGTGGAGGCAACATTAAAGTTTAAATCCTTGACCATATTGTGATGATGCATATACAAGATTGATCTGATGTTTAGGTGTCCTAATCTTCGATGCCATAATTGGGCATTTGAAGTACTCACATTAGAGGAAAGTGCATATTCATGACCCAGAGTGTACAGATTATCTTCTCTGTTTGCAAAGAGAATTTCTTTATCATTCTTTTCCAAAATGATACATTGTCTTGAATTGATCATGGCTCTGCAATTGATCAGTGAGCTTGCTGATTGACTATAGATTTTTGGTCAGTTTGGATACATACAGTACATCCTTGAGCAAGGTCAATTTACCATTAGGAAGATAGAGGCGTATAGAACCTTTGCCTTCGATCTGCAGTGCGCTTGAGTCACCGAAGTAGTGGTACTTCAATTCTGGTGTGAGGTCTTTGAATAATTACTCGCATGAGGTCATGTGCTGAGAACTACTAGAATCAAGATACCAGTCCATTGCATCTCTAGTGGGTTCATCTTGTATCATTAGCAGTGTTGGATCTTCGAGAGAGGTTTTGGCAAAATAAGATCTTCCATTTTGTTGCATCTTTTTTTTTGCTTCGTTGTGCTTGAGAACTCAACAATCCTTGATGTCATGGTTGGTTCTCTTGCAGTACTTGCAGAAGAGTCTGGTCTTAGGCTTTTGAAATTGTCGATTGTGTAGTTGTAATTGCTGGTCTGAATCAGTTTGCTCAACTTTCGTCTTCTTGTCCTTCGAAGGTTTCTTCTTTTGGAGCTATTGCTTATTTGAATAAAGAGTGACTATCTTAGGATTCGACGTGGATAATATACAGCCCTACTTCTAGGATCCAACTCTAAGCAACTCTATATAACCCAAGAATGGTTCATAGTAGTGGTGCATCGTGTGCAATAATCTTACTTAGCTAGCTACAGATTAAATAACTATCTCTATTTCTAGAATGACTTTCACTCTCTCAAATATCTCTGATTCTGAGGAATCAGATAATTAAGACACAATGGAGTTCATGCAGGAACTCTGATTTACTATGCTCTACATGCATGTCACTGCATGTGTCTTCTTCATCATCTCATCATCTTTCTCGTGAGTGGCCATTATGTATATATACATGGAACAATTACAATGACTGTGTGGGCCACGAGCGTGAAACAACATAGTTACTAAAAGCACTAAAGTGAACTTTGATATGGTCTATGTCTCGCGGGGCAGTGTGGATGACATGGACCTCAAACTCTAAGACTTTGAGTTCATAGGAGATCGAAGAAGATGTAGTCGAAGATCTCAAACTCAATGAGTTCGTCATTGATCTCGCTTCTGCTCCAGCTAATTGATTGGCCAGACGTACAACTTTAGAAAGTAAGGCTACAATGTCGTTGTAGAGAGAGAGTGTGTGTATATTTACATAGTGTACTGGTGTTTAGGAAATGTGACAAACTCGAATGATTCGTGTTCTGGTGACGCGAATTGTAATTATTGGAATTCCAGTGAGTTGTGTGATTTTTGCTCGTAGTTGTGTATTGTTGGTAGCTAGTTCCAATACTCGGCCGTCCAGTATAGTTTTGGACACTACCGCATCCTAGACAAAAGTTCCTAGGACTTCGTAGGCCGATGTGAGGTCCGTGGGTCTGGCCGATACAGTGCTACTTGCTGGGGCTCGGTGAGATGTCATCCCGATGACCTGCACATTGTCATCATCATCTTCTACAAGATTCTCTGGTGCCGCCATGTTGTCTGGTGCGATGGGATCAACATGGTTAGGCGATGGCATGTACTTTGTTTGGACAAATGCTTCATTGAGCAACGTTTTATCACCCTCGACAAGCTCATGAGATGGATCTAAAAGAGGTGTGAGAGGGGTGACAGCGGTGTGGAGAGGCGTGAGGATGGATTGCTCAAAGGATGGAATGATAGGAACAAAGGGGAACTCATGAAGAGCGGTATCAGGAATGGAGGGAGCATTTTGAGGTGTGAGTTCAAGGATGTTCATCCAATTGGGGGTGTCAAGAGATAACTGTGAATCGAGAGGGTTGATATGGAGAAGTGGGGTGAAAATGGAAGAAATACGAGAGGGAAGAAGGATGGAAGAAGCAATGGTGATGGAAGGTGCAAAAAAAGCAAGAACGGCGGCAGAAGGCTAACATCAAAACTCCTCATGAAGTTTGGACAGGATCCAAACATTCATTGAAACATTTGAGAGTATTCAGTTGCACTGCCTATGCTCATGTCCCAAAGGACAAAAGAAAGAAACTCGATGAGCATTCATTCAAAACTATTTTTGTCGGTTATTGTTCTTCTAATGGAATGTATCGACTGTACAATATAGAAACCTACAATGTTTTCACTAACAGGGATGTGTTCATCTATAATGCTATCAGTAACTGAAGCCTTAATCTTTTTCATGTTGCTATTATTTAACATTGATTTCATAGATTTAGAAGTCAAAACAGAGCCTAGTGAATTTCCAATTGCAATCTCATCGGCCAAATGGTCTTCAACAACCAATGCTGATTTGCATTAGAAACATAATGTTCATGAAAATGTCAGTAGAAATTAGGACACTCATAGTATTCACAGCAGTATATAATAAGCAAATCAACAAAAAGTTTAAATGAATAAATAACAAAATTACTGATTATGAATGAATCAAAAAGTTCAAGCAATATTCAATACCAAATAAGCTATAACCTACTTGAATGCACGGATTTGTCTTTTTCTATGACCTCCTCTGGATGATGGATTATGGCATTTCTTATAGGGCCCTCTTTGGGCCCATATTTTCTCTAATGTATCAAAAATCCATTCACGAGTGCTTTTTGAAGGTAAAGGCTCCAAAAGTTTGTCGTTCTCCAACGCTCTCCTTCTTCTTCGATTGATATTTCTTCTTCATTTCAATGTTATGTTTCTTTCCTTTTTGTCTTCTTCATACCTTGAAATCCACTTTTCCAATTGTCCACAGTTATATATTATGAACGTGTCCATTTTCTCTTTTAATTGAGATGAAATTCATTTTTGCACACCAATTCCTTGTGGTACTTCACCCTTAATACGTTCATCTTCTTTTTCACACCACATTTTTGGACTTGCATGATCCAATTGTGAGATTATTTTGGTGATATAAAACATAGATTTTTGTACAATCCAACCTTCTGCAATGCTACCTTGTCTTTTGTCTCACAAAGCCTTTCAAAAATTTCATAAAACACTCAAGGTAGAACATCCATCACGTGTGCACAGGTTCTGCAATTGATACTTCTTCGACCAAATGCATTAGAAGATGAACTTGTATATCCAAAAAGGAAGTTGGAAAATCTCTTTCCAACAAACATACCATTTCGATCATTGGATTTTCATGGATTCTAATTCATTATTTTTTATTTCTTTTGAGGAAATCCACCTACGAGAATATTGATATAACATTAGGCTGTTTAGCACATAAAATATTGAAATAGCATATATTTAAATAGCACATATTTATACAAGTGTTTAAAAAGATATACAAACCTAATCATCATTGATAAATTGTAAAGCGTATTTCGTACGTCATCGTCGAAGAGACCTCAAATAGAAAGTGGAAGTATGAGTAGCAACATCTTATGCCAATCATGCGATTTCATCCACTTAATTTACCATCATTGGTACTTTCATTGATGCTTATGCATGAGTTCTCTTTTAGTTCATATATCCATTTTTGCACTATAGTGTTGATATCTTGCAATCTTGTGTGTAGAATGCAATTGTATGTTGAGTAATGGATCCACAAGTGTGAAATATAGTACTTCACTGTTACAACAACTTCATTTTATCATATATTTGATGTTTGATCAAGATCTTGTTGGGTTTACATCACTTATGTGTAGTTGGTGCTTGATTCCTACATTGTCAATGGTGCTAGATGTGTTGTCATTCAGATCAAAGGGACATATTGAATCTTAGTGATTTATATTTCTTCACATGGTATCGGATCTATTGTTGCAGGTTATTGAAGGATCAGCCATCTTTAGCAAGGATTTGGAGGAGTTACCAATTCTAGAGTGTGCTAGATTGATTTCTACTCAAAAATCAAGAATTTTTCATGTGTAGAATGATTTTTTGTAAATCAAACTCAATATAGGTTTATAAACTTGAAGTAGGCTGATTTCACACATAACTTACTAGATTGACTTTACTTGCATTAGATAGGTCTCATTGAAGACTACAAGATATTATATCAACTCTATAGCATTGGCCTATAGAATTTGGATGATGCAATTTTTTATACTTTTGTCAAACCCCTAAATTTGTTTAAATCTCTTATTTTTGAGGTTTCTGGACTTCTCAAGAGTGTGTTTCAATTTTAGAAAGTGTAAAAGCTCATGAGATGTAGGGTGTTCCATTTGAATGAGTTTAGGTGTTCCATTGTATGTGTTGATTTGCTAGGTTTGGTGCAAGAAAGAGATTTGAGAGGTTCCATATATTTGTGATTGCTTCTTGAGTGCATTTTTTGACATTCAAGAAGCAGATCATAATGCCTTCATGACCAGCCATCAAGGAGCATCCAACGATAGTTCTCGGTTCTTGGATTATGGTGCCACTAAGCATATGACCAACCTCATTGGCTGTTTCGAGTCCTATACACTCTACAGTACCAACAAATATGTTCACCTTGGTGATAATAGCACACAAGATATTAAAGGTGAAGGTACTGTAAGATTAAGCTTTGCAAATGATCAGTCTAAGTTACTTTCTAAAGTCATATATGTACCCAATTTATCTACGAATCTGCTCTCTGTAAGAGAATCACACATCTAGGACATAAAGTGGAATTCGAATGTGATCAGTGCAAAGTAGTTGATAGGACATGCAAGATCCTAGCACTCAAAAAGAGGCATGGATACTTGTATAGATTAAGTCATTGGTTTTCTGCCTCTAGTCAAGCGCTTAGTACTTCTATAATTCATGCAAATAAAAGTTTACTTTGGCATTATAGACTTGGTTATTAGAATCATGCTACTATACAACAAATGTCTAAACATTCTATTGTTCTTGATCTAGACTATCCTAGTGATAAAGTCGAGTTACCTGTCTGTCAAGACTGTCTAGTTGGTAAACAGACTAAGAAACCATTTAGAACAAGCCATCAACATATTGCTAGAGGATTGTTAGACGTTGTGCATTCAGACATTTGTGGCCCGATAAAGAATTCTTTTCTAAAAGATGCAAAGTACTTTATAACTTTTATTGATGACACCAGAAGGACTATGGTGTACTTTATCAAGAAGAAATTAGAAGCCTTCATTTGCTTCAGAATCTTCAAGGAGCGTGTAGAAAGAGAGACTAGCAGAATTATCAAGACCTTAAGGTCAGACAATGGTGGAGAGTACATCTCTACTGAGTTTAAGGAGTACTGCCAGAGCCAAGGCATTGAGCAACAATTCATCACTCCTTGCAGTCCTCAGTCTAATGGCTTAGCCGAGAGGAAGAACCGTACTCTGGTTGAATCAACTAAAGGTATGCTAGCGCATGCATCGCTGCATAAGAGCTTATGGGCCGAAGCTGTCTCCATTGTAGCTTACGTCCAAAACAGATGTTCGACCAAGGCCCTCTCAGGCAAAGCACCCCATGAGGTGAGGATAGGCTCTAAGGCTTCTGTGAAGGACCTAAGAGTGTTTGGATGCATTGCCTATGCACAGATCCCGAAAGACACAAGGAAGAAATTTGACTTCCAAGGTCTTAAGACCATCCTGATTGGATATACTTCATCTGATAACACATACAAGCTATATGATCCCGATACCCAACAAATCTTGTACAGTTGGGATAAAGTATTTATCGAGGATCAGTTTGTCAACATCAAAGGAAAAGATATTGTTCTAGGAGAACCTTCATCACCTGCCATTGACACGACAATCCGAGATTTTGGCTCAAGCGTGTCCATTGTCGACCCACTATTTGACAATGAATCAGACGAAGATGTTGCTGCTACCTAGCAACAAGTCCCAGGAGTGATTTATCACTCGATTTCTCTCAGAAGATCAAGCCAAGTGCGCACACAGCCCACAAGGTATACTCTTGAGTCTGTATGTTTTTTGATACAAAAACTGACAACAGTCGAAGAGGCACTCAGCCAACCAAACTCTGATCTCTGGAGAGAAGCTATGGATAGAGAGTATTCCTCTCTGATCAAGAACTAGACATGGTCACTAGTCGAAGCTCCTATTGGCTGCAATATCATTGATTGGAAATGGATTTTCAAGATTAAGTACAATGCCAATGGAGCAATTGATCAAAGGAAGGCAAGACTAGTAGCACGAGGATTCACTCAGATCTCCAACGTCGACTACAATGAGACTTTTAGTTCAATAGTCAAGCATTCATCAATCCGAGCCCTCCTATCACATGGTGTAGTTGCCGACTTTGAGGTGCATCAACTTGATGTGCAAACAGCCTATCTCAATGGAGTTATACAAGAAGACATCTACATGATCTAGCCCAAAGGATACGTTCTAGAAGGTATGAAAAATCATGTTTGTAAACTCCACAAAGCACTTTACGGCTTGAAATAGTCTGGCAGAGCTTGGTTTCAGAGGATCAACACATTCCTCATCCAACAAGGTTCCCAACCAAGCATTGTTGATTGCAATGTCTATTTTAAGTCGGTGCAACAATCCTTCATTATCATCACCTTGTACATGGATGATACGTTGTCTTTCAGCAACAATACCAATTTGGTCAAGGATTCTAAACAGATGTTGTGTTTTGATTTTGACATGATTGATCTGGACGAAGCTCACTTCTGTTTGGGCATTCAAATCCACAGAGACAGAGCGAGACGACTGATCTATATCACTCAACAAAGGTATCTTCACAATGTTCTTGACAGATACAATATAATTAATCGTAAGTTAGCTCACTCACCAATGGATCCAGGCCTACGTTTGTCAAAGGACCAATGTCCCCAGACCAAGCAGGAAGAGGAGCAGATGAGAGAGTATCCTTATCGATCGATACTTGGATCTCTCATGTATGCAATGGTCTGTACAAGACCTGACATATCTTTTGCAGTAAGCTCCCTGGCATTACCCATTGGAAGGCTATGATAGAAGTCATCAGGTATATTCGAGCTACCATGGACCAGTGCATCTGCTATGGAAAAGTCAGCAACGACAATCTTCATTAGCTCAGTGGATATTCTGATGCAAGCTCGGGAAGAGATGTAGACAATTGTAAGTCCACATCTTGATTTACATTCTTCTTCAATGGCGGTCCTATCTCATGGAACAGTCGTAAGCAAATCTCTATCGCTCTTTCTTATACAGAAGCAGAATACATTGTTGCTTCTCATTCTATTAAAGAAGCGTTTTGGTTGAGGAATTTAATGTCAGACATTAGTTTGTATCAGTACAACCCCACAATTATATTCTATGATAATCAGAGTGCTATTGCCTTATCGGCCAACCCTAGATTTTACTCTAGGAGTAAGTACATTGAAATTAGATATCACTACATTAGGGACAAGGTTCTCAACAAGGAGGTAAACTTAACATACTGTAGAACGCAGGACATGGTTGCAGATATAGTCACAAAGGCATTAATGTTAATGCACAGAAAAAGTTTTGTGCATTGCTTAGTTTGAAGATCAAGGCATTTATGGATCCAGATTAAGGGGGGGTGTTGGATTTATTTTCTTTACTCTTCTAAATTCTATGTTAATCTACCTCTATTCATGCTATTGTATTTTACTTGTGTTGTCGCACAATCTGCATATTTACATGTAAAATAAGACAGGCGAATAAAACGTAACTATCTGTATAAATACAAGTAAATTTCCATGGGCGAAAATGGTGAAAAAGATGACACTATTTTTACACGTGATTTGTAATAGGCGAAAAAGATGACAGTCTTACAAATGTCAAAGGTGTCCTTATGGAAAAACGAAGGTACCCTGTAAATCAATTTTTAAGGCATTTGTCAGAGTGTCACATTTTTTGCATTTTTAACAATGTTAATATCAGCAAAGACTGACGTCACGGCCTTCTCACGCACATCCCATGCATTGTGCAATCAGATTTGATAACGATAGTAGCCACCCATGATCTCTCATAGACAACACATCCACTTTTGTACTTTCTTCATCTGCACGCTTGTTAAATTATGTATATATTGAATACCATCTACGTATTTAAAGTGTAAAGCATAACAACATCAGAACGAAACATCACTAATAATTAGAGACATACATTGTAGATGTTTTCGTGCATCGATTCTTTCTTCCAGATGTATTGTCAGTAATAGGTTCATCACCTTTACAGATTGTGTGATTAGCTTTGTGAAGCACGTGGTTACATCCGCTATTGTCTTGTGCTCACCTGCATTATTGACTTGTATATTTTGCTATACTTAGTCTGATTATAGCTCTGTTTGTTCTGCATTTAGATTTGTGTCAATATTGCAATTTTTATAATACATTCTGTCTGACTTTCTTATTGCTTAATTTGGTAGTATGCACTTCACAAATTATTATTAGTCTAGTTGTTTGTGACTAATATTTAGTCTTGTCTTTCGCGACTAATTCACGACTGATTATTAGTCTAGCTCAGTCTAGCTCTTCGCAAATAATTCGTGACTAATAATTTGTCTAGTTGTTCGCGACAAATTATCTTTCTGATGTTTTGATACTTAATGTTTGGCTATGTAATCAGATCTAACGTGATTTCTATCTCTAATGTTCTGTTTGAGTCTGATAGGCGTAGTCATGCTTAAGAAAGAAGTGAGATAGCTTATTTCGCTGCGCATGAACATTTTCCATTCGAGTTCGTTTCTTTTCGAGTTTTGAATTCACTTCTTTTCGTATTCATTTTTTTTTAGCTATCTCCGTTTCTCACACCCCACTTTCCAACACTTTTAGCATGAAAGATTCCAAATCAAATCCTACAACGATGCAAGCTGGGCATCCCTAAAAGATGACTGCAAGAGCGTCTCAAGAGGATGCACAATAGCAGCTAGTGCAGTTGTGATATGGATCAGCAGGAAGCAGACCATAACTTTTCAATCATCTTGCAAAGTAGAATATGTTGTAGCAGTCAAGATGGCAAATGAGCTTAGATGGCTCAAACAGTTCTTTGACGGACTGGGAGAGAACTCCACTAGCCGCTGCTATTGTTCATATATAATACATCCGCCATTCATCTGACAAAATCCAGTGTTTCATTCCAGGACTAAACACATTGCTATCAAATATCATCTGATAAGAGATCTAGTTGAGAAAGACAGATTGAAGACCGAGTTTGTTCCAACAAAACAGATGGTGGCTGACATCTTCATGAAGCCTCTTGACAAGGCAATTTTTGAGAAGCAGCATGCAAGCTTAGGAATAAAAAACATACCAACTTTGAGAGGGAGCTAAAGAAACTAAGAGATTTTATCTTTCAAAGCCTTTGTATTTTTTCTTAGTTTTTCCTTTGCTAGTTTTAGCAACTGTTTATTTTGAACTATGTTTCGCACAGTCTGCATTTTTGAACTGTTTCGTTGCACAGTTCGCATTTTTTGGTCATGAGAAAAATGCATCACTAGGTCTTAAACACTTAGAAAATAACTCTGGCAACTTTTCCCAACACTATCGTATTTTTTGCATTTTTGCGAAAAAGACAAAAATGCGAAAAATACAACATTGTCTTTTAAATGCCTTAGAAATGTTTTCTGGCCTACTGTCACATTTTTTGCCTTTCGAAAGAAAGCAACACTTGCCCTTAGAAAAGCGACACTGACCTTAGAACTAGTTTATGTCCTACTGTCGGCTTTTTTGCCCTTCGGGAAAAAGCGTTATTGTCACGTTTTTTGTCTTTCAAGAAAAAGCGACACTGTCTCCAAATGCCTTAAAAATGTTTTTTGGCCTATTGTCGGGTTTTTGGCCTTTTGGAAAAAAGTGACATTGCCCATGAAAAGGAGACACTGCCCTTAGAATTGCGAAAGTGTCTTTTGGCATAATGTGAAGGTCTGCAACATGAAGGCACTGTGCAACGGGCAAAAGACGGCTAATGCACGGAGGACAATGACGAGAAACTAGAATCAGTTATGATTAAATCTAATGCATCTCTTTTTATTAGACCTTTTAACTGAATCAGTTCCCTGGATTGATCACATAAGAAAGGAAGTCATATAGAATAGACAAAACTGTAAGAGTTTGATATTGCAATCAACAGTAGCTAGTCGCATTACTCGTGAGAGAGAACACCTCTATTTCGCCAACGTGCTGATTTGGGAAACAGACAACGCTCAATAAAACATTGTATATTCAGTTTTGATAACATAAGCAATTTTTGCAATACTCTATTCTGTAATGTGTATGATCTGCAATTTTGGAATGCATGCTAGCAGTAGATATCTTTCCGTTGTTGTTTTACTCAACATTATTTGCTGTGTACAAGTTTAATTTTACAACAGATCTGCAGTAGCGATCTGGGACTTGGAAGAGAATTAGACGGCAGTTAGTAGCAGTAGCTACTCCTACCAAGTCGGCTCTATCTGGCCTTCATCCCCGATAATTTCCATTGGTGGTATTAGAGCATTTGACGCTACAAGATATCATCAGTGGTATCAGAGCGTTCTGGCTTTTCTAAATCTCATTTCACATTGGAAATAGATTGTAAGGATTTTTGCAAGGAAAAGAGGATACACCAAGAGTTCACAATGTTGGAATGAGTTTTTTGAAAGAAAACACACTGTTAAACATGCAGGCATTGTTGGATTTCTATCCTCACCATCCCTATCTCTCTGCTAATCTAGATCCATTCACTAGCTGTTGTAAATACTTGTATAGTCACATACTCTGCAAACACACAAAGGAATAGAATGATACACAATAGATGATACATTCATTTCCACATCTAATACGCTTCCACCAAGCTAAATCTAAAACTCAGTTAATGTGTGCATGGCTATGGAATCAATCATGTCGATCCAGTGACTTCGAAGTTGTGATCAAGTAGGACAGACTTCGATCTGTCAAAGTCGGTCTGAATCCGATAGACATAGTTGCATGCATTGAGGATTCTGAGTGCCCGCCTTCGTTGCGCCGCAACATATCATAGAATTCCAACATGGAATCAGAGCAGTAATTCTACTCTCTCATTCTTAAAGACAAACTTAGAGCTTACATTATCAAAATGATTGTTTTAATAAAGAGTAGACACTTGCTATAATTGTTTCCAGTTATATAATCTACTATCTTCATACACTCATCCTGAACTTCTAGATGGATTCACAGTCTGCTCTAATGGTAGACAAACTTGATGTTTCAAATGACCACTTATGGAAATTCAAGATGAGAGTAGTACATATGGACAAGGAGCTTTCAATTGGAAAATAGTCGCTGAAACCGAACTACTTCCCAGTGTCGATGAGCAAGCCATTTCCAAGTGGAAGCTCGAGGATGACAAGACTTTCACCTTGATCACCCTTAACATCTTCGACACATAGATTGGCCACATCAGACAAGCCCAATTTTCAAAAGAGGCTTGAACACACTATACGAAGTGAGAGATGTCACTTCAAAGCTATATCTGAAGATAAAGTTCTTCTCACTCAGAATGTCAGAAGATGATTCTGCTCAGAATCACATTAATCAATATAAGAATATGTTGGAAGAGATGGTGGCAATAGGTTTAGTGATCGAAGACTCTGACATTGTAATGACCTTATTGTCCAGTATGCCATCCTCATATGAAAACTGGGTGATGATGATTTCCACAAACTCAAGAATTACATTGTCCAGAGTAATAATCATGCTGCTGCAGGAGGAGACAAGAAAGAACGGAGCATCCTCGTTCTCCATCAACAAATCACAAGCATTATTCTCAAAGAAGAATACAAGGAAACATTAGAAGAAGAGAGTTGTCTAACAAATCAACAACAATCATAAGCAGTCACAGAAGGCCCCTAATCAACAACCTATTCAGAACAAGAAAAGACTATTCTACAAGTACTACAAGAGGATGAGAACCATGAAATCCAGGATTGTCGGACCTTGAAGTTCAACAATGACAAGAAGAAATAGCCAGATCAACAAGCCCATGTAGCAAACACAAAGCAAAAGATCCAAGAAGATGACGGCAACGAGCAGGAAGCCTTCATGGTGAACCATCACCATGTCAAACAATCGGAGGAATGGTTCCTCGATTCTGGAGCAACGCACATGACAAGCCATCAAGAATGGTTCATCAAATATTCGGCCTACAACACCAAGATATTCATTTACCTTGGAGCCAATAGCTCACATAAAATTGAAGGTGAAGGTACTTTTGGACTGAATTTTTAGAATGGACTGTCAAAACTGATACCAAATGTATTGTATGTCTCGAACCGGTGACAAATCTATTGTCGTCGGTCAGTCAAATTATAGACTTAGGACATAAGGTAGACTTTCAAGTAGATTTCTGTCAAATTCTTGATAAAAGCAAGAGGAGTTTTGCACTCGGAAAGAGGCAAGGATATCTATATAGGCTTAGTCATTGTAACTTTGTAACTAATTGTGCTTTAAGCAGTTCGACATCTGTCAATAAAGAATCGATTTGGCATTATAGACTTGGTCATCTTAATCATGTATTGATAGGTAACATGTCTAGACATTCTTCAGCTCATCGCAACAAGAGACTTCAACCAAAAGATAAAAAAAAAACCGAACTCAACATGTCCAATATGTTGATGATTTCGCTCACTATTCTATTCAAGAGCCAACCATAGTTGAGGAAGCTATGTCACAGGCCGATTCAGATCTCTGGAAAGAAGCAATGGACAAGGAGTACAACTCATTGTTGAGGAACAACACATGGTTTGTCACCAAGTTGTAGATAGAAAGATAATCTACTACAAATGGATCTTTAAGATCAAATACAAAGCAGACGGTAGTATCAACAGAAGGAAAGCTCAACTCATGGCAAGAGGATTTTCACAAATTTCCAATATCAACTACTTCAAAACCTTTAGCCCAGTTGTCAATTCCATTTGCCTACTATTATCATATGTTGTTGTAGTAGATCTTGAGGTACACTAGATGGATGTACAAACGACATCCTCAATGGAGTTATCGAGGAGGACATCTATATGATCCAGCCAGAAGGCTATATCCTCAATGGTTGTGAAGATCAGTTATGCAAATTCCATAATGCTTTGTACGGTCTGAAACAATCATCAAGAGCATGGTTTCATCGAATCAACACATTCTTGATGAATCATGGATTTGAACCAAGCTCTACAGACTATAATGTATATTTCAAAGCTATCAATCAATTCTTTGTCATCATCACACTTTACGTGGATGATACGTTGTTGTTTAGCAACAATATCAGACTGAGAAAAGATACCAAGATGCTATCCCAAGAATTCGAGATGACAAATCTTGGAGAAGTGCATTATTGTCTCAGGATTCAAGTCCACATAGACTGAAGCAAAAGACTTCTCTACATCACCCAACAAAGGTACTTCTATAATTTGCTGATGAGATTCAATTTTATGAACTGCAAATTTGTACATAATCCCTTGGATCCAGGTCTAAAATTATCCAAGGAACAAAGCCCTCAGACCAATGAAGAGAAAGCCGAAATAAAGGGATATCCATATCAATCAATCATCGGATCCCCGATGTATTCAATGGTCAACCCTGGTAACCCTGGTAAGATCCACTATAAAGCTCTTTTCAAAGTAATTAGATATGTACGAGCTACTATTGACCTTTGTATCTGCTATGGTGATGACGATTCATCCGATATCCATACACTTCATGCATATACAGATGAAAAATGGGTAGGTGATATTGACACCAAATAAAATCAACTTTTGGACTTGTCTTTATGTTCAATAATGGTCCAATATCTTGGAATAGTCAGAAAAAAACTTCCATTACAATGTCATCTACAGATCTGAGTCCATAGTAGCCTCTCAAGTTACTAAAGAGACAATTTGGCTGAGAAATTTATTGTCTGATATTGGTCTCAAATAGTCTGGTCCAACAATTATTTAATGTGACAATCAGAGTGCTATTGCATTATCAATCAACTCTAGATTTCACTCTAGGATCGAACACATTGAAATTAAGCACCACTACGTCAGGAGCAAGATACTCAACAAGGAGATAAGTTTGAAATTTTGTAGAACCAAGTACATGGCAACTAACAGGTCTGAAAATCAAAACTTCAAAAAAATAGAACTTCAAAAACTTTTTTATGCATAAAGTTATACTACCCTTTCTTGCCTACATTGCCCATAACATTAAACTAGTAGGTAGAAAGGTATAACTAATTTCACTTTTTAGATCTGATTTTCAGATTTACAGTCTAAAAACAAAACTTCAAAATGAAAATCAAAAGTTTTAACACTTCATTTATGCAAAAAAAACATTAGTTTTGATCAAAAACACAAGCTAGAATCAATCTTTTTCCACTAAAATTTTTGTAGATGTAGAGGAAGACTTCCTCTATCCATTCTGTTGGATTTATTTCCTCTACTCTCTTAAATCCAATTTTAATCTGCCTCCATTCATGCTGCATTTCTACTCATGTTGTCACACAGTCTGTATATTTACATATAAAATAAGACAGACAAATAAAACATGACTGTCTACAAAAATCCAAGTAAATTCTCACAAGCAATGAAAAGGCAAAATCTTCACCAACGTTCATCTCAGCAAAAGCTGACTTCACAGCCCTTTCACGCTCACACCATGCACCTGTGCTAACAGACTTGACAATGATAACAGCCACCCACGATCTACTATAGACAACACATCCACTTTGTACTTTCTTCATATGCACACCTGTAACATTGTATGTATATATATTGAATACCATTTGCGTATTCAGATTGACAGGGAGATTGAGAGAGGGAGATTGAGAGAGGGAGATTGAGAAATCAAGAGAACAAGTGTGTGTAAATATAGCATCATAAGCTTATCAGAGATATAGACGAAGTAGATGCCTTGTGCATTTATTTTTTTATTTGTCAGTAATAGGTTCATTTCTCTTACAGATTGAATTAGCTTTGTAGAGCATGCGGTTTCGTCCGCTATTGTCTTGTGCCCTACTGCATTATTGACATGTATATTTGTTATACTTAATCTGATAACAACTCCTTGTTCCACGTTCAAAATTTCTGTCAACATTGCTATGCTTATTCTTCATTCTATCTGACTTTCCTTGTTGCTTAATCTGATAATTTGTTTTAGCGAATTATTATTAGTCTAGCTGTTGACGACTAATATTTAGTTTTGCCCTTCGCAAATCATTCGCAACATATAATTTGTCTAGATATTCGTGACAAATTATCCTTGGTGTTTTGTTTTCGTTTGGCTGCATAATCAAAATGATCGTGATTTCTATTACTAATGTTCTGTTCATTTCTGATAGACGTAGTCATGCTTAGAGAAGAAGTAAGATAGCTCATTCTGCTACACACAAACACATTCTGTTTGAGTTTGTTTCTCGTTTGAGTTTCGAGTTTGTTTTTTTTTCATGTTCATTTTCTTTTCGAGCTATTTATTTTCGTCTCTCACACTCACACACTCTCCTTCTTTCCAACATGGTATCACAGCTTCTTTTCGTATCCTGATAAGCTTTCATGGTACAAGACTCTACTAGCCGATAGAGTAATTGTCTTCTTGTTCTGTAATTCTATACCAGATTTTCATATTTAAGTCACTGATAGTTTTTCCTATTACTAAGACTAATTTTGCCACATGGATTTCCAAGGGAAAGCCAGTCCCATCATGGACAAGCTTGATGGAGCCAATTACCATCTATGAAAATTTAAGATGAAAATTATACTAATGGCTAAAGAGTTGCATGACATTGTCACAGGTGCAAAAGGGAAACCTGAAGCAGACGATGCAACAATCACCAGATGGAAAGGCTTTCACACTGATCATCCTCAACGTTACGGATATCCAAATCGGCCATGTATCCGAGGCTCAGACATCAAAAGAAGTCTGGGACATCTTGAGCACACTATACGAAGTGCGAGATATAGCTTCCAAGATACATCTCAGGAAGAAATTTTACTCCCTCAAGATGACGAATGGTGATTCCTTACATAATCACATTAATCAGTTCAAGAACCTGCTAAGGCAAATGGCCATTGTCGGATCTGTCATAGACGATCAAGACACAGTGATGCAACTGCTTACAAGCTTGCCAAGCTCATACAACAACTGGGTGATGATCATCATGACACATCCAGAATTGACTCTTTTGAGAGTCATTACTATGTTGTTGCAGGAAGATACGCGGAGGAACGAAGCCTCAAGTTCCTTAGCTGATTCTCACATCTTATACACCAACAAGAGCATGACTAAGCAGAAGAAGAAGAAAGGCCCAAAGCAACCAAAGCCAAACCAGAAACCAGCACAACACAAAGAATAGTCGAATCTGCAGACAAAGAAGAAGTTGTTCAGTAGATACTACAAGCGAAACAACTAGGAAATTCAAGATTGTCAGATACTACAAGCAAAGAACAACAGCAAGGGACAGTCGAATCAAGTGGCAAATGCAGTTGTAGAAGCTCCACAACCTATTCAAGAAACAGATCATAATGCCTTCATGACCAGCCTTCAAGAAGTTCCTGGATTCTTGAGTCCTCAACACATGACTAGCCTCATTGGCTGTTTGAGTCCTATACACCTTATGTGAGAGATTTCAACTAGTTTAGTCTAGTTTAGTCACATTTTGGTAAATTGTCAATAAGAGGCCAAAACTCATTTTAGACTTGGAGATAAACTTTTTGAAGCTATATTAGTTTAAAATACATTCAATAAACACTTTTGGAAAGTGTGGGAAAGTTGGTAGTCGAGTTTGAGAGAGATTCAAATTTGAACTTTGGGTACATTGAATCTAGACCCAAAAATAGTAGGGTTTACATTTTGGAGGGAAATCCAAGTGGCCAAATAGGATTTGGAAACTATATAAAAGGATGTAACTCATGGAGAGGCACATCTTCTCTCTTCTATCTCTCATTTCATCATTATACATGGTTCTCTTTGGGTTCTACTACTCATTGGTGCAACTATCTTGGTGTTATCTTGCAATTCTATGTGTAGAATGGTCATTTATTGCTATTTTCGGTTCCACACATGTGAAATATAGTAGGGTACTGTAATTGTACGGATAGCAAACATATTTTATGTTTTGGTTCATGTTTGATCAATATCTCTTAGAGTTTGCATCTCATTTTGTGTGTAGATGCTGATTTTTCTACATTGGCAGGATTGTTGGTTTGCTCCTTATTGTAACCAAAGATTTGGAACATGGATTGGATCTTGAATGATCTAAAATCCTTCACATGATATCAGAGCTATTGTGTTTCAGGTTATGAAAGGATCAGCCATCTTTAGCAAGGATTTTGGAGGAATCACCAATGCTAGAGCATGCTAGATTGATCTCTACTCAAAAATCAGCATTTTTGCATGTGTAAAATTGATCTTTTGTAGGTCAAAACTCAATATAGGGCTATATACTTGATCAATTCCGATTTCACACTTGGCTTACTAGAATTAGATGATTTTTGGTGCATTAGGAAGGTCTCATTGTAGTCTACAAGAAGATATACCAAGTTTCTAGAAATTGCATGTAGAATTTGAGATATTCAATTTTTTCTGATTTTGTCAAAACCCTAATTTTGATTGGATCTCTAGTTTGTGAGGTTACTGAACTTCATTTGAGTGTGTTTCAATCTTAGGAAGTGGCAAGAATCATTATATTGAGGATAGATCATAGGTTGATCAAGATTTCACTATTCTATGTGTTAATTTTCTAGTTAGAAGTGCTAGAAGAGATTTGAGAGGTTCCATATCTTTGTGATTTCTTCTTGAGTTCATTTTTTGACATTCAAGAGAGTGCTTTGTGCATTGAAACAGGTTGAAAGAGAAGATCAGGTCACTTCAACATGGCTACAAGTGGTGGATTTATGTTGGAGAGCAATGATAGGCTTACCTCAATCAACTATTCTACTTGGAAGGTGAGGATGGAGTCCTTATTGGAGATGAATGAGTTGATGGAGATTGTTGTAGGTTTGGAGGAGAGACCAGCAACTCAACAAGATCAAATGAGGTACGACAAGAGAGCAAAGAAAGCTTTACACATGATTAAGATGAATGTTACCAATGAACTTCTCAAGGAAGTTGGTAAGCGCACATCATCTTTGGAGGCTTGGAAAGCTTTGAAGAAGCTTTATGAATCCAAGTCTACATCAAGAGTGCTTACTCTTAGGAGGCAAATCTTTCAAAGTTTGCAAAAGAAAGAAGAGAGTACTCATGCTTTTGTTTTGAGAGTTAAAGCATTCAATGATGAGTTAGTGTGAAAAATACAGATCCTAAGTGGATCTAAACTCCAAGATCATTGGCTTGAATGCTTGCACTCCAAACTACATAAGCTAGGAATTGGCAACACATTCTATGCTACCTAGAATGCAAAGAACTTGATCAAAAAGCATTTATCACAAATGGAAACTTCCATAAACATCAAGTGCGGCCCAAAATAGCATTATACAGTCCATAATACATCAGCCTACCACTCATGCTCTCAATGGAGGAAGAAACAATGACAATGATCTATTGATCTCAATGAAGCATACAAAAGGTTTCTCCAACCTGTTCTCCACGACTTCCCTACTATTTATGGATGAGGAAGATGACTCTCTCTCCTCTCTCTAGAAGGCACTTGACCCTAGATATTCCCTATATAGGAAAAATAGCTAAAAATGGCTTATATGACCAAAATACATCAAAATGGTCTCATTTTGAAGGGTATGAAGTTTGACACTTCATCATACTGAAAAAATACAGTAAATAAAAACATTGTGGCCTGGTTCACACGTGTGAAACTCCAGAACCAAAACTATTTACAATTTTAGCCAATTTAGGCCTCAAACTAGCTAGGAAATGTTGACAATTTTCACACTCCCTCTTCAACATTGGATGCTAGTTTCAACATAGTCTTTGAGCACATTCCAAGATTAGATCTATGCATTAAATATAGGTCCTTTCCCAATGGTTTGGTGAAGATATCAGCCACACACTCCTTTGAAGAGACATGTTGAAGCTCCACCTCTTTGGCAATGACTTGATCTCTCACAAAATGGTGAGCAATCTCAATGTGCTTGCTCCTTGCATGAAAAACAGGATTGCTTGCCAAGCTTTGGGCTGAAAGGTTATCACAAAGTATGATTGGAGTCTTCTCTGGTTCCAGCAAGTGAAGATCCAATAACATCCTCTTGATCCAAAGAATCTCCTTGGTGCATGTTGTTAATGCCTTGTACTCGGCTTCGGTGGAAGATAGAGAGATAGTTGGTTGCTTCTTTGATAGCCATGAGACCACTCCATCTCCAAGATAGATTGCAAAGGCACTTGTTGACTTCCTATCCATTTGATCACCTGCAAAATCTGAATCTGAAAATCCACAAAGGTTAGGTGTAGTACCTCCATACAAGATGCCAAAATCTCTAGATCCCGAGATGTATCTAAGTACTCTCTTTCCTAGCTTCCAATGAGCCTCACTAGGATCTTGCATAAATTGACTTAGTTTACCAACCACAAAGCTTAGATCAGGTCTTGTGATGGTTAACCATATAAGAGATCCTATTAGCTTTCTATAGAGAGTAATGTCCTTGAAGGATCTTTCATTACTTCTTGTAGTTAGCTTTACATTTGATTCCATAGGAGTAGAAACAACTTTACAATCTTCCATATGAAACCTTTTTAGAATAGAGTTAACATACTTTTCTTGACATATGAATGTAGATTTAGAAGTTCTAATAATCTCTATTCCTAAGATATAATGAAGTTTACCAAGATCTTGAATTTCAAACTCTCTTTTGAGTGCCATCTTGATTTCATCTATATCTAGATTGTTACCACCACTTAAGATAATGTCATCAACATAGATCAAAAGTAAAGTGATATCATTTTCATTCAATCTAAAGTAGAGAGAATGATCATACTCACTCATAACAAAGTTTTGAGAAAGTAAGAAGGAATTGAGCTTAGCATACCAACTCCTTGGTGCTTGCTTTAGCCCATACAAACTCTTTTGGAGATAGCACACATGATTAGGCTCATCATGTGAAACATAGCCCTCGGGTTGCTCCATGTAAATATCTTCTTCAAGATCACCATTCAAGAAGGCATTAGTAACATCCATTTGCCACATATCCCAATCATAAAGAGTTGCAAGAGAGATTAGGATTCGAATAGTTACCATCTTTGCCACGGGTGCAAAGGTCTCATCATAGTCAATACCATATTCTTGAGCATACCCCTTTGCCACCAACCTTGCCTTGTACTTGTTGATTGATCCATCTTGATTTGTCTTGATCTTGAAGATCCACTTACAACCAATTGCCTTCTTGTCCTTTGGAAGCTTTACCAACCTCCATGTATTGCTTTTGATGAGTGCTTGATGCTCATGATCCATGGCTTGGATCCATTCCTTCTTTTGAATTGCTTCACCTACACAAGTTGGTTCATCAAAAGAGGTAAGAAAAGCAAAGTTAGAGTTGTCCACCACTTGCTTTCCTTTTTCATCATAGGTTAGCCTTGATGGCTTAGCCCTTTGCCTTTGAGTCTTCCTTGAAGTTTGCTTTGGAGTGGCATCTCCATCTTCATCCAAGACATCTTGCACATCATGATGATTAGTAGGCACATCAACATCAACATCAACAACATTGGAAACATTCTCTTCATGAAAGATGACATCCCTACTTATGACAAATTTCTTTGTAGAAGGAATGTACACTTTGTAAGCCTTGCTTACTTCACTATAGCCAACAAATACACCCTTCTTTGATGAAGGATCTTCTTTAGTTCTATCATCAAGTGTGATATTGACAAAACATGTACATCCAAAGATCCTACAATGCTTGACACTCGGCCTTCTACCATAAAGAACCTCATGAGGAGTTTTACCATCCAAGGAAGCACTTGTCCATCTATTACATAGATAGTTAGCACATGCTAAAGCTTCCCCCCAAAAAGACTTAGCAAGATTAGCATGTAGTCTCATTGCCTTGGCACATTCACAAAGGGTTCTATTCTTCCTCTCGGCCACTCCATTCTGTTGTGGAGTCCTAGGACTAGACATCTCCCTCTTAATCCCATGTGCTATACAAAAGTCTTTGAACCTATTTGAGGTGTATTCCCCTCCATTATCAGATCTTAAGCATTTGATCTTTGTATTGAATTGGTTTTCCATTTCATTCTTGAACTTGACAAATGCAGCAAACACTTCATCCTTACTTTTAAGAAGATAGATCCAAGTATACCTACTAAAGTCATCAATGAAAGTTGCATACATCTTTGCCCCACCATTGCTAGTTGTACTAGAAGAATGAATATCAGAATGCACAAGTTGAAAAGCTTCTTTAGATCTAGAAGTAGATCTAGAATAAGCAAGTCTATGAGATTTGGACAAGGCACAATGTTCACAAACACTATTGTTTGCAACAAGACTTTTAGGGAGACCAAGAACAAGCTCTTTCTTTGCCATTACCTCCAAAGATTTGAAGTTGGGATGGCCCAACCTCTTGTGCCAAACTTCTTGGTTTGTCAATTGCTCCCTAGCCATACATCCTTCATGATTAGAGATCACACATGCATCAAGCTTGAAAAGTTTACCATGCCTCCTACCTTGAGCAATCAAGGATCCACATTTACTTATCAAACATGCATCTCCAATGAACTCCACATCAAGTCCTTTGTCAATCATTTGACTTACACTAAGCAAATTCATAGTGATTGAAGGAATGTACAAAACATTTTCAAGATTTGCTTTCCTATTTGTTGAAAGGGAAATAGGAATAGTGCCTATGCCTTTGATGTCACATTGACCATCATTTGCAGTGTAGATGATGTTACCTTCTCCCTCATAAGACAATAAGGATGTAAAGTATTCCTTATGTCTTGTCATGTGAGATGAGGCTCCACTATCAATCCACCAAGGATCATTATCATCTATGTTGGCTAACAAACTTGAAGTCATAACAAGTGATTCACATGTGTTATGTTCTTCCTCATCTATTGTAAGATTTCCTTGCCTCTCTCCTTGCTCTCTTTTCTTCTTATAACATTCATTTGCAAAATGACCTTTTATCCCACAATAAAAGCACTTGAACTTTGACTTATTGTTCTTAGTAGAAGAGGAAGAGGAAGAGTGATCATCATGATCAAAGTTACCACCTTTGGACCATTTCCCTTTGCCTTTACCTTTGCCCTTGAATTTGCCTTTTGTGAAGAAAGCCTCTTCACCTCCACCTTGCAAGGATGCACCATCAAGCTTTGATTGCAACCTATGTTCTTCAGCCAATAAGATTTCTTGCAAGTCAACCACGCTTGGCAAGACTCTTTGAATGGCAAAACTTTGCACAAGGTTAGCATGTTCATTTAGCAAACCATTCAACATAACTTGGACTATTTCACCATCTTTTATGTTCTCATCAATGCATGCTAAATCATCACTTAGGGACTTAACTCTCAAGATAAATGCATGAGCACTTTCACCCTCTCTTTGCCTACTAGAAAATATTTGTCTCCTTAGGGTCAATACCCTAGATGTGGACTTTGATTCAAAGAGCTTCTTTAAGGCATTCCATGCCTCACTTGCACTTTGACACTTTCCAACTTCCTTGAGAAGTTCATTTGTAACATTCATTTTAATGATATGAAGAGCCCTTTTGGCCTTCTTATCAAACCTTTGTTGCTCTTGAAGTGTGAGAGGTCTCTCTTCAATTTCTGCAACTATGTCCATGAGTTCATTCAACTCAAGTAAGGACTCCATCCTCACTTTCCAAGTAGAGTAGTTTGATGAACTCAACCTTTCACTAGACTCTAGCATGATCCCACCATTGGAAGCCATGATTCTAATGTTTCTTCAACTTTTAGGTTCTGTCCTAAAGCACTTAGCACTCACTTTTCTCTCAAAAAATGATAGATAAAGAGATCTATGAAGATTTAGGACCCTAAAACACTTCTATCTTGAACCTAGATGGTTTCCAAGCATAGAAAGGAAGATTGAAACACATGCAACACTTTGCACACACTAAGAATGGATTACAAAATCAAACCAACATGAACACACTCTTGCTTAAGCTCTCAAACTTTCCAGCAAGTGACCAAATCAAGTTATGGTGTGAAGAGTTACTTGCATTCTTAGAAAATACCCAAAACTAGGATGCCAAGATTACCTAGTAATGAACAAACTTGATCAACATATGATCAACACACTAAGATATTGATTCAACCTGTAAAACCACATGTAAACCACACTTCTAAAAGTTTATAAACTCCAGCAAGTGATAAATACAAGATTTAGAGGTGAACGAATGAGCACACTTAGTGAATCACAAGACTAGCTTCACTATCTTGTCAAATCTTGGTGTTTAGATGTAGATCTAAGATCACTTCACATGAGAATGTTCCTCAACCTGTTAAGAACCTGAAAACACACTTGCATAATGGTTAACACCTTCCAGCAAATGCTCCAATCAAATTACATAAGGAGAGTTACTTACATGCTCAACAAAGTACACCAAAATTTATGCCAAAATTGATGACAATCTTTACAATATGCTCTTCACAATGGAGCTTACAATATGTTCACCCAAAAAAGGGGATCTTTCATCCAAATGGGAGCTTTGCTCAGCCTTTAGGAGAATTACAACTCACTCAAAAGAGCATTTGTCATCCACTTAAGGAGAAGTTTCATCCACTTAAGGAGAGTGTTCATCCAAGAATGGAGATTGTCAACAATAGGATTGAAAAGAACATTGTTAGTATTGAATATGCACAAGCCTCACAATCACAAATGATTAGGTGTTATGATCTGATCCAAAATAGTTTCTTTTCAGCCTCTGATCTTCAATAGACCTGAAATATGCTTTTGATCCACAAGTTCAACTCACAAAACAAAGGTTAGTAAGATTTGATCAACAAAGCAATGCAAAATCATGCTAGAACTTGATCAAACATCCAAATATCACCAAAAATGGAATACTTACTGTAAATAGAAGCCAACCAGCTCTGATACCATGTGAAAAATACAGATCCTAAGTGGATCTAAACTCCAAGATCATTGGCTTGAATGCTTGCACTCCAAACTACATAAGCTAGGAATTGGCAACACATTCTATGCTACCTAGAATGCAAAGAACTTGATCAAAAAACATTTATCACAAATGGAAACTTCCATAAACATCAAGTGCGGCCCAAAATAGCATTATACAGTCCATAATACATCAGCCTATCACTTTTGGAAAGCACCTAAGATCATACACAATAGCTTGAAGACAATACACACAACAATGCTCTCAATGGAGGAAGAAACAATGACAATGATCTATTGATCTCAATGAAGCATACAAAAGGTTTCTCCAACCTGTTCTCCACGACTTCCCTACTATTTATGGATGAGGAAGATGACTCTCTCTAGAAGGTACTTGACCCTAGATATTCCCTATATAGGAAAAATAGCTAAAAATGGCTTATATGACCAAAATACATCAAAATGGTCTCATTTTGAAGGGTATGAAGTTTGACACTTCATCATACTAAAAAAATACAGTAAATAAAAACATTGTGGCCTGGTTCACACGTGCAAAACTCCAGAACCAAAACTATTTACAATTTTAGCCAATTTAGGCCTCAAACTAGCTAGGAAATGTTGACAATTTTCACATCTTTCACCAGGAAAAATAGCACTCGGAGCATCTCAGGAGAGAGGACTCCATAAGGGTATCGACAGTCCGGATGGAAGGAGACAGCAAAGTTTCTTTGATAGGAGCTTCGGGGAAGATCAGAACGATCGTCGTAGGTGGATTCGGGGGAGAATTCACGGAAAATCTTGCAGTTTCGGTGGTTTCGGGAAAATCATCGGTGTTGGCTTCATGATTCACTATGTGGACAGCCATTTGGCGCAACGGGGCTTGCAGAGGATTTGCAAAGAGCAGTGATAGAGAGCCATAGCAATTTACAAGGTCATATTGGGTTGAAAATGGAGGAAATTTGGAAAATTTGCAGTTTTGTGGGGTGTTGATGAATTTTTGAGAAAATCGGCTTGTTTGCAGTCAATACCGCATCAATTGGAGAACTGTAAATTGCATTAGAAAGCCTGAGGTAGGGCAACCTCTGTGAGGCAGGTAGCTGTAGAAGAATCTCAGAGTGAGATTCACAAAAGCCCAAGAAATCTCTCTCAGTTTTGAAACTAGGGTTTTACATCATAAAAGCCTAGATCTTTCACCGTAGGCTGCTGTTTTTGGATCTATGAAGCAGCATAGAAGGGCGTCATGATGATGAGAGAGAGTTGGTAAATGGCCGTGGGTGGCCGCATGCTGGAGAAAGTGCTAGAATAGTTCTTTGGGGTAGCTAAAAACCCTCATAAGCCATAGCTATGGAGGAGCGAGAGCAAAGAAGGAGGAGGTCGGGGCAGCTCACGCGCGCCCATCAAAAGGAGCCCATAGCGGCTGTAAGTGCATAGTGCACGGAGGATTGAGCTTGAGCACGCGAGGCCAGCCACAACCATCGGATTTTAATCCATGAAGATGAACGGCCTTGATACATTTATCGGGGAAAAATCTGAGCC
Source organism: Diphasiastrum complanatum (assembly GCA_029204225.1). Classification (NCBI taxonomy): domain Eukaryota; kingdom Viridiplantae; phylum Streptophyta; class Lycopodiopsida; order Lycopodiales; family Lycopodiaceae; genus Diphasiastrum; species Diphasiastrum complanatum. The sequence continues at coordinate 53,183,591 of CM055099.1, forward strand.
GTCAGATGGGTGGTGGCCATTGGATTTGTGCTGGAAGGGCCCTTGAAAGGGTGAAGGGTAAAAGTGGCCTTCCCTCTATTTAAAAATTTTCAATGTGAAATTCATTTAAGGGACCCGATTTCCAAAGTGGACTTCACTTCATTAAGAAAGTTCAGTTTGAAGTTACCGTTCAAATTTGCAAGGCATTTTGGAAATGGACCTGTCTTTGGCTGGCCATCCTTGGGCCAAATTGACCCCTGAAACTGGTTGCTCAGAGCCAGCGGACAAAGCGATGTCACAGAGCAGGGAGAAATGCATTTCGGGGTGTTTTCATCACCATTCTATTGAGTGGAGTGCAAGTGACCTAGTGATGGGCTACATTCGCCATTTGGGTACCATAGGGCCAAATTCGGGGCAATTTTGGCTGGTGAAACCTGCTACAGGGCGGTACAATGAGGCATTATCGCTTTGAAATCATTATTACTTACTCCTGACAGGGTAACAAGGTGTTTGAAAATGTTAAATGTAGTATGGGGGTGAATGGTAGCGGAATTGTGTGGAGAAAGCTAGTATTGGCGACGGAATTGCAGTTTGGCGATGTGACTACTCATCATTGGCGACAATTTTGAGAGATAGGCATGGTATGCCGGTTACAGGTGAAAATTTATTGTGATCAGATTCAACTTTTGGGGTTCAAACCAACCAACGTCCAGTGGCATTTTGGGAGAACGCTCTCACAGGTATGATCGGTAGTGGCATTGTCGAGTCGGGTGATAGTTGTATTGACACACGCATCTGTAGCTTGGAAATTTTTCGTTCGGAGGGAGATATGGGCTAGCTTGGAGGTACACACATATTGGTGGTCACAGGTGATGGAAGTGCAAAGTGGTGCTAGTTGGAAGCCATTGGGCAAGATAGCGGACTTACATTGGACGAACTGTGTGTGGGACACGCAGAGGATGAAGAACAGGTCAATAATCACACTTTGGAGACTCTTGGTGAGTGGTGAGTGTGATGATTTTGCGGTTTTGCAGTCGGTAACTCAATTTTGATCAAGTCATTATAGTTGTGGAGCAGTGTATCAAGTTTGTCATCGAGGAGATACACTTCAACTGCCAGTTTGAATAAGTCAAGTCAATTTGCCATATCAGGATTGCATCAGGGATGCAGATTTCAGTGATGATAGGGTGCAGATCATTTGGTTTGGGCCATGGAAGATCTCACAGGGTCAGTTGGAGGGATATTGGCATGCACAGTCATGTGAGGGACTTGATGGTGGCTTTGGAGTTCACATCTCAGTGTATTCTCAAGGAGTGGTTTGGAACCATTCACAGGAGTAGCTTGGAGCTAGCTTGGGAGAATACAGGTAGGCACTATAGGGTAGATGCTCAGATCTTTGTGATCAGGGATGGCATTGGGATACCTAGTAGGGATAGCACTACAGGATGACATGAGATGATCATTAGGGGACAGCTATTTCATATTGAACTTGAGTCATTGGCATGGACAAGACGTACAGGTGGGATTCATGATGGAGTCAGAACACTGCAAACGCAAATGGACAAAGCGTGAGCCAACTCTAGGTTGGAGAGCTGATGGAGATCGCACGGGGTGTGATCAGAGGGCAAGAACCATGATGGGTGTTTTTCTAGCGATCTACTGCAAGGGACACTGATGGCAAGGACTTCATGGTGTGCTGATTTGGGAGTACAAGATGGCATTACAGCAGGGGGCCAGTTTTGGACATTGGCATCGATGGGGTGTTTTTTTTTTACCATCACGGGCATAGTTAAGCTACCTATAGCTTTCATGCATTTGGCTATATTTGCAGGAATCTAGGCTTGGCACAGGTGTTGGAATTTCCATGGTGCAAATTCTCAAGTGGTGAGATCAGGGATAAGCCTAGAGGAAGTCACTCAAATCCATATACCTCAGTACGATCAGGGAGACAGTAGTCTCGAGATCCCATGAGCGACGACTCAGGGACGAGCTTGTGTTGGCATGGTGTCGGGTGGCACATAGTCAGGGAGAGCGAGCAGATGCTAGGAGCCAGGTGGAGTAGGTGATGCTTTGGAGTTCGACTTGTCTAGCAGGATGGTGACCAGGATCGGAGACATCATGTGAGCATAGTATGTGGATGACGATTCCATTGGGGTGGCACTCAGGGAGATACTACAGTTGCTCAGGTATGATATGTCATTTGATGTATGGATGATGTTCTTCAGCTGGTGCATCATGTAATGACCTAGGGACGGGTCATGCCTACTTGGAGGTAGGTCACATGGAGTGTACCTGGGGTGGTACATATCTTGAGAGCATGGAGTGCATTACGAGGTGATGTGGATCCAGCATGCCCATGGTTGTGAGCCAGCAGGGATGGAGATGGTTGCTCAGGGAGTGACAGCTGATACTTTGGCGAGTGATCAGGTGAGCTGCATGGTTATATGCACAGTGATCTCCAGGTTGGCATCACATGTTGCTTCTATCCATCATTATCTGGTAAGCAAGATGCAGTTTTTGGTTAGATCCAGTTGGAGTCTAGTTGCACTACAGGTGGACAGATTCTTGGGGAGCTATCGGCGGGTAATGAATACTTGGTGATCAGATGGTACAGGGTACAGGGTTCTGGAGCTATCCTACCTTATATGCTATGGATCTGGGTGAGTTATTCATCACGATAGTGGATCTAGTTTGCATTTGCTTTGGCTTGGACGCTATGATGGATATAGTGTTGGTGAGAAATGCTCCTTGGTGGGAGGCCTATGTACTGGTCAAATCAGAGTTGGCAACATCAAGCATGGAAAGTTGAACCTACATGGGATATAGGACATGCAAATCATCGTCAGTATCTCTGGGAGGTAGGCGAGCTACTCAGGTATAGCCTACGGTGAGGTTTGTGTACATTCATTCATTTAGTCCTTGTTAGACTCTTGTGCTTGAAGCATGGGGAATGAATGGGGATCAGCTTTCAGGACCTATTGGATAGATGGATATGCTTGGACGTGAGAGCATCTTGGTACAGGTGTGGGCCATGGTTGGAGACCTGATTTGGTGACCAATGGTGTAGCAGCGGATCTACAAGTGGCACAGGTGTTGGTGTGACAGGATACCCCTTATGGGTAGGCCTTGGTCATGTATTTGATGTTTTATCACTCGTGTTGGTTTGCATGAGTGTGTGTGGGCTTGCATGTTTCCTTGTCATGGGAGTCTAGATCTAAATCGGAGTTTTATGTGGTTGAGCATTTGCTACAGTAAAACAAAGTAGTCATTTATGCTCATTGACTTGTCATTGTCTACTAGTTGTTTATCTGGCGAGGGTGCAATCTTATGGTGGCAGTAAGATTTCCTTGGGTTGAGTTGCTCATGTATGTCAACTTTACAGGTCTGTGCTTGTAAGTGCCTGATAGGATGTCAGCCTAGCTAGATGGAGGATGTAAGTCTCATGGTGGCAATGGGATTTCCTCAATTTGAGCCATGTCGCTCATGTGGTCCACTTGTGTTCAAGTCGGATTGGAGACGAGTCAGTTGGTGGAGAGTGTGGTAGACTCTCTGTATGAGCATTGTGGTTGCATGATACCTTGTGAGTCAAACCTAGTGGTTTGTCGGTGTGCCTGAGTATGAGTCAAGTACATGGTAGCAGGGATATGCATAACATCTTCTGGACACTCCAGACATTGCTGCAATATATTGTTTTTCACTCTTATCACATTTGAACTTAAGGAAGAGAGTTAAAAATCAGAGTTAATCTGATATACATTTTATGTAAGCTCTAAATGTGATGATGTATTACTGTACAGTTTATTTTGTTTACTGTATATGGTTGTGATCGGGTGTGACTTAACCTGTACAGTGATTTTGAGTTCATTATGCTATACTCAGGGGCATGTCCTGGGTTTGTCAGTATATGTGGCCATATTGGGCCTAACTCTAGTTTGGCAGGTGGTAGGCCAGTTTAGTGACACTTGTTGAGCCCATGCAGTTTGGGGCTTTGCTGTATGTATAGTGTTTCTTCATAATAGACTTAACTTTTGTTGTGCCATATTTGAGAGCTTGTGAGGAGTGGCTATGGTGATTGTGTGATGTGATCTGCATAGTGCACTAGATCCTAACAGAATTTCAACTGATCCAACAAGATCTCATCAATGCTTCATTTCAAATTTCCACAAAGGTTAGTGAAAACAATGTCACCATCATAAATCAAACTTTCCATCCAACATGAAGTAGAGTAAGTGAAGATGAGTATCAACCTAATAAATCCAGCCCTCTTGAGTAGCCTCCTTTTTATATTGAGATGTTGATGTAGATCCATCTCCTCTTGATTGAAGCCTAAACTCCTCATTCACCAAAATCTTTTGCAAATCCACAATGGTTGGAAAAGTCTTTTGAATAGCAAAGCCCTGGAAAAGGTTAGCACGATCATCCAACAAACCATTAAGAATAACTTGAACAATTCTCCTTCCTTAATGCTTTCGTCAATGCATGCTAGCTCATCATTAAATGCTATAACTCTCAACACAAAGGCACGAACACTCTCTTCCTTCTTTTGCAAACTTTAAAGGATTTTTCTTCTTAGAGTCAACACTCTATATGTAGACTTGGATTCATAAAACTTCTTCAAAGCTTCCCAAGCCTCCTTTGATGATGTAAACTTACCACTTCATTAGTAATATTCATCTTTATCATGTGTAAGGCTCTTTTAGCTCTCTTGTCATGCCTCACTTGATCTTGGGGTACTTGAGGCCTCTCCTCCATACCTGCAACAATCTCCATCAACTCATTCATCTCCAACAAGGCCTCCATCCTCAACTTTGAAGTCGAATAGTTGATTGAGGTAAGCCTATCATTGTCTCCAACATAAAACCTCCACTTGTAGCCATGTTGAAGTGACCTGATCTTCTTCTTTCAACCTGTTCCAATGCTCAAAGCACTCTTTCAAATGACAGCAAATGTATTCAAAAATAAATCACAAAGATATAGAAACTCTCAATCCTCTTCTAGCACTATTACTAGCAAATGAACACATAGAATGAAGAATTCTTGATCAACCTACGATCCACACACAATCTAATGAATCTTGCCACTTTCTAAGATTGAAACATACTCTAATAAAGTCCATCAACTTAAAAAAATAGAGATCCAATCAAAATTAGGGTTTTGACAAAATCATAAAAAATTGAATCTTTTAATTTCTACAAGCAATTGCAAAAATCTTGATATAGAATCTTGTAGCCTCTAATGAAGCTTTCCTAATGCAATTAAAATCACCCAATTCCAGTTACACACGTGTCAAATCGGTCTACTTCAAGTTCATAAATCTAAATTGAATTTTGACCTACAAAAGATCAATTCTACACATGCTTGATTTTTGAGTAAAAACTATTCTAGCATGCTCCAAATCTTTTCTAAATGTGGTTGTACCTTCCGTAACCTGAACACAAGAGCTCCGATACCATATGAAGAATTTCAGATCATTAAGATCCAAAATAAACCATTGATCTCTGGTTATGAAAGACAACACAAGTTACACCAGTTGTAGTGTAGAAAATCAACATCTACTTAATGAAAGAGATACAAACTCAATAAGATCTTGATCAAACATCAAATCTATGATAAAATCAAGTTGTTTTCTGTACAATAATAGTAAGCTATTGTGTGTCCCACGTGTGGATCCAAAAATAACAAAATATGAGCATTCTACACGCAAGATTGGAAGGTATCATCAAGATAGTGCACCAATGGATAGATGAACCCAAGAGAACTCATGTATAAGCATGAAATGAGAGAGAGAGAGAGAGAGAGAGAGAGAGAGAGAGAGAGAGAGAGAGAGAGAGAGAGAGAGAGAAGAAGAAGAAGAAGAACCTTTTTCCCATGAGTTTACATCCTTTTATAGTAGATCCATGTCTTATTAATAAATTTGGTTTTCCTCCATAACAATAACCCTACTATTAATGTATTTGAACCTTCCAAACTCGACCTCCTACCTTTTACATACTTGTAATTCAAATGAACTTTGACTAAAATAACTTTCATAAAGTTTATAAGTTTAAAATGCATTTTGGCCTAATATTGACAATTAACCAGAATATGACTAAACTTGACTAAACTAGTTGAAATTTCTCACAACGATAGATGGAAAACCAAACTTTTGCATGGCCATCTAACCACAAAGAAGCCATTCTAATTTTCATAAAATTTGAACATGAAAAAGTGAAAATAATTCTCAAATTATTCACCTCACCCAGTCGATGAATTCGATGTTGAAGAGTAATGCCTCTTTTACCCCTTTGGATAAGCACTAATTAACTTGTAAGTTGTATATAACTCATGGGCATGTTATTGATTAAAAACATGAGACCCCCCTTTTTGTAAGTTGAGTTAATTAGTGCAAGTGGCCCACTTGGCCAAGTAGGTCACTCATACGGCTGACACCTAGATTTTCCATGCATGTAATCATAGGTGTGTGTCTCACATGGGATTTGGAGGACCCACACCCTCCTCTCTATCTCTCTAGCAATTCATTTTCTCTGCTATTGTGAGGTGCTTATGCAATTCTCCTTGTATATGATGTTTTCCATAGCTAAGTTTCTCAAGATTTCTTGGTTGATCTAGTATTGAAGTTAAGATACTCCATAGCTAGGTCTTACAATTCATCATGGTATTAGAGCATATTGTCTAGCTTGTGAGTCTGTGAGTGAGAGAAACTTCAGTGCTCAAATTCTTAAGAAGATTCTCATCTTCCACAAGCACCTCAATCTTGTAAGAGGGAGCTTTTGATCTATAGGAGTCAGATCAGGTTGAGTCTTGCACTGTTGGAGAGCTATTGGCAAGGGGAGTGGGATGATCCAAAAACTTTCTAATTCTGGCTAAATTTTGGAGAGTCTTTTTGGAGGAGCTTACACAAAAGTAGAGCATACTTTATGTAGGGGCTTCTAGTTTCTGTTCCAGTGGGGCCTAGTGCTTGTGCTAATAAGGCCATACCAAGTGGCAAAGTCAAAAGCAAGAGTTGAAAGGGTTGTCTTGAAGTGGCTACATACCCTAGTTTCTTTCTTTTTTGAATTCTTTTAGGCTGAGTTCTGTTTGAGCACATATTATAACATGGCTAGTCTTGGGGAGAGTCTGCTAGGTGAATGTAACAAACTTGATGGCACAAACAATAGAGTGTGGAAGTTCAAGATGTCTAACATCTTGATGAAGAGGAATTGTTGGGAGTTAATGGCAGTTATGTGGTCTTCTTCTACGGGAGGATATGAGAAGGAAGAATCTTTCTAAAAGGGAAGATAATCCAAAACATGCATTTGCTTCTAAGAAGAAGCAGAACTTCCAGACGAAAGAAAAAGGCAAAGGGAATAACTCAAAGCAAAACTTGGAACAGCATGTGTCCAAGTTACAAGTTGGAGAGGAGTCAAGCAACAATTCTTCATCTACACCCAAGATGAAGGGCAACTGCAACTATTGTGGCAAGTATGGGCCTTTTGCTTTTGAATGCCAAAAGAAACAAAGTGATCAAAAGAAAGAAAAGAACCAGTTGGGTTACTTTGTTGATAAAGTTGTAGGAGAAGAGCAATCTGGTGGGCTTGATCTAGTCACCGCAGCCCTATGAATCCATGTTTGGTGGATGGTACATTGATTATGGAGCCTCGAAGCACATGACACCTCATAGGAATTGGTTCAACACCTATGAGGAGACATGAGATGGTCAGCAACTATGCCTTGGAGATAACTCTACACATAAGGTGAGGGACAAAGGCACAATTCCTGTGCAACTGTCATCAGGTGAGGTGAAGGTAATCAAGAGTATCTTGCATGTACCAGGGTTGGCTAAGAACTTGCTATCTGGTGGTGTCATTACCAAACAGAACATGTTGATGGATATTGATGAATCTACCTATTTGGTAAAAGACAAAAATCAAAGCTTCAAGGTGGTAGTCAAGGAAATGAAAGAAGGGGGTATTAGTTAAAATAGCAATGATTGACTTATACAGTGCTTTCTTATTTCGACGGCACCACGTGTGCTTAGTTCTAGAGTTATCGGGCCATCTTTCTTTTACAAGCCCTTTGAGTGTTTTTAAGGAACTTATCTTTGTACTTACGAAGGAGTCGAATATACAGTTTGAAGAGAGCAATTATGTATTCTTGTTGCACTTGACGTTGTGCTGCGGTGATTGATTCGGTCGGGTGTTTTTCAATTGTGTTTTCTTAACTTGGTATCAGAACCCTTGGTGGCTGGAATCACCGGACAAGAACAGAGAGCTGCAAATTCACGACGGTTTGTTGGCTAGGAAGCACAAAACCGAGTCTGTGGAGAACCGTGGACCGACTCAAAACTGTAAAAAGGATTCAGAGACAGGGAATTGTTGGTTGAATCAGAAAGCAAGCAAAGTTTGAAGCTAAAAAATTCTTCTGGAAGGTTGCTTGGCGTTTGTGATTGGTTTGAATCCAATCGAATATCGTTTGAAGAGTGGTTTGAAGCAAAAGACAACCTACAGTAGGGCGACCTCAGCCAGTTAGGAGCTGCAAAGGAAAGCTCAGGGAAAGCCTGAGTAAAGCTCAATATATTCTTCTCTTCAAAATTGCTAGGGTTTCAAGGGACAAAATCTGAGATATCTCCTTATAGGAGGACATTTTCAAAGCTGTGAGAGGCTGTGAATGGGCGCCCTGGTAGCGCGATTCAGTGGTAGGGAGGCCGCGACTGGCCGTGGAGAAGGAAGGCAGCCAGTTCGATCCATGTGGAGCTGCCATAGCCTGTGAAGGAGAGAGAAGAACTCCATCGCTGAGAGAGAGGAGGAAGAGAGGTCGCGGGAACCCTCGCGCGCTCAGTCCTAATCATCAGCTAGCGGCCCGAAGTGTTCAGTGCTTCGAAGGCCTTTGATCAACGCACAAAAGCGTTGACAGCCATCCGATCTCGATTCATACAGATCGACGATGGTTATTTCACAACAGGTGGGTCGTTGGATCTAAAGGATCCATTGGATTGAAGTGAAAAAGTCTGAAGGGGTCTGAAGTGCAAAGTGCATTGCAACTTCATTAAAAATCTTCAAACTGAAAAAATTGTTGGGTCCCAAGTCTTTGAAGGGTGAAGTTTCTTCACACTGAAGAAACAGTTCAAAAACCCAAATTGCCCTTATTTTCACCTCCTTTAGCCTATTTTGGCCAAACGAAAGGCCATAGCCTCCAAACGAAGGGCACCTTGACTATACCTGCAAGTACGGTACACCAAAATAGAGTGATTGTCGTGGAGAAAGTGTTCGAAGTGTGCTAGAAGTGATTTCACCATTCCACTGGGCAGGAAGCTGGGAGTTGGTGACGTGAAGCATTTTGAAAAATGACGCCAGCAATACTTAGACTAGTTATAGTCATAGTTAGAAGCTCTTTTGGCAATCCTCATCATATCTCCTATCTCAAACTAGGAAATTAAAGCAAAGTCTAGAGTATGAAACTATACTGTGACAGGAAAAAAATGACATAGAATAGCTGAACATTGAAGTCATATGTTTAATTGTGAAACTCATGTTGAGGTGCAAGCATATACATATTCTTTTGAACGCTAATGATCATCAGAACTATTGAATTGCTTGTTGATCTTAGACTTGTTGAAAATGGGTTAAGAGTCATGCAATTTAGGAGTAAATCCAGTACTCCTTTCCTTCAGCTTCACCCTCACCCTCACCCTCAGTAGACTCGGCACCCACCTCTTCATAGTCCTTTTCAAGTGCTGCTAGATCCTTAAGCAGTAGCTATGAAAAATTCATAGAAATAGCCAATTTATTTAATATTGCCACATGTTTAACTCACAAAAATCGAAAATACAAATAAAAAATATCTATTTATGTCTTTTAAATCAAGTCCACAACACAAGTAGGTCAATCCTCAACATGAATGCTAAGTCCTCCTTGCAAAGCAAGGCAAGGCCAAAAAACATCAAGTGTTGTGCTATGTGGTGGGTTCCAATGCGAAGGAAACAAGAGATTCAAGTTATTCTTCATGCAAAGGTGGGTTACCTGTTGTAGCACTCCGAGCCGTTGGAGCTGTGAGGGTGTGGCTATAGCACGTAGCCCACCGTCGGATGACGAATACCAGACATAGCAGTTGTAGATCTATGGTGGAGATTAAAAACGATTTAAAACCTTTGCTATGTCTCAAAATCTGCCTCTTCATAGTCAATCGGATGATGCCATGTGTCAGATATCACTCCTCACAATTGCCATATAATAAGCGTTGGAGGAGTGACAAATAGCAAGCAAGTGGGTTTCATGGCAGCTTTTCGAACTGCTGCGAACAGGATTGGCAAAAGCAGATGGATGATGCTTGTAGCAGCTTTCCTTTTCATGTCTAGTGTTGGTGCATTCTATTCCTTCGGTGTCTACTCTCAGTTCATGAAAACATCTCTGAATTACAATCAACAGACTCTGGATACAATCGCATTTTTTTCATCCTTATATCTGGGAATTGTTCCTGGGCTGATCAATGACTACTTAGGGGCATGGTCGGCCATCTTAGCTGGCTCAGGGTTGAACATTTTTGGGTTTCTCATGATTTGGCTGGCTATCACAAAAAAAATTCCTCGCCCTCAGATCTGGCAGATGTGTTTCTACCATTTTGTAGCAGGTAATTCTGGGGCATTTGTCAGCACTGCTGTTCTTGTAACATCTGTACAGAACTTCTCGGGCAGCAGAGGGATGGTAATCGGATTACTGAAGGGCTTTATTGGGTTGAGTGGGGCTCTGCTTACGCAAATCTACCTGGCAATTTATGGAAATAACCCAAGCTCCTATGTCCTTCTAGCTGCTTGGCTTCCAGCCACCGTGTATCTACTACTCATGGTTTTCATCCGCCCCTTGCCTCGACATAGGGGGGAGAATGAGACGCAAAGACTTTATTTGTTTTTGAGTGCAGCTGTTCTTCTGGCTGCATATATGATGGTGGTAAATTTTGTGCAAAATTTTGACAAAGTGAGTCATATAGCTAACGAAATTATTGCTGCTTTCATGATTGTCATACTTTTTCTACCATTAATTGTGGTCTTCCGATCCGATTTCTCACCCCAAAGCTCTGAGAGGGAGCAAAATGAAGATGAGCAGATTGTAGAAGACCCTGTGGTGGAAAATTCAGAACCCTCCTACCAGAACGCAAGCCATTCAGTTAGTTCCCACACCCCTTTACTGTCTGAGATCTGTTCAAAAGACCAAACTTCCAGCAATCCACGTGAAGAAGTGTCGTGTAGTCCGATCCGGAGGCATTTCAAGTTATACGACTTTCTGACAGGAGTGAGAAATCAGCCGAGCAGAGGCGATAATTACACGATTTTACAAGCTCTGATGAGTCTAGATTTATGGATCATTTTCGCAGCTTTAACCTGTGGTTTCGGCGCTGGAGTGATGGTGATTCAAAATATGGGGCAAATTGGCTCCTCTCTGGGTTACTCGCAAGTTCATGTGACCACAGCAGTATCCCTACTTAATATTTGGGGTTTCATCGGTAGAGTTGGATTCGGCTTTGCTTCAGAGCTCTTTCTTCAGAGGAAAGGTGTCCCCAGGCCGCTGTCCTTTGCAGTGATACTAGCTATCTTATGCGCAGGCCAACTAGTCTTTGCTTTCAATCTTCCTGGCTCATTTTATGTGGGATCTATGTTGGTGGGAATGTGCTACGGAGCTCAGTGGCCGGTTATGACAGCTATGGTATCTGAGATCTTTGGTTTGAAGTTCTTTGGAACCTTTTACAGTTTCGCAACTCTGGCAAGTCCTCTTGGATCTTATATTCTATCAGTGCGTGTGGCTGGTTATCTATATGACCGTGAAGCTAATAAGCAGCATGCCGTGCATGCCATATTCCACAAAAGAGCTTCATCAATTCTTGTACAATTTACACAAAAACCAGCCCTTCTTTGCTATGGAGTTCAATGCTACCGACTTTCCTTTTTCATCATGGCGACTTTCAGCATGTTTGCTTGTTTACTCAGTTTGATTTTAACTGCGAGAACACGTGGATTCTACAAACATCAGATATTAAATCATAACAAGTGAATCAGCAAGCCGAAGAGAAAGTTGATATTGCTGCAACCTGCAAGCATATATGTGCAAGCAAAGCATGTATTTGGAGTTTCTTTTTATCCTCTACTATGAGACGCTAGAGCTCATTTTTTAGGCCAGATTATGATAGTCTGCTATAAGTTAATAGTTTTACTGCAAAATAAGTTAAATGAGCTGAATACATTGATTGCTTAAGAGTTTTACAGCAAAACAAGTTAAATGAGCTGAATTCATTGATTCCAGCAGGTGCATGAAAGTTTATCGAGCTTACTGTAAGAACCGAGGTTTTTGGAGTGAACTGTGAGTGCCTCCTTTGATGTGCCCTTTCACATCAATGATCATAAACACCCGTAGCTCCTGAGTCCTAGCATATGCCATTAACCTTTTGAATATTGGAATTCCACAAACACCAATAAGGATGAAAGATAGCCATAAAACTCACATTTGTTGGCGATTGCAATTGCTGCTATTCGAGTACAGAGACTTGCACCTCATAAATTGTAGTCAATATTTTCTCTGTACATCCGGCTCAGTATAGACACATTGTACCACAGTGATTATCATTCCTATGCGAATTAGATATGCTTCTCAGAGTCAAGATAAATGCAGTGTATCCATTTTGAAACTGTCATCTGTATGCGATTATGTTATTTTTTGAAGAATTGTGATGAGGTTTGAGTATTCACAATGATGTTGACACGCTGAATGCAGACTGCAGGCAGAAGTCAATGCTGGTTTTATGTTGTGGGCTTGCAAGATTAATATGTGAAAGATAAGCTTGTGGGAATGGGAATCACATCATCCTAGAAATATCATTACCATTACAATGCATGCTTTTCTCTAGTTTCATGGGTGATCAACGTTGAAGATCATGTTGTTGGGTTAAAAAAGGGATGGCTTACTCAGTATGTCGGATGCTCTTGAGATATGCTCATGAGTAGTACATTCTAATTTGGTTTGACATTGCTTTTCTCAAAGACCCAAAGCTTGTGCGTTTTTTTTGGACTTTAGCTCACTTTGAGCAAGTGTGTGGTGCAAGGCAGCATGGCCCCTACTTTCCTTGAGGATTAGTTGGATGTATTGTGTGTGAGCATGGACTATTTGATGTATAATATATTGGTGGGTGTTACTCTTATTTTTGCCACTTACCCTATAGATTCATTTATGCTAGAGTGTCATGGGCAAGTAAAAAGAAAAGATTTGAAGACTTGCAGCACTCAACAAAATCATAGATACGAATCTCAATCACATGCAGCAGATCAATCGCACACAAGGATGATATATTGCACAATAGTCTATATATTATCTTGATGCAAATGCCAGAACGACTACATAAGTGGTGACAGCGAAAACATGCATAACTGAAGAGAAACCCGAAAACGGAAGACTACTCTTATTAATTTTGAGCAAAAGAAGCTATGAGCTATTTTTCTACTGTCTAACATTTTTGTTTATATGATTGAGCCTTCACTTCGTTCGTGCCACTGACTCTCTCTTTGCCTTGCAGGAGTTCTTAATATGATCGTTCTTGGACACGCGTATGATGCCAAGATAGTCGTCTCACGGATCGTCTACGTCAGCAGCCCCTTCAGCTGACCGGGACAGACCGTTGGGCTCTAAGGTAGTTTGGCCACCGCTGATCCTTTTCACACATCTACACGGGGGCTTCGGCGCTTCTGAGTTCACTTTAACAAACTCTCCCTCGCTGAAGATCCTTATGCCCATGGACTCTGTGTGTATCACATGCAGCTCCCTTGTCAAAGGTTTTGTCATTACATCAGCTGTCAATCTTTTCGTCTGACAATATCGTATGCTCACCTTCTCATCCTCTATTGCTTCCTTAACGAAGTAGTACTGTAGGTCAATATGCTTAGCTCGACAACATGAACCTCCATTTTTACTGATAAAAATACTACCCTGGTTGTCGCTCAAAATCTCCACAGCTGGGAGCTGAAAGCTCCATTCGCTCATGAGATTCCGGATCCAAATTGCTTCCTTTGTGGCTTGGCAGAAGCTCATATATTCCGCTTCACTTGTTGAAAGTGCCACACTTTTCTGCTTTAAACTTCCCCAGGTTATCGCGCCCCCATTCATAAGGAAAACAAATCCTGATATAGATTGCCTAGTGTCCAGATCCCCTCCCCAATCCGCGTCAGCAAAGCCCTACAATGAACCTGAATCTCTGAGATAAGTTAGTTCCAGATCAATGGTTCCTTTTAGATAGCGGAGAATCCGCTTTGCTGCAAGCCAGTGCTGCCACCCTGGATTGTTGCTGAATTGACTGACTCGGTTTATGCTAAAAGCAATGTATGGATAATTACACACAGCAGCATACATGAGCGACCCTACTAGACTTCTAAAGGGCACATCAACCATCTTATTCTTATCGTCTTCGGTTATCGGAGACATTTCTTTTGTCAGAACTAACTCCTTTTCAGAGGGGGTTGCAACTGGATTTGCATCCTCCATCTTGAACCTAGCAATTAAATCTCTGACATATCACTTCTGGCTGATTCTAGTAATACTGAGGTCAAGGTCTCTTTCAATCTCCATTCCTAAACAGTGATACACTGTTCCAAGGTCTGTAATCTTGAAATTTCCAGCTAGTGCTGACTTAATTTCACCTATTTTCTCATCACTATTTCCTATTATTAGTATGTCATCAACATTAATTGCGAGAGTAACAACAATACCATCACTATTGTACACATAGGTGCTACTGTCAGCATGGCATCTGACAAGCTTGAGTCGCTCTGCTGTGGAATTGAATTTTTCGCTCCATTCCCTGCATCCCTGCTTGAGACCATATATCGCCTTGGACAGCAAACATACCAGGTTACTTCCGTCTTCAAATTCTGGGGTTGTGCCATATAGATGGTCTCCTTGAGTATGTCGTTGAGGAATGCAGTCTGAACATCTGATTGCCATACCTTCCAGTTGAACTGGGTGGCTATTGCCAGCAATATTCTCACGCTTCCGATGCGGACAACAGGTGCATAGGTCTCATTAAAGTCGATTCCCTCCACTTGATTGTATCCCTTTGCCATCAGCCTTGCCTTGAACCGATCAATGCTTCCATCTGGTCTAACCTTCAGCTTGAAGACCCACTTGCAGCCAATGATCTTCCTCCCATTTGGCAAGGAGGCCAACTTCCAAACTTCATTATCTTTCATTGCTTGGATCTCTTTCTCCATTGCCTCCCTCCAGCTAGGCCAATGTCTCCACTCCTTTGCCTGTTGCAAGCTCTGAGGCTCCAGGACTATGTTGTCCTTCTCCACGCAGATGAGCATCATGTCATCGAACCTCTGAGGAACTTTCTTGACTCTACTGGATCTTCGGATCTGTTGTGGCTCATAATCACGTGAATGAATTTGTTGAGGTTCGTTACTGCTCGTCTGCTGCTCTTCTCTAATAAAAGGTTCCTTTCCTTGCTCATCCCTCTCCCTGATTTCGAGGAATACAAGGTCTGTAGATGGATCGTCAACTTCACTAGGGTTATCCTTGTAGTAGTTGTCGGATTCTCTGAATTCTACATCTCATGAAACCAACACTTTTCTACTCTCAGGGATGTCCACACGATATCCTTTCTGGTTGGAGGGATACCCAACAAAAATCCCCTTCTTGGCTCTTAGATCGAGCTTCTTCCTTCCGGGTGCATTGTCAAAAACAAAACATAGGCATCCGAATGTTCGTAGATGGCTCAAGTTAGGCTCTGATCCAGTCCACATTTCTCTTGGGGTCTTCCATTTCAACTTCTCACCAGGAGCTCAATTGTGCAGGTACGCCGCACAGGTGACGGCCTCTGCCCAGAAGCACTTTGGCAATTGTTTTTCATAGAGCATACATCTGACCAGGTTCAGCAATGTCCTATTCACCCACTCGCTCACATCATTCTGTTGGGGATTGTAGGGGCACGTGAACTCTTGCCCAATATTTTCCTCTTTGCAGAAGTCGTTGAACTGCCCACTGATGTATTCTCCTCCATTGTCAGATCGTATCGTACTTGGTCCTTTACTCTTTGAAATCTTGCATTGATTTGTGTAGTCCCTAAAGTGCGTCTGGTATGAGATGTGCCCCATCCTTCGGTGCCATTTGTCTTTGTCATCACCCTCTTCTACAAGGAACGCCCACTCGTCATTCTGGGTCAGACTACTGTAGTTGAGTTTATAGAGATTTCCTTCACGTCTTCCTGTTGCGACACTAACGTTTTTCATAGTCAGGGTGCATTCATCATCCTCGAAAGCTACTCTTATGCCCATCTTGGTGATCTTGCTGACGGAGATCAAGTTTCTTCCAATAGCTAGTGCATATAGAACGTTCTTCAACACTCCTCTTCCTGAGGGGTATAGGTCGATCGCCACCTCTCCAATGCCAACTGCTATCACGTATGTATTGTTTCCCATGCATATTTGAGTGGGAGGATTCAGCTCTCTGATCGTGGAGAAGATCCTGGGATCGTGAGTCATGTGGGATGTTGCACCTGAGTCTAGGAACCACTGACCATCGTGTTCCTTCTCCTCGTCCTTGTCATCATTGTTGATTAGCATGTGGTTTGCTCGATCTCTCTAATGCTTGCTTCTGGCCATGAGCAACCACTCATAGATCATCATTAATGCACTTTCCCCTTCATCCTCCTTGTCCTCCTCAGCCATATTTGCAGCTTCTTTGATCTTCAGGCCCTTTACTTGTGCTTTTATCGGACAATCTTTCAACAGATGGTCCACGCCATCACACAAGAAACATCTTCTTTCCTTTCTTTTAAAGAACGTCTTCTTCTTGTCTGAAGATTTCGCTTCAGTGTTCTGCTTGGCTGTCACTCCTTTTACAAAAAGTGCGTGCTCTTGCCCTGGTTGTGGTCTCACTTTCATCCGCCTCAGGTCCGCTTCGAGCACCCTTTGATCCAACCAGACTATTTAGGGACAGGTAGATCATAGAATATGTCTGCCTTGATCGCTCTTGAAACAGCTCCTTTCTTTCAGCTATGTCAGGTGTCTCATCAGTTGGCTCCTTCTCTACTCCCACGACAATATTCCACAGGCCTCGCTCCTTCAGCAAGATCTTCATACGCCATGACCAATCTGAGTAGTTATCATCGTCCAGCCGCTCCACACTCTTTGGGTCGAACACAATCCGTCCCCCTCTTTGCGCCATCATCTTCGTGTATGCTGTATTTCCTCCCTCAGCTTGCTTCTCGCAAATGCCTCTAAATTTCCTCCCTCCGCTTGCTTCTCGCAAATGCCTCTGGCAGTTTATTCGCAGTGATTGCTAATTATGCGGCAGTGGGCCCATAACCTTCGAAGACTTGCAGCACTCAACAAAATCATAGATACGAATCTCAATCACATGCATCAAATCACTCGCACACAAGGATGATATATTGCACAATAGTCTATACATTATCTTGATGCAAATGCTAGAACGGCTACATAAGTGGTGACAGAGAAAACATGCATAACTGAAGAGAAAACCGAAAACGGAAGACTACTCTTATTAATTCTGAGCAAAAACTACGAGCTATTTTTCTACTGTCTAACATTTTTGTTTATGTAATTGAGCCTTCACTTCGTTCGTGCCACTGACTCTCTCTTTGCCTTGCAGGAGTTCTTGATACGATCATTCTTGGACACACGTATGATGCCAAGATAGTCGTCTCCTGGATCGTCTACGTCAGCAGCCCCTTCAGCTGACCGGGACAGGCCGTTGGGCTCTAAGGTAGTTTGGCCACCGCTGATCCTTTTCACACGTCTGCATGGGGGCTTCGACACTTCTGAGTTCACTTTAGCAAGACCTACTCTGTTGTAATATAGGGAGGTTGGGAATCGATCCTATGGGAAAGGTGCGATCTAAAAGTAAATTAAGTCACTACGACCGGTGAAGCGGCAGTTTGTCAAGTTGCCTCTACGCTATGCACATTTGAAGGATCAAAATTACTAAAGAATCATAGAAAATGCAAGGGAGGTTTTGAACTAAATCTAAATCTACTTCATGGCTCTTTTGCTTCATACACGAGACTCTTACAAGCAGCCCCTTTTGTAGCTGGCTCACAGACCTCTCTTTGCTTTGGAAAAAAAACATTAATGAGGCCCACATGGCCTTCCTTGAAGACTCATTGACTAACTTGTTCACAAGTACCTCTGTCATTGACAGTAGTCTTTGTTTAGAAAAGTCAATGAATTATCAACTTCATTATCTTTGTTTCTTGCAATTTAGTTTAGATAAGACCGGTACCTCTCAGTGAACTCTGGACTCTAGTCAAAGCCTTTGGGGATTTTTAATCTATTCCATTCCCTTGCTAGGTGCTCGATTAAGTCGATTTTGGTTTTCCCATGCTAGCAACTGACCTCCAATGGACCGTGGTTTCGTCGATTTTTCCTCAACTTGATATTTCTCTACCATGCACCATTTTGCCAAATGGATATCTTGGCCACTAATTCTGACTTCTTTGGTCCCCATGGCTCTTGTCCCAAATGTTTGCTTGATATCTCATTGATAGATTTGTTGATTTTTGTACTCTTTCAATCATCAACATTCATCGGTCCTTCGTAATCTTCAGTATCGTCTTCTTGATCCTTGATTTCTGAACAAGCTGACAAAAAAGGAGGGCCCTGCAAAACCTCATGCATTCTGTTATATTTATATCAAACGAGGTTACATTAGTGGGCATCTCATAGAAACTGATGATGCAAAAAAAAAAGATATAATAATTACTAAGGCCACTTCTAAAGCCAATTCACAAAAACTACATCGATAGTCCATTCGGGCGAACTGGGACCCCATACAGGCCAATTTTATGCTGGTTAAGCTATACATCTGGTAATTCTAGATATAGTTTATCCTAAAAAACAGTGGAAAAATATCGATTTAGCCGATTTAGCATGCTGAAAAATTGGCTAACTTTTTGGCGGCATCCACTGGGGATGTAATTCCAAACATAACGAACCCAAAGTTGATAAAAAATCTTTTTTTGTTTTGTTTAGTAAAACTCATATCTAGTAGTCAACAGGCTCAGTACACAATATTGTGTAATGCTAACTGCTCATGATGAAGTTCACGATACTGGGTCATAATTTTCTCATCCATTGGGCATGGAGTCTAGTTCTCAGCAACAATAACTAAGGCCATCGTTTAAGCCCCAGAATTAGACAAGAACAGATCATGGTAGTACCTGCATCACATTCATCTCGTGCACCTAAATCGGCTCATGCTCCCATTCCCATCAGATTTTACTATATGCCCATCTCAAATCGATGCATTTAGGGATATGATAATGCAGTTTCTTTCTTCAAAATGATAACTGATTGATGCATTTGATTCCAGCATTTATCTAGATGTGTATTCAAATCTCAAGTGGATGCAATAATTCTGTTCTCACACTTTTCTCAAAGATTTACACCTCTCACTCATTTCATGAAATAAGTAAATAATGTGGTCCATGATTGACTTAGTCAATAAAACTCCATTGATGCTAACCTTTTTTTTTTTTTCTCTCTCCTTTTTTTTTTTCTTTCAAATACAAATTTTTTCCATACACATATATCTTCTATTCACTTATATCATTTAGTTCTCTCATTTTTTCATATCTCCCCTCATGCTCCTATTCAAAGAGTTATGCCCTGGTAACAATGCAAGGGTAATGCCCATCTTTCTGATCCTCAGTTCATGCATAATGCAGGTGGAGATGAATGCCATCGTTCAAACTTGCAGCAAATGAATCAATCAAACCATGTCTAATATGATGCTCAGATAATGGTGAGTAGTTGATGTATCCTTGCTCATAAGGAAAATTATCTAAACGCTTGCATTGCACAACCATACTTATCTATTATACAAAAGAGAAGAAAACCATTCATACATTGATTTTTTTTTTCTTTTTTTTCAATCGATATATAGAATGAAATAGCAAAATAATCCATCAACAAACTATGAATAGATTGGCAGAAAAATAGAACTCAAATTATAGTTTCTTAACCCCTAGGTCTTCCATCGCTGAGTGGGAAAACTGGGAAAACTGTGGCTCAACGCATAGCAATAGTCATTACTCATGATCAGAAATTTCCCAGAAGTTAGCGCTAAGTTTGCTCTTCATCTTCACCTCTAACACGATTCTTTGACAGCTGGCCAAGATCTGCTCTGAAAACTAGCAATAGCACCGTTGACCCATCAGAACTCTCAGGCGCTCAGTCAGGTAGAAAATGGTTAGTGCTCATGGTCAGAAATACAATATCTTTCACAAAAAATCCATAACTCTAAGCATCACACACACACACCTCATAAGGCAGTTGAATGCCCTGATAATGGAAAGCTCTCACAAAAACTTCATACAGGAGACTCTTACAAGCACCCACGTTTGTAGCTGGCTCTGACCTCTCTTCACTTGGAAAAAAAAAAATATGAGGCCCACATGGCCTCCCTTGAAGACTCATTGACTAACTTGTTCACAAGCACCTCTATCATTGACATTTCTCTAACTGCACACATGGCCTTTGTACCATGCCTATGATCTTTCCCATATGAAGTGAAGGTGTGGGCCTTCCAGGCTTTGTGTAGTCTTTGTTTAGAAAAGTCAAAGAATTTCCAACTTACTTCTATCCCAAGTATAAACTTTAGGAAGCCTAGATCTACCATGTTGAACTCACTAGATAAGTCAACTTTTACTTTGCCTATGCCATCATCATCATTTCCTGTCATAATGATGTCATCAACATAAAGAACCAAAATGATGATATTTCCTTCATTACATTTGAAATATAAAGAAGGTTTATAAACACTTAGTACAAAGCCAAGGGAATAGAGAAAATAATGCAACCTAGAGTACCAAGCTCTAGGTGCTTGCTTCAAGCCATATAGGCTCTGCATCATGTAGATTTCCTCTTCTGAGAAGCCATTCAAGAAGGCATTTGTCACATCCATTTGGTAGAGATCCCATTTGAACAAAGTAGCAATGCAAATGATTAATCTAATAGTTACAAGCTTAGCTACAGGTGCAAATGTTTCTTTATAATCCAATCCTTTTATTTGAAGAAATCCCTTAGCAACAAGCCTAGATTTGTACTTACTAATAGATCCATCTTGATTGTACTTAATTCTATAATTCCACAAAGCTAAATCAATCAGGATCTAGTACACAAGGAGAAGTGAGAAGATCAACGTGAGAGAGGAAGTCTCCTGATCACTATCATGTGAACTATGCACTAATGAGTGACATTTTGAAGTGTCTAGAGCCATCAACCTTTAATGAGACAAAAGATCACAAAGAATGGCAATGGGCAATGGCAGAGGAAATAGAATCCATCCACAGGCATGATACATGGGAGTTGGTTGATCTACCACTTGGAAAGAAACCCATTGATAGCAAATGGGTGTTTAGAACAAAGTTTCATGCGGATGGCATGATAGTAAAGCATAAGGCATGCTTAGTAGTGAAGGGTTATGAGCAAAGCAAAAGAATTGACTATGAAGAGACATTTGCTCCAGTGGCTAAGTGGACTACGCTACGCCTTATCATTGGCTTAGCATCTCATTTTGGGTGGAAGATCCATCAAATGGATGTGAAGTCCGCATTTTTGAATGGTGACTTAGAGGAAGAAGTTTATATGGTCCAACCGTAGGGCAAGAACAGAAGGTATGTAAACTACACAAAGCACTTTATGGCCTTAAGCAAGTGCCACGCGCATGGTATGGACGCTTTGACAATTACTTTTTCTCATGGGTTTGTAAGAACAAATTCAGATCCAAACCTTTATGTTCTTATAAATGATGACAACATTGCCTTAATTGTACTTTAGGTTGATGACATCATTATCACGGGCAATGATGAGAACCTCACTCATTCTATCAAAGCCAACTTATGCAAGTAGTTTGAGATGACAGATTTAGATCTTATGCACTATTGCTTGGGTGTCGAAGTATGGAAAATTGGCAGTGATATCAGGTTATGTCAAAACAAGTATGTGGGCGAGATATTGGAGAGATTTCACATGACAGAGTGCAAACCTTCCATCACCCCTTGCGAAGCTAGTAAGAAATTATCTCGTATTGATGATAGTGCACATGTTGACGCTACTCTATTTCGTTAGCTAGTTGGGAGTTTGATATATCTTACGACTACACGTCTGGATATCTGCTATGTTGTAAGTTTGATTAGCAAAATTCATGTCGTCACCCACTATGGACCATTGGAAAGCTGCAAAAAGGATTTTGAGGTATGTGAAAGGTACACCTAACCTTGGCCTAAAATACAAAAGACAAAGTGTTTTACCTAAGTTGGAGGGAATCGTACTGTTATTTTATGTGACAGTCAAAGTGGAATACAATTGGCTAAGAATCCTATCTTTCACGGAAGGACAAAACATATTGAAGTGAAATATCACTTTCTGCGTGAGAAGTTACAATCTGAAGATATAAGTATTGTACATTGTTCTACGTTATTACAAGTTGCTGATATATTTACGAAAGCTTTAAGTAAAGAAAAGTTTGAGACTTTTAGAGCCAAACTTGGCTTAGATTTGGTTATGTAAAAAGCCTTTACTTGTAATACTATCATGGAGGTATGTTCCATGAATAGAGTAAACTATAAAATAAAGAGAGACGTTGATCATTGAGGGAGCTAATTAAGAAGTGTAACAATGAAGTTTATCATTAATTTCTAACAAACTTAAGAAAAATAAAATACATAAAACTAAGTATATACAAGAATAAAAAGGTAAAAGATCATCACTTGACTAAATTGAGTCATCACATGTCCTCCCCCTTAGATGCAGTAGGTCCCTCTGTTGACGAATCTGTTGAGTAAGTCTGATCAGTCAGCATCCCAAGGTACTTTTTTTCATTGTAAGTAGGGTTGCGCCAATGTTTATAGCTCATTTTGTGCAACCTGTACAAAAATTCACATTGAAGACTACCAAAATGGATCCAGGTTTGTGCGTCACATTTATCCTGCACAATAAATTCTGCATACATTCCAATTTGTCAATGACCTAAATCTTTCAGCTTATGTATGAGCAGATTTCCCTGTTGCAATTGATCCATATAAGCTTTGGACTGGTTACCCACTCTCTTTCTAGGTATGTGCAAAGAAATAATTTCTTTTGTGATGAGTAGAAAATCCATCCGAGCTTAAATTAATTGAATTCCCAGCAGTGTCCTGGCCACAAACCCTGCCCGATCCAATGGACGATATGTTGTCCATAATCGATGCGCTGGATGTTTTTCTCGTTTATGTATACATTCCACCATCTCTTTAAAGAATTTGACATAGTTAATTTCCCATTTCACATAAATTGTCCACAATTTAGGATAATAAGAATTTATCAACTTGTCAATCTTGTGCTTCTTCAGAATTGAATGAATATCAATTGTCTTTCATTTTGTGTGATTGTAAATCGGATGTGACGTTGTTCTTTGAACCGATTATCTGAATAAAAAATAAATGTAAATTCTTTCTTTTTCAGATATTCTAAAGCATACATGGAGGAACTGCCTATTAAGATTTCCGTTAAACCGGGCTATTCAACCTCAAAAGAGCCCTGAAGGATAGCCCAACAGAGGCATCCAATTTCTTCAATACTTAAGGTCCCCCATAAGATCATAAATTCACCAGCTCTCCAAACAATATTCCACTCCTTATTACAGTATCCTTTTATTTAAGACAAAAAAGCACACTCAATCATCCATAGTTGCTCAAGATTTCTGAGCTGCGACATAACTAAAGAGCTTTCTCTTGAGATGCAAAATTTTGGTCATAAGTACTTGATTGGGTTCAATAATTAGCCTCACCTCTTTTCGTTTCCTTTTCTTGTCTCTAGATGTCATTGGCTCATCTGCCTTTGAATACTCGCTTCCATGGATGGAAGGGTCAACAAAATGATCATTATCATAATCAAATTCTGATACTAATGTCATTGTCTGGACTTCGTGGTGTTTCATTATTGGTTTTGCTTCCGTTAGCTGTCTCAATTGGTCCTCCAACTTCTGAATGAGTTGATGGTCCCTATGATTGTTGCACTCGACAATATTCTTCTGAATGCTTTTTCCTTTATCATTAGTTTCGGGTTCGGTATCTGAATTCAAGAAATCATCCTCTTCAGCATCTTTGAAGAAGTCTTTATTTTCCTTCTATAAGAGCTTCAACAGCTTCGTTTTTATCATTTCAATTGTATCAGCCCGATATTTTTCAAATTTAATTCTGTTGACTGACACACAACCCTTCTCTATTGTCTGTATTGTGTCAGTTTTCGAATTATCTTCTCCTTCTGCGGCTATGTGTTGTAAAGCTACCTTTACAAGCTTTACTTCCGGCGCCATCGGCGCCAGCTATGTCCCCGGCGCCAGCAGCGCCCCTGCTGCTCCCGGCGCCGGCGCCGCTCCCAGCGCCACTGTGACCAAAATCCAGCCGACGCCAAGTTTCTATGGCTGAAAATCTTTGATCGGTTCTAGCGAAGTCCAGAGAGCTCAGATCGATGTGCAATCACCTCACACGATCTAGGCATGATTAAAGGAAGCCTGGGGATCAATAAAATCTAGAGAGAGAAAATGACTTTATAGAAAGAGAAAATCCTAGAGAGAGAAAAACGTGCTTTACCAGCTTGGGTAGAGTGCTTGGTATGAGGGGGGGTGCCGAATCACACCAATACTATAGGGGAGTGCGGGTTGCGACTCAGGGCGAGCTCCAACCAAGTCTCAGCCTCCCTTGTTGGAATGTTGTCATGGCTCTCGCCTTGGCATGCTAGCGCCCCGGAGACTAGGGTCGGTCACACACTTGAAATGTAACCTTCTCAGATTTATCAATAAAGTGGGATTTTTCTCAAATTGACTCTGATTACCATTTGGGTTTCATTGTTCGGTAAAAGCGCCAGTTGTAAGGCCGCTTTCAAAATTTTTAACTTGGCACATAGCTGAGGGTCGTATCCCGGGATGCCAGCGGTATGCCGTCGGGACCATTCGGTCCGTGGCGCCAGCGGTATGCTGTTGGGACCATTTGGTCCAGGAACTGGTTGTTTCCATATCTGTCGCGGCTTGTGGTTCTGAGTGTGCCTTGCATGAACGTGAATGGGTTAAGCTCTTGGAGAACGGGCTCTAACCTGTTGGCTGAGTTGGATGGCTTGCTTGGGTGTATGTTACCTGTTTATGGCTGTCCAGTCTGGCGTGACGCCAGGTTGGCTTCCAGCGCTCGTGACGAAGCTTTCAGTTGGTTAAGTCTGATGTAAGTCAAACCGCTTGCTTGGAATGGATGTTACTCGTTTGTAACGAAGCTTCGAGTTGGTTAAGTTTGATGTATGTCGGGCGGCTTGCTTGGAGGGAAGTCACCCACATCGGGACCCCCGATCTGGCATGGCGCCAGGTTGGATCTCAATGTTGGTTTTCGGAACTTCAAGTTGGTTAAGTCTGATCGTTGTTGGCGAGTTGGCTGCTTGTATGTCAAGTGGGTTTGGATGGCAAGAGTTGAAGGCTGGGAAGCTAAGTCGTGGTTCCCGGCTCCCTTTGGGATGCCTGCGCTACATGTGGTATCAGAGCCAACTGGCCGGTCAGCTATGCG
Organism: Diphasiastrum complanatum; assembly: GCA_029204225.1. Lineage (NCBI taxonomy): Eukaryota > Viridiplantae > Streptophyta > Lycopodiopsida > Lycopodiales > Lycopodiaceae > Diphasiastrum > Diphasiastrum complanatum. The sequence continues at coordinate 53,209,130 of CM055099.1, forward strand.
GATCTCACGGAAATGGCCACGGTTTGGGGTTCATCAAGACAACTGTTGTGCAAGGTGCTGCCCACAGTGTAAGCACGGGTGCGTCCACGGTCGGGGTGGTCGGCAGAACGGGGGACTTGATGAGTCAAGGTGCTGCCCTTGAGGTGTAAGCACGGTCAGTTCTCGCGGTTTGGGCCTGGCGTTGTCTGCACGTAGGACGGATGAGGCAAAGTGCTGCCTAGGGAGGTGAAAGCACGGTCTGTACCTTGTGGGGTGCGGGGCGACATATTCGAACTATACGGGTTAACCATTGATACAGAGATGCTGCTCGAATTCGGGTGTAAAGCACGAGTGGTTAGCTGCCGGCGCGGGATAGCTGCCGATCGTTTAGCTATAAGGGCTATCGACCAAAAAGTGGTGGGGCGTGACTGAGGCAATGTGCTGCTTAATGGTGAAAGCACGGATAGTTGGAGGGGTGTCCTATGTGGGCTGATTCCGTGATCGATTTGTATGGGCGTGGCCAGGCAAAGGTCCGTTGGCAGGACCATCTCAAAGGGGGACCTTGTCTTTGTTACTTGTTAGTAAACCTGCCTGAGTGTCTTACTTGTACGTATTCGTGGTGAGTCTTAGTACTCGTGCTTTGCCTGGTTTGCATGATTGCTTGTGATACAAGGAGCTGATGGCTCGAGAAGGAACCTTTTCTTTTGAAGGCTGATACCATCAAACAAAGAGGACTACAGAATCTGTGGGGCGGATTTGCAGTTCAAGTACTCACACGTGAACGACAACGAAACGACTCAATGTTTGCAAAGGATGGATGGCTAGCCTGTTTCTTGGATTAGTTTCATTTGCGACAACGCCCACCAGACGCAAGCAGGAAGTCAAAAGTTGAAAAGGGCCATTTCAGGGGAGATCTTCTATGGAGCAGTTGGTCTTCATTTTGGGACGGCCACCTTCGGAACTGAAACTCACTGAGCATGGGCGATATCCAAAATCTGTGCGGCGGATTTGCAGTTCAAGCACTCGCACGTGAACGACAACGAAACGACTCAATGTTTGCAAAGGATGGATGGCTAGCCTGTTTCTTGGGTTAGTTTCATTTGCGACAACGCCCACCAGACGCAAGCATGAAGTCAAAAGTTGGAAAGGGCAATTTCAGGGGAGATCTTCTATAGCAGTTGGTCTTCATTTTGGGACGGCCACCTTCGGAACTGAAACTCACTGAGCATGGGTGATATCCAGTATCAGTTGGGTTTTTCCTCAAAGGGGAAAAGACTAGGATCCCCTTCAGAGATTGGCAACAAGTTGGATCGAGTCATAACCCTAGCAGATGGGAAGCAAAGTGTTGGAAAGGCTTTTTGTCCGAAGAACTCTACTCTAAGTCCGATCAGCTGATTTATTAAGTGGAGGGGAACTATCACACACACCTCTCTCTTGGGGCAAATTTTAAATGAAAGTTGATCAAAATGGGGGCAAATTCAAGGTGACCTAGCCATACTCACACGAGGAGACTGGCGAACTTTGGACCTAATAAGTTGACAAGTTTTTGTTGTGGAAAGGAAAGTTTGTTATAGGCTTTCTCTGGACCAGCAATGATGAGGAAACATATGAGTACGCTGGCTTGTGTTACGTGTAAGGCAGCTGATCAATGAAGGAACTATGAAAGTTGAGTCTTGCATGAGAGACTTGGTATTTCGAACGGACGCTAAGGGACAGTTCGCGTTGAGATCGGATTAGTGCAAACTCTGGGTGCATGTTTCTGATTCAAAGAGAGCTACTTGAAGCCAAGCTCGATGTACACTTCTTGTTTTGACTGTGAGGCAACTAACCAGTGATGGAATTGTGAAAGTCAAGTTTTGCACGACGGACATGGTGCTTCAAACAAACGCGAAGAGATAGTTCGGATGCGGATCAAACTGGTGCGACCCTTTGGCTTTCCACGAGGTCAATGGTTACATTTGGGCTGATTCAAAGAGCTACTTCAAGCTAAGTGAGAGGTGCATTGCGGAGTACTCAATCTTTGCCTACCTTAAAGAGCCAAGATGGAAAAGTATCAAGATCAGGCTTGGACAAGGAGAGAAATCAAGGTGCAGAAGCAACAAGGCACGGAGTGGACCATAAAGTGGGCAATCAAACGATAAATCCTTCGGCTCAGGGAACCTTGATACCTGTGCGGAACTGAACAAATCTGGAGCTCAGGGAGCTCAACACAAAGTGCATCAAGGACAAATCAGGAGCTCAAAGGAGTTCCAAAGTCGAAAGTCAGAAGCGACAGGGGCGAACATTTCAAAGAAAGGCCTCTGTCACCAGTTAATAAGGTTCTCGGGTTTTACGAAAGCGATATCAAATCTACGCTTTTCCCAGACAAAGATATATTTTCAAGTTATGTAATTTTTCAGTACAAAGAGCTGAGCCTCCGACTTGTGGTGTGCCAGCTTCAATGTTAATAAAAAGTGGCCAGTAAATTGAGTACTGTGCCAAGTAGCTTAAATGTATAGTTATTTTAATTGGGAGACACCTTTACTTTAATCTGACATCTGATGAGGACATCAGATTTTGTAAAGGTGGGGTGGATGTTGTAAAGCTACCTTTACAAGCTTTACTTCCGGCGCCATAGGCGCCAGCTATGTCCCCGGCGCCGCTCCCGGCGCTACTGTGACCAGAAATTAGCCGGCGCCAAGTTCCTATGGCTGAAAATCTTTGATCGGTTCTAGCGAAGTCCAGAGAGCTCAGATCGATGTGCAATCACCTCACATGATCTAGGCATGATTAAAGGAAGCCTGGGGATTAATAAAATCTAGAGAGAGAAAATGACTTTCTAGAAAGAGAAAATCCTAGGGAGAGAAAAACGTGCTTTACCAGCTTGGGTAGAGTGCTTGGTATGAGGGGGGGTGCCGAATCACACCAATACTATAGGGGAGTGCGGGTTGCGACTCAGGGCGAGCTCCAACCAAGTCTCAGCCTCCCTTGCTGGAATGTTGTCATGGCTCTCGCCTTGGCATGCTAGCGCCCCGGAGACTAGGGTCGGTCACACACTTGAAATGTAACCTTCTCAGATTTATCAATAAAGTGGGATTTTTCTCAAACTGACTCTGATTACCTTTTGGGTTTCATTGTTCGGTAAAAGCGCCAGTTGTAAGGCCGCTTTCAAAATTTTTAACTTGGCACATAGCTGAGGGTCGTATCCCGGGACGCCAGCGATATGCCGTCGGGACCATTCGGTCCGTGGCGCCAGCGGTATGCTGTTGGGACCATTCGGTCCAGGAACTGGTTGTTTCCATATCTGTCGCGGCTTGTGGTTCTGAGTGTGCCTTGCATGAACGTGAATGGGTTAAGCTCTTGGGGAACGGGCTCTAACCTGTCGGCTGAGTTGGATGGCTTGCTTGGGTGGATGTTACCTGTTTATGGCTGTCCAGTCCGGCGTGGCGCCAGGTTGGCTTCCAGCGCTCGTGACGAAGCTTTCAGTTGGTTAAGTCTGATGTAAGTCAAACCGCTTGCTTGGAATGGATGTTACTCGTTTGTAACGAAGCTTCGAGTTGGTTAAGTTTGATGTATGTCGGGCGGCTTGCTTGGAGGGAAGTCACCCACGTCGGGACCCCCGATCTGGCATGGCGCCAGGTTGGATCTCAATGTTGGTTTTCGGAACTTCAAGTTGGTTAAGTCTGATCGTTGTTGGCGAGTTGGCTGCTTGTATGTCAAGTGGGTTTGGATGGCAAGAGTTGAAGGCTGGGAAGCTAAGTCGTGGTTCCCGGCTCCCTTTGGGATGCCTGCGCTACACTATGTAGGTTGCACTTGTCTCAGCAACATCTTCAAACATATGATCAACAATTCGAGTAATTGTTCTAGCCATAATGTCGGCCTCAGATTCATTCAACAGCTCTAGGTGAGCGATGTCGCTTATTGGCACTTATTGGCCCGGGAGGGGGAGTAACGCCCGTTGCCGTGCCTATGCGACATGTGGATCGTGTGCCCGAGCCCTCAAAATTTTCTTGGTGACATGCTATCGCGGATCTGGGCACCCAAACCCTAGCGTCTCGCGGTTCGGGGCACCCTGCCCTGGGGCCGCGCAGGGCGCAGGCTGGCGCCGCACGGGCAGGAAGGGGGGGGCGAGCGTAGGCCCAGGGTGGCGCCGGGCAAACGCGGCGCCAGGTGGGCAGGTGGGCGCCGGGCAGCTGGAGCCTGAAATTTTCCCGAGCATAGGGCGTGACCCGGGCGTGACTGGTGTGCCCCCGAGCACGCACACATGGTAGCAATGAACAATTTCTGTAATATATACATAAGTTGCTCACTCCATAGGAAACTTATGGGACAAAGCTGAGCTTTGCAGGAAGGTGTGTAGGTGCCTGGCAGGGGGCAGATGATGGGGACAAGGTGGGGACACGCGGCTGTGATGCATTGGGGCGGGCGTCATCGTTGCGTCCCAATAGGAGACCAGGCTAGGTGAGAAGCCAGATGACTCAGTTGGACTCCGCACAATCTAGCATGCTAGGACTTTTTCAACGCTTTCAAAAACATCCGATAGGAGATCGTGGAAAAGTCCACCGGTTCTTCATCATGTGATTGCAGCAATTATCGAAGATTCGAAAACGATATGGTAGCGTTTCTATCTGCGTCAAACACCATATCGCACATCCGCCTGACAAAACCTATGCATGCAGGATTCTTCAAATAGATAACTTTATAACCCTTCGTTTCTAGGTAAATAGAGTCTTCTCCTTCTGATAAATCAAACCATTCTTCAAGAAGGGTAGAGTCCGTTATCTTCTTTGCTTTCTTCGTTGAACCCTACACTGGCAGTCCAAAACATTCCCCATAATCTTCTGTGGTGAGCTCGATAGTGCGATGGCGTACTAAAAAATAGCAGATATTTCCTCTGATTTTTACTCCTTTTGCCATTTTATTGCAGATATATGTCATCAGCAACGAGTTATCCTTATATTTGATTGTAGTAAGCTTGAACAACTCTGCTCCTACTCTCCACTCTTCATACGGAATTTCCGTCCTAGTTTTCCATACTCGGTGAGATGCCATTTCTCTGTAAAGTGAAGATGACAAATCCGCAACGCTATTATAGAATCAAGAGGAAAGCGGCTTGAAAAAGAGAATCCGAAAATCGCGATGATAGCTTGCAAGATGTGCTATAGCACAATAGGAAGACAACAAGAAAAAGTGACGGAAGTGACAAGAGAGGTCTAAATCGCTCTTAATTTGGGTGACGTCAGCTTAGGACAACGAGGTATAATAACCGCCAGGGGTATTAATAATAAGGGTACCACAGCCGTCAATTGAGAAAATATGAAGGATCTAAAATGTTGAAGGTGGTCAAAAAATGATCTTTGGATCGAAAATTTAAAAGATCGATTTTATTTGAACATATCCGAACCAAGATCGGATCAAATCGGTTCTAATATTTTTCGATACTTCATCTTGAGGACATGAATTTGGGCTGTGAATAAATTCAAGAATGCTTAAAAAAAATAAAAAATAAAAAATCCTACTTATTTAAAGCCTCTCCTCCCCCTCAAATAAGAAAACGTCCTCGTTGACTGAGAAGAGAATAAGAATAAAAATAAAAGAGAAGATAAAATCAAATAAAAATAATAATCAATATTCTCTTGGAAAAACATAAATTTGGAATTGCTTACGTAAAACCAAGGGTTTATTTGTAAACCACTTTCTATGGTTGATGATGTTTCTTGATACGATAGCCATTTAATCTTGTATCAAGTAGATTTCCTTCGAGATCATCCAGTTGGATCGAATTATTTGAGAACACCTCAATGACTTTGTATGGCCCCATCCATCTTGTATGTAGTTTCGCAAGAAACTTTAGATCTCTATTATCATATAATAATGCTAAGTCCCCAGCTTTAAGAGAAATCTTCTTCAAACGTGTATCATATTGCTCTTTTCTCTTTTTCTGCACCAATACTGTTTCTTGTAATGCACTGAATCTATCCTCCTCCAATCGAAAAATCTGATGTAGTCTTTCGTTGACCGTGTTATGTGATTCCTCACGGTCTGCATGTTGAATTCGATATGTCAGAATTTCAAATTCAATTTGGAGTATTGGGTACATTTCATAAACCAAATAGTATGGAGTCTTTTTAGTCGTGAATTTTTCTATATCGGTACGCCCAAAGAACTGTAGGTATTTTTGTATCCCAGTCAGTGGAATGCTGATTTGTGATTTTATTTAGAATCTTGCATAGAATATTGTTTGCTCTTTCTGTTAATCCAACTCTTTTTGCATCATTTTTCTTTGTAGCCTCGGCTTCCACCATTTTTGTACAATAATCTGTGGCTACCAGTATGTATCGATTTTTGCTTTGTCTTCTAGCCGATTTGATTGGTCCAACAAAATTGATACCCCACTTTCAAATGGTGCCAATGGTAAGATTGGTACTAATGGCCAATTTGTTGACTTTGCTGGTTTTTCCATCCTTTGACAAGGATCACAGTTTAGAATAAATTTATGCACATCTTTGTACATTGTGGGCCACAAATATCTCTCATTCATAATTTTCCGAACTGTGTTCTTTAAAGCCTAGTGTCCACCAGCTTCTTCTTCATGGAAAGACCTGATTACTATTTGTATTTCTTCTAGTTCCAAGCATCTTTGAAGTTCATCATCACTTCCAAGTTTGTAAAGCACACCTGATATAATAGTGTATGGTGCTACTTTATATTGAAAAACATTCTTCACTTCTCGAGTCATTTCTTCCGGATATAGCAATGTTTGCAAATACTGAATAATATCACCATATATTGATTTTTTTATGTTTAACATCAGTTCTTCATCAAGTAGATTATCCGAAATAGGGTCTTTGGGTTCAGTAGTTTCCAATCTCGATAGATAATCCGCATTTGCATGATGTTTGCCAGGTTGGATTTCCACTATATAATCGAATTCTGATAGTTCGACAGTAAATCTTTGAGTAGATGTTCTACTTGAAGAACCAACACCAATTGATCTGGAAGATTGGCCTTCATCAGGTGTTAACGCATATATGAAGAAAACAAAAGCTGTGCCCTCAGCTATAAACCTACATGATCTTCTATGGGATTCACAATATTGTACCACCTTCAGGCTCTCATCAAGCTTGGTAAACTTCCTATCATGTTTGTGCTTGGGTTCAGGCTGGGCAACTATCAGTTCATGGAAATGAATAAACTTCAGGCCATCAATAACAAGAGATAATTTGAGGATGCTAGTTCGAAACTTTTTGAATAATTCTAATAGGTGAGACCTGTGCTCAAGCACAAATCTATCGACATCAAATTTAAGACGAAAAAACGATGAAAAGTACTCAGTCCTGTCTAGAACACCAGCGTCAGAGAGAAATTTATGCAGCTTGTCAGATTCCATATCAGAAATGACAGACAACATTGGATACTGGATATTGCAGGCACGCGAGGAACGGAGATAATTTGGATCGACAAAGAGACTGTCGTGTGACAGCAATATCAAACAAAACATAATGTAACAATATCGCAGGCACGCGACGGTGTGCAAAAAAATAGAGAAAAGTAGCAGTGTTGCATTGTAGCGAACACAATTGAAACGAATATCCGATATCGCAGGCACGCGAGGGAGTGATGGCAAATAAAATCGAACGTAGTGGACTCGCGTGGTAGTGATATTGCCTTGACGATCTCTGAATAGCAAAATGTTTTATGATGCTGTTTAGCCCTTATATAGATCCCGCAGATTCATCGCAGCCGTTCGAAAATCACCGTTAGATATGCGACACTTCAGAGATACGTCAAGTCATGTAACGCGTCTCTTCCATTTGTCTTCTTTGGATCCCTCTAACTGCTGCTTTCGATTTTGTCTTCTTTTGCTTCTCTTTGTTGTTGTAGAGAGCTTGATCAGAGCTATCCTTGTCATCAAGATGTTTACGGGCTTTCCTGATCTCGATTACAGCCTTCTCAAATGTAGCGTTGCAAATCGAATCTTGGAATGATTTGGGTATCTACTCTTCTCAAAGCAAGTATCAACATTTCGAATCCAGACAAGCAAACTCTCTTCATTGCTACTATCTCCATCGAACTTAGAAAACTTAAAAAGTTTATTATCAATCTTAGCAAACCTCCTTTTCCTAGATCAAGTAGAAGAAGTTGACTTGGAGGAAACATGAGGAGATGACGACATAGATGAAGAGGAGCTTGAAGAGCCTCGTGAGGAGCTATCCATATTTGATTGGAGTTTTTTTGGAATTCACCTGAAATACACAAACTCAAGGCAAAAAGTACGAATAGATTGGAGATTCAGAGAAATTCCATTCTCCAAAAAGGAAGAAGCTCGCATTAACAAAGTATTGTCTCTAAAATAGAAAGCAAGTTGGAGATCCAATTCTTGAGGATCCCCCAAATGGAATTTATTAGCTTTAATATTAAAGAGATATTGTAAGAAAAAGAAAATTTGAGCGGAAGGGAAATCTATTCGAAAGTAAACATACAAAGTCCTATGCATTGGCATTTGTTTTAAGAATGAATACACAAGGCCCTCACATCAACTTCACAAAGAAAGAAAAATAATAGACCTTGGCTCTGATACCAAACTGTGAAGTTGAAGTGAAGGTCTACTAATTCTAAAGACCTGACTTTAGAAGTTGTGACTTAAAAAGACCAAATCAACATAACACTGTTGAATAGAACTTGAAAAAAAAAACTCAAAAATCTTAGCAAGTTTGATCAAGTTCTATTAGTGTTTGCATCTCATTTTGTGTGTAGATGCTGATTTTTCTACATTGGTGAGACTGGTAGTGTATTTCTCTTTCTAACCAAAGATCTTTCAAGTGGATTGGATCTTAATGATTTGAAAAACCTACCGATTGATAAGGGTATTTTCTTTCTTGACTTGTCACTATCCGTCTGCTTGCTCTGTCTCTAGATATCTTGATCCCGAGGAGGTAGTGCATTGGGTATGAATCGGTCATTTCGAATTCGTTCGATAATAATGATTTTGTCTCATGAAGTAATTGATTCAAATTGTTGATGATCAGAGATTCATCAACATATAGAGCTATTATAACATAGCTTGGTCCTCTGTGTTTGAGATAAACATTAGAGTTTGTAGAATTTGGAATGAAGTCGTGCTACAACAAGAATCGATTGATTCTATCGAACCAGGCCCTTGGAGCTTGCTTTAGCCTGCAAAGAGCTTTCTACAGCTTACATACCTTGTGTTCTTGGCCTTGGAGGATGTAGACTTCGGATTGGTAGATATAGATGTCTTCTTGTATGTATCCATTCAGAAATGTTGTATGAACATCCATTTGATGAACTTCCAAATCTTCGAGAGCTACGATCGAATCGACTGAAGTCTTATTACTTAATTGAACGTCTCAGTGTAGTCAATTCCATAAGTTTGTTCATATCCTTTGACGACTAGTCGAGCTTTCCATTTGGTTATACATACGTCTAGATTGAGCTTCAACTTGAAGATCCACTTAGTATCAATAATCTTTGCATCAGGAGGAGCTTCAACAAGATGCCAGGTCCTGTTCTTCATCAATGAATTATACTCAACATTCATGGCAATGTGCCAGTTGTCTGCATTTGAACTTCACAGTGCTTCTGCTACTAAGGTAGGTTCATCATAATTGATGAATGCACAGGGGATATAATGATCAGGCTCTTGTTGAATGTCGAGTAGACCTTTGAACAATACTCGGGAACAACGTGAAAGTCACACTTTGGCTTCCCAAGAAATTTCCAACATTTTGGCTTCCCAACAAATCTCCAACAAACAACAATGCAAAATCCCATAGCATTTGTTTTGTTTTGTGAATGTTGTGTGACTTCAATAAATTCCTTGTAGCCTTGTTAATTTGGCACACCAATGTTCAGATGGTTGTTGAGATGATGATTCTCCTTGTTGTGCGACATGGGTATCTTTGATTGTTGTCGGAACAGTCGTGGGTCGAAGCCTGTCGATGGTAATGGGAGTTGTTGGAATGAATTCTTGCATTGGTTGCTTCTGCTTGAAGTCATTAAATCTATCTCCCGGGAAGACGACGTCTTGACTGACTATGATTCAGCCTTGTTCGACATCGTCGATTCGATAGGCTTTGTGTGATGTCGAATATCTGATGAAGAAACTTCTACAACTGACGGGATCAGGCCTCTTTCCCAAGTAAGACATAATCTGCACATAACAAAGACAACCAAACACTCAAAGGTGCTTCAGACTCGGTTTGTATACATAAAAAGCTTCGAATAGAGTCTTTGAGTCAACTACTTTAGTTCTTGAATAATTTTATAGATAGGAAGTTGTTGAAATTGCCTCAGCCCAAAAATTCTTGGGTAGTTGAGCATTTGATATCATTGATCGTGTAACACTGAGTAGTCTTCAATTCTTCCTCTCAACTATTCCATTCTGTTGTGGTGTATAGCTGGTGGTGAACTGATGATGAATGTCGCATGATGATAAGTAGTTGGACATTTCGTCTAACAAATACTCCCCCCCACTATTTGTGTATAGGGTCTTGAGTTGTTTACCAATCTGTGTCTCATCAAACTACTTGAATTCATTGAAACAGTTGAATGTTTCAGACTTGTTCTTGATGAACATTATATTGGTGAATCTTGAATAGTCATCGATAAAAGTGAAAATTATAGTGTTGAACCCAAAGAGGGAGTAATCATAGGGCTGCACAGATCTCTATGTATCAATCCTAAGATGGACTTAGCTCTAGTGGCTTCTCCCTTTGGGAGTCTTGATCTAGGTTGTTTGCCTAGTAAGTACATCTCACAGACATGTCAAATGTCAGTGGATGCAGCATCAATATTTAAGTCCTTAACCATATTGTTATGATGCATCTACAAGATGTTGGAGTTAATCTTCACTTCGACTCATCCGAATTCAATTCTTGAGCACCAGTACACTATGTAAATATTCTCTCTCTACAACGACATGCAGTCTTACTCGTGTGCAAAAAGTACAAAAAGTACCAAGAGTGGATCCTAATCTGATCCTCAAGAGGGATTGGGTGTTAGATTTACTTGATCTATCAATCTACTTGAGATTAAGATCAATCTAGATCAATTCTAGACACAAAATCCTAACAAGAACAATCATTAATTGAAGGTAGGTGTACTTTCTAGTTTCACACATGTAAAACTCTGTCTGAGTATAAACTCCAACCTGAAAATCAAGTACACTATGATAAAACCTCAAAACAATCAAAACAAATGTAGACAAATGGAGAGAATCACACAAAATTGCTTCCAAAACCAAGATTGGTGTCACACATTGATTATGGCCAAATAAGCCTCTATATATACACTTCTTGGAGCTCGAGGTACTGATCATGCATCAGATCTCACACGTGTAAGGATGCCTTTTCACCATCATGCAATTTGACACTTGGATCAAAACTTTCCATTTTGGGCATTTTTGGTCTATTTTCCTACTATATGGAGATCTTCATGGAAATCTTCTAGAAGCAAGAACTTGCGTACTTCAGCTATTTCCACACATGTGAGCTGTCCTCTACACATGGGATGTGACACCTATTCAAAATATTCGGCTCATGCAATCAATACATTGGTCCATGTGTCATATCTCTAGAAAACTAGTTTTTGGCCATTTTAGCCACTAGAATTTGAATTAAATCGTATGTACAACATATATGATTATGGTACATGAAAAGTACACTAGTTTCACACGTGGGAAAAGGCTCCACACATGTGTGTCTACTAATGGTCACAAGCTTTGCAATGGGTGCAAAGGTTTCATCATAATTTATGCCTTTGACTTGCAAAAACCCTTTTGCTACAAGTCTAGCTTTGTACTTATGAATGGAACCATCTTGATTATATTTCAATCTATATATCCATTTACAAGTAAGAGGCTTCTTTCCATAAGGTAAATCAGCAAGCTTCCAAGTTTGATTTTACATTAATGCATCAAACTCTACTTGCATAGCTTTCCTCCAATATTGAGACTTATTTGCTTCCTCAAAACTAGTTGGTCCTTCAAGCATTGTAGTCAAGAAAGTATAAGAGTTGAGTAGTTGAGAATCTTTCCTGTGCTCCCCTTTGTCACTATAAGTGAGCCTTGATGGCTCAATCCTTGTCCTTGTTGATCTTCTTGGCACCCTTGGACTTTGAGTAGGTTCCACTTGGTCTTCATCTTCATGAAGCTCCTCCTCGGCCATAGCATGATCCTTGACAAGTTGAGTGTTGTTGGAAGTCACCTTTCCTTTGGCTTGGAGAGATTCATCAAAAAGTACATCTCTACTAGCAACAACTTTTTTTTGTAATAGGATCACATATCCTATAAGCTTTCTTACTTTCACTATAACCAACAAATATGCCTTTGAAAGAAGCGGCATCTTCCTTTTTCCTTGTTTCTAAAGGAATATGTACATAACAAGTACATCCAAAAACTTTCAAATCACTAAGATTTGGCTTTTTGCCAAACAATACTTCATAAGGTGTAAGTCCTTTAATGGCACTATTAGTCATTCTATTACAAAGAAAGTTTGCACATAAAATAGCTTCTCTCCAAAATGAAATAGGAAGAGATGCATTTAATCTCATAGCTTTAGCACACTCACATATTGTCCTATTCTTTCTCTCAGCTACTCCATTTTGTTGTGGAGTATATGTACAAGTAAACTCTCTCTTAATGCCATTAGTTTCTCTCAGCTACTCCATTTTGTTGTGGAGTATATGTACAAGTAAACTCTCTCTTAATGCCATTAGTTTCACAAAACTCTTTCATCCTATTGGAGATGTACCCCCCCCCTTTGTTTTTCCACAAGAGTTTTGAGCTTTACAAAGGACTCAAAAACTTCACTTTTCTTAGACGAGATAAACCCAAGAGTATCTTGATTTATCATCAGTAAAAGTGACATACATAAGAGCTCCACCATTTGATCCATGTGAAAATGAATGAATATCCGAGTGTATAAGGTCAAGAGGAGAGCTAGATCTTATCAAAGATCTCTTGAAAGGAAGCTTATGAGATCTGGAAAGTCCACAAGCTTCACAAAGCTTGCCACACTTGGATATGGTTTTGGGAAGTCCTCTTGCTAGCTCCTTTGTCACCATAGTCTCCATAGCTTTGTAGTTAGGATGGCCTAACCTTTTGTGCCATAATTCCACTTGAGTGAGCTCCTCCCTTGCCATGTTCACACTTCCAACCATCACATCAGCATCCAATTTGAATAACCTCCCATGCTTGAAACCACTAGCAATACATTTTTCATCTTTCAAGATAGAACATGCTCCATGCTTGAAATGCACATCTAATCCACTATCCATAAGTTGTCCTACACTCAACAAGTTCTTTGTAATTGAGGGTACATAAAGAACATTGTCTAGATCTACTTTTTTAGATGATCCTAGACATAAAGGAATGGATCCAACACCTACAATCTCACATTCTTGATCATTTGCAGTGAAGATAAATCTCTTAGAACTATTTTAAGAAAGTAGATTAGAGAAGTAGTCTTTTTGGTGAGTCATGTGAGAGCTTGCCCCACTACCAATCCACCAAGTGTCTTGATTAGATGTTTGTGGTGAGGATACCATCAAAGATAGATTTCCTTTTTCCTCCTCCTCAAGCACAAGACTGCCTTGATTGTCCTTCTCTTGGGCATTATTCTTCTTGTAGCATTCGGATGCAAAATGTCCCTTTTTTCCACGAAAGAAACACTTTAGCTTCTTCTTGTCCTTCTTGCTCTTGCCTTTGGAACTTGATGCTCCATCTTTGTTCTCCATCTCCATGTCTTGAGTCTTCTTGGATTGAAACTTCTTCTTCTTGCCTTTTCAAAGAAAATTTAGCTTTTTCATCACCATCATTCAAAGGTAAGGAACTCATCCTACTTTTGATATGAAGCATTCTACTCTCCTCACTAACAAGCACACTTTGTAGTTTTTCAATACTAGGAAGTGAATCTTGAATAGCAAAGATTTGAACAAGATTGGAATAATCATCTCCTAATCCATTCAAAATGATTTGAACTAATTCATCATCTTTGATTTTATCATCTATAGAAGACAGCTCCTTATTCAAAGATTTGATCCTAGAAACATAATTTTGGGCACTTTCACTACTTCCTTTCATGCTTTGAAGGATTTGATTCCTAAGCATGAGTATCCTTGAAGTGTTCTTGGATCCATAAATGGCTTTTAATGAATCCCATGCCTCTTTGGATGTGGTACAAGATGAGATTTCTTTCAAAAGTTCATTACTTACATTCATTTTTATGCAATGTAATGCAACTCTACGTCTCTTTTTGTACTTATCCAACTCAACTCCTCCTTGAGGTTCTACTTCCACCTCAAGTACTATGTCATAAAGATCATGAAGTACAAGAAAAGACTCCATTCAAACTATCCAAGTAGCATAATTAGTGGATGTAAGTCTTTCACTAGCTTCAAGCAAAAAACCACCCATTGATGCCATTTTTGAATGTAAAAAAGCACTAGAAACTCTTATGGTTTCTCAAAGAGATCTGAACCTAAATTCTTCTAGCAATTTAGAAAGCTTATAGACTCGATCCTATCACTCATGAACCAATCTAGAATGATGGAAATTTAGATTCTAGTCTCAAACTTGCAAAATCACTCCTTAATCTATGATTTTTAGCAATTTCTCTTTTCAACCTCAACATACACTCAAAAAATCAGAGAAGATCAATTCATGCACCTAATTTAAGCTTCAATTTTAATTTTCTGGCTGATCTAATCCAAGAACTAATCAAAAGATTAGATTCACTATAGAAAATGCTTGTTTTTGCACCAAAAATCACTCAAATTGAGTATGTGAGTCAAATTGTACAAATTTTTGAAATTTCTCAATCAAAACCGGTGCTGTACGGCCTCACGCGTGTGAAAAGGGTTCCTACAGCCCACAACAAGTTTTGGACCAAAAATTTTGAGGATAGCTATCAAATCCAACTCGCTACACAAAATTTGACTAGTTTCTTAAAAAACTACTAATTTTGGCTTTCATTTGGATCAACGCTATCAATTTCAACAAAACCTCTTGTACTTGGCTCTGATACCATCATGTGCAAAAAGTACAAAAAGGACCAAGAGTGGATCCTAATCTGATCCTCAAGAGGGATTGAGTGTTAGATTTACTTGATTTATCAATCTACTTGAGATTAAGATCAATCTAGATCAATTCTAGACACAAAATCATAATTGAAGGTAGGTGTACTTTCTGGTTCCACACTTGTAAAAATCTGTCTGAGTACGGACTCCAACTTGAAAATCAAGTACACTATGATAGAACCTCAAAACAATCAAAACAAATGTAGACAAATGGAGAGAATCACACAAAATTGCTTCCAAAACCAAGATTGGTGTCTCACATTGATTATGACCAAATAAGCCTCTATATATACACTTCTTGGAGCTCGGGTGATCATGCATCAGATCTCACACGTGTGAGGATGCCTTGTCACCATCATGCAATTTGACACTTGGATCAAAACTTTCCATTTTGGGCATTTTTGGTCTATTTTCCTACTATATGGAGATCTTCATGGAAATCTTCTAGAAGCAAAAACTCGCCTACTTCAACTATTTCCACATGTGTGAGTTGTCCTCTACACATGGGATGTGACACCTATTCAAAATATTTGGCTCATGCAATCAATACATTGGTCCATGTGTCATATCTCTAGAAAACTAGTTTTTGGCCATTTTAGCCACTAGAACTTGAATTAAATCGTATGTACAACATATATGATTATGATACATGAAAAGTACACTAGTTTCACACGTGGAAAAAGGCTCCACACATGTGTGTCTATCCTATATACAAGATTTTTGGCTTCTACCAAGCTTATTTTTGCATTTTTCACAACTCGCATAAGTCGAATAGTCTTTGCAATACATCGACTTGAAGCAGAAGCATGATCGACTTTGTCGATGTCCACATCATCGACTTTACCGACTCGACTTCGTCGACATCCTAACATCAACTCCATCCACATCAACATTTTCTCAAGAGCGAGCCAATCGACTCGACTTGCTCGACAATCATCGACTGTTACCATTCAAAATAGAGCTCTTCCTCTGCCTATCACGCAGACCATGTCACAGTTCATTTCAGTACTTTGCAGTAACACTACTTCACGCTCATTGCCCACACAGTTGTTATAATTCTTGTATGTATATGGATCGACACAATCACCACAATACAACATCAAGTACTTCGAGACAAGAATCCCAGAATTGCTAACCTCCAACTGTATATTCACACTCTTATATTCACAAGTACAAAAGAAAAGCAACTTAAGTGCTCAACATGGGCTCATAAAAGAATCAGCCCAATGACTCTAGGACTAAGCAAAACCTGTCACTGTCAAACTTAGAAAGTAGCGTGATAAAATTACATGTTGATTATTGCTAATTAATCTAAAATTGCCCACCTTCTTTAGGCCTTCTTTCATTTCTCTTTTCACCCCCCTCCAGCCTCCATCTTGGAAAAGAAAAGTACTATAAATAATCAAAATCCAGACACCACATAGTGGTGCACTTGTAATGCGTAAAGCGCCAAATACGCCTCAAAGCGTTAAATAGAATAAGTGGCTAATTTTGATAAAGTGCCTTGAAGCACCATAGAATGTTTTGTGACATGGCTCAATAGTTTTATTACCAAGAGCATTGTAAAGTCAAGGCAGTTGCCAAACAAAGAAAAATCCAAGAAACTTAGACTATGAAGTTGTTAGCCAATTTTTCAGCATGCTAAATCGGCTAAAATCGATATTTTTCAGCTGTTTTTTAGGATAGACTATATTTAGAATTACCAGATGTACTGCTTAATTGACAGAAAATTGGCCTGTATAGCCTAAGCTGATGGGGTCCCAGTTTGTCCCAATGGACTATCGATGTAGTTTTTGTGAATTGGCCTTAGAAGTGGCCTTAGTAATTATTATATCTTTTTTTTTTTGCATCATCAGTTTCTATGAGATACCCACTGATGTAACCTCGTTTGATATAAATATAACGGAATGCCTGAGGTTTTGCAGGGCCCTCCTTTGCCGTAAGCACACTTTGTAGTTTTTCAATACTAGGAAGTGGATCTTGAATAGCAAAGGTTTGAACAAGATTGGAATAATCATCTCCTAATCCATTCAAAATGATTTGAACTAATTCATCATCTTTGATTTTATCATCTATAGAAGACAACTCCTTATTCAAAGATTTGATCCTAGAGACATAATTTTGGGCACTTTCACTACTTCCTTTCATGCTTTGAAGGATTTGATTCCTAAGCATGAGTATCCTTGAAGTGTTCTTGGATCCATAAATGGCTTTTAATGAATCCCATGCCTCTTTGGATGTGGTACAAGATGAGATTTCTTTCAAAAGTTCATTACTTACATTCATTTTTATGCAATGTAATGCAACTCTACATCTCTTTTTGTACTTAGCCAACTCAACTCCTCCTTGAGGTTCTACTTCCACCTCAAGTACTATGTCATAAAGATCATGAAGTACAAGCAAAGACTCCATTCGAACTATCCAAGTAGCATAATTAGTGGATGTAAGTCTTTCACAAGCTTCAAGCAAAAAACCACCCATTGATGCCATTTTTGAATGTAAAAAAGCACTATAAACTCTTATGGTTTCTCTGAATGATGGAAATTTAGATTCTAGTCTCAAACTTGCAAAATCACTCCTTAATCTATGATTTTTAGCAATTTCTCTCTTCAACCTCAACATACACTCAAAAAATCAGAGAAGATCAATTAATGCACCTAATTAAAATTTCAACTATAATTTTTCGGCTGATCTAATCCAAGAACTAATTAAAGGATTAGATTCACTATAGAAAATGCTTGATTTTGCACCAAAAATCACTCAAATTGGGTATGTGAGTCAAACTGTACAAATTTTTGAAATTTCTCAATCAAAACCGGTGCTGTACGGCCTCACGCGTGTGAAAAGGGTTCCTACAGCCCACAACAAGTTTTGGACCAAAAATTTTGAGGATAGCTATCAAATCCAACTCGCTACACAAAATTTGACTAGTTTCTTAAAAAACTACTAATTTTGGCTTTCATTTGGATCAACGCTATCAATTTCAACAAAACCTCTTGTACTTGGCTCTGATACCATCATGTGCAAAAAGTACAAAAAGGACCAAGAGTGGATCCTAATCTGATCCTCAAGAGGGATTGAGTGTTAGATTTACTTGATTTATCAATCTATTTTTTGTCAACTTTACCGACTCGACTTCGTCGACATCCTAACATCAACTCCATCCACATCAACATATTCTTAAGAGCGAGCCAATCGACTTGACTTGCTCGACAATCGTCGACTGTTACCATTCAAAATAGAGCTCTTCCTCTGCCTGTCACGCAGACCACGTCAGAGTTCATTTCAGTACTTTGCAGTAACACTACTTCACGCTCATTGCCCACAGTTGTTATAACTATTGTATGTATATGGATCGACATAATCACCACAATACAACATCAAGTACTTCGAGACAAGAATCCCAGAATTACTCACCTCCAACTGTATATTCACACTCTTATATTCACAAGTACAAAAGAAAAGCAACTTAAGTGCTCAACATGGGCTCATAAAAGAATCAGCCCAATAACTCTAGGACTAAGCAAAACCTGTCACTGTCAAACTTAGAAAGTACCGTGATAAAATTACATGTTGATTATTGCTAATTTAACTGAAATTGCCCACCTTCTTTAGGCCTTCTTTCATTTCTCTTTTTACCCCCCTCCAGCCTCCATCTTGGAAAAGAAAAGTACTATAAATAATTAATATCCAGACACCACATAGCGGTGCACTTGTAATGCGCAAAGCGCCAAATACGCCTCAAAGTGTTAAATAGAATAAGTGGCTAATTTTGATAAAGTGCCTTGAAGCACCATAGAATTTTTTGTGACATGGCTCAATAGTTTTGTTACCAAAAGCATTGTAAAGTCAAGTCAGTTGCCAAACAAAGAAAAAACCAAGAAACTTAGACTTTGAAGTTGTTAGCCGATTTTTCAACATGCTAAATCGGCTAAAATCGATATTTTTCAACTATTTTTTAGGATAGACTATATTTAGAATTACTAGATGTACTGCTTAACCGGCATAAAATTGGCCTGTATAGCCTAAGCTGATGGGGTCCCAGTTTGTCCCAATGGACTATTGATGTAGTTTTTGTGAATTGGCCTTAGAAGTGGCCTTAGTAATTATTATATCTTTTTTTTTTTTGCATCATCTTTGTTTCTTGCAATTTAGTTTATTGGTAAGACCGGTACCTCCCAGTCAACTTTGGACTCTAGTCAAAGTCTTTGGGGATTTTTAATCTATTCCATTCCCTTGCTAGGTGCTCGATTAAGTCGATTTTGGTTTTTCCATGCTAGCAACTGACCTTCAATGGACCGTGGTTTCATCGATTTTTCCTTAGCTTGATATTTCTCTACCATGCACCATTTTGCCAAATGGATATCTTGGCCACTAATTCCAACTTCTCCGGTTCCCATGGCTCTTGTCACAAATGTTTGCTTGATATCCCATTGATAGATTTGTTGATTTTTGTACTCTTTCGATCATCAGCATTCATCGGTCCTTCGTAATCTTCAGTATCGTCTTCTTGATCCTTGATTTCTGAACAAGCTTACGGCAAAGGAGGGCCCTGCAAAACCTCAGGCATTCCGTTATATTTATATCAAACGAGGTTACATCAGTGGGCATCTCATAGAAAGTGAAAGATTGTAAGGGGATTGACACCCCTATGGAGCATGTTGTGAAAGCAACTAATGAAGGTGATGAAGCATCCTTTGAGGACGTCACCCTCTTTAGGAAGCTTATAGGCTCTCTAATCTATTTAACCATCACTAGACCTGACTTAAGTTTTTGTGTAAGCAAGTTGAGTCAAAGTATGCAAGCTCCTTTAGTTCATCATTGGAAAAGTGCCAAGAGAGTACTTAGATATGTTTCTAGTACTATATTTTTTGGCATACTTTATGAAGGATCTAACTTGCACTTGAGAGCCTACTCGGATTCAGATTTTGCAGGTGACAAGATGGATAGGAAGTCCATTAGTGCATTTGCAACATTTCTTTCTGGAGGAGTGATATCTTGGCTTTCCAAAAAGCAAGATCCAATCTCACTATCTTCTTGTGAAGCCGAGTACAAGGCATTGACTTCAACAACCAAAGAGCTCCTATGGCTAAGAAGACTCTTGATGGAACTACATGTGCTAGAGGCCGAGGAGATCCCTTACATATTTTGTGACAATCAAGCTTCTCAACAAATTGCTTCAAATCCTATCTTCCATGCTAGAACAAAGCATATTGAGATAGCTCACCACTTTGTGAGGGAGAAGGTACAATCCAAGGACGTGCAACTACATCATGTACCATCATCCGAATGCATAGCTGATATCTTAACCAAACCATTGTCCAAAGATCCATTTTTTAAGTTAAGATATGCTTTTGGAATTGTAGATAGATGTACACTAGATTTGCCAAGTTAGAAGTGAGGAGGAGTGTTGAAAATTGTCACTTCTCACTTGACATTGGTTCATGTAAATATTGATCAAACATTAGAATATGTTGATGATATGATTTCACACGTGTGGAGCCTGTTCCCACGTGTGAAAGAATGTACTTTTCATGTTTGTATATATCCAAATTGATTTTGTATCATTCTAGTTAGTGTGAACATGAAATGACTAGTTTTTAGTCAAGTTGACTAGTCACCTACAAATTAGCTTTTCCTTGCATGTGCATGAGTAAATTCTCCCACATGGCAAGTGGATGTTCACACGTGTGTATAGAGTACTAGAAGATAAGAGTTGACCATTTTCCTTAGATCCTATTTTGTAGGGAATATTCCTATATTCTAGGAGACTAGCTTTTTGGATTTTAGCTATATTCTAGAAGGTCAACTATTGGATAAGGATCAAGGATGGATCAAATGGATAGATCTGAGTGATGTGGCACTTCACACGTGTGAAGACTTGTTGGACTATACCAGACTCATGGATGTACTTGATCCATAAAAGGATCATCATTTTGCTAAGAAGATTGATGAGACTTTTGCACTCTACACTCTTGTGAGGTTTCTCGTCATTTGTCTTGTGATTTTTATGTATGATTGCTATCTAGTATCATTGTACTTGTTGTTTCAGGTGTAGGCCGTACTATGGACAGTACTCCACGCCGCTCTCACTAAAAAAATGATGTGTTGATCCATTGCTCTTGCTTAAATCCAAGTGTAGTGAATCTAGATCAAGATCTAATGTGTAGAACTTGATAGATTCATTGATTAAGCAACCAATAACTCTCTATGATTGTAAAGTACAATCATTATTGTCCTAAAAACTGTAAAATTTATCACTCAAAGTCATCAGATTTGTATTTGCCCCCTCTATCAGATCTTAGCACTTTGATGCGTGCATCCAGTTGGTTCTCTACCAAAGTCTTGAACTCCTTGAAGCGAGCAAAAGCATCAGATTTATTCTTCAAGAAATAAATCCATGTCCTCCTAGAGTAATCATCTATGAAAGTCATAAAATAATATGCTTTTCCCAATGACATGGTCTTCATTGGGCCGCACAGGTCGCTGTGAATGAGTTCCAGTGGTTTCTTAGCTCTTGCAGCTCCACCTTTCTTGAATGTCTCCCTGTGATGCTTTCCCATGACGCATCCTTCACATATTGCATGATGATCATCCTGCAATGCCAGTAACCCTATTACCATCTTTAGCTTCGCCATCAATCTCAAGCTACCATAGTTCAAATGACCAAGTCTTTTGTGCCACAACTCAGATTGAGATGCTGTTGAGATAGACAAACCATATTCGCCTGGTTTTGCAGCATCCAATTTATAAAGGCCACAATCGACGGAAGCTGAATATCGAGCACTTAGCAATGCTACACAAGAAGCGATATGGTTACAAAGATTGCTTGTGGATTTAGGTCAACCATAGATGGATGCAACTACTATATCTTGCAACAATCAAAGATGCATTCACCTTGTCAAAAATCCAGTTTTACATGTTTGAACCAAGCACATCAAAATTTTGTTTGAGAGAAAATTCTTGGTGGAGCCATTGATCTTGTTTTCTGTAAATCTGATGATCAAATGGCATATATTTTTACTAAGTGATTAGGTAGATGTAAATTTGAAAAGTTTTGTACTCTACTAGAAATAGAAGAATGTAATTTTATCATTGAGGGAGAGTGTTAGAAATCAATGATAAACTTCATTGTTACACATCTTAATTACATGTTACGATGTACTTTAATATTGACAGCTATTACTAGCTTTAACTAGCCGTAGGCTAGTCTAGTAGTCTACTCTTAGGTTTTCTCTCTCTATCAAGGTTCAGGGTTTATATGTAAATTTTACATTCAGTATGAAGTTAGTGTGATTGAGTGATATTGCGTGTTTTTCTTCCGCCTCCTTGTTTGGTGATTGCTTATGGTGAATACTTGATGTTGCATATCTGATTATTGACAAAGTTTTATAGAATTTTTGCCTTTAAAAGTTCTAAGTGTAAATTCAATCCGGGTCAAGTTCTGATTGGCTCGAAAAATATTCCAACCAATCTTGTTCGGATATGCTCGGAAAATATACGATCCGAACCGAACCGAACCGAACCGATCAGGGTCAAAAAATTATTCGAATCCGAGCATAACAGTTATAGTAGTTATAGCAGCTATAACGGTTTTGGATCAGTCACGAGACTATAAAGAGCCATTGTATTTACAATTTTTAATAAGAATAGTTTTATTGAGCAGATACCTTGGTGCTTATCTTTATGAGTGCTGTAATTGATTGGTTAATCACTTGATCCATGCATAGCTAATGGATGGGAGAGAATCAATATCACTAATCTATTAGACATTGGTGAAATCATTATTTAATATTGGAAAGGTTGTACTGGCTGCCTGAAACCAATGCCATTTGATAACCAGATATATATCTTTTACACATAATGGCAATTTTCATGAGTTTAATGTCATTAATTCTCTCTATTTGGGGAACGACATCTTATATACTGCATTAAATACCTTAAAATGTAATTCGGTGAGCTACGACATGTTCAATATGGAATTCTTTTTGGGTAAAAAAAAAGATTGGCATCCTGATGTTGTACTTTTTTGGCTGGATCGGTGGAATAGCCATTTTTCCATGCATTATCCGTTTGATAGTACAAATATCACAGCTGCTCTTATGTTCTTACGTGAGAAGTATACATGGTAGCATGATATGAAGGCCATTATGCAAATGGGTGGTAGACCATTAGATGTCTACATTCATGAGTTCTAGGAAATTTCGCCTCCATTCGCTTCACGAATAGACCCTATTTTGATAAAAGTACACTTTATCTTGGGTCTTTGTAAGAAATTCTAACTTGAACTGCGACATAACCAACTGCAGACAATGGAGGATGCCATTCGCTTTACGAAGATCTTTGATGATAGTGAAAATGGCGTTAGAGGGAAGATCGGCAAGCTTGGGACTAGCTTGTTCCTCAATTGCCGCTCAGAATTTAAGATTACATCGAACTAGTAGACTTTTAGATTATGAATTTAAATAGTGTAGACATAATCTTAGGAAAGGAGTGGTTTTACTCTAGTAATAAGTCCTTAAGAAAGGAGAATGTAACTCATAGTATAACCTTTTTGCATAATGGATCATTTGCTAAAGTAAAAGGTGATGTAAATAGGCCTTTTGATCCTGTTGTTTTTGCTTTAGAGGTTGTTTAATATTTGAAAGAGTCTGGAAATAAAGTTTATCTTTGCTTTCTTAAACATGATGTCTATGTGGATGATCATGTAGTTTGGAGTCCAAGTATTGATTTATCACATTTGCCTTTGAATGTGTCTATAAATAATCTCTTAAGTGTTAATTCACCTGAAGTTAGAAACTTAGGCAACAGTATAGTGATGATTTTATTCAAAAACTACTTGATGGCCTACCTCCTGAAAGGAGTGTCGACCATTAGATACAGTTTGATCCAGGTGTGACCATTATGTGTTTTTAGTTTCACTCTTTAAAAAATTACTTGTTTTTTTCATGTGTATGTGCAAAACTTGCTTGTCTTTGGATGATCATAACTTGTTGTGTGATTGATGTCTTGCCTAGATTCAAAGTGTGTTAGAAGGCCTTAAAAATTTTGGTTGATCTAGAATAGATGGTAGATGTTTGTAAGGTCCTCAAATCTTTATTTTTTAACATGGTATTAGAGCCTAGCCATGAAGCAATATTTTGAGTGAAAAATCTAGGTTTGAGAGTGCTCTTGGATCTCAATTGTCTCCTAGCTTCAAATTGGCTAATGATGGCTAGTTTTGGTTGTTTCTTTGGATCATTAGTGAGCATTTGATGTGTGAAAAGTACAGGCCACATGCAAGTTGACCTGAATTTGGCTTTTTGTAGCAATCTCAATTTTGATCCATTGAGTCCAAGTAGACATTTGATGGAAGGAGCTTCAAGTGTATATTGAGAAGGTTGTTGATGCATCTAGTAGATCTTTGGATCTAATATTTGAGAGTAGGTAGTGCTTGGGGAGTGCAGACTAGGAAGTGTGGATTCCCTCAGTGCGTGCACTATCGGTTGACAGTAGGCAAACACAAGATAAGTTTAGAGCTTAATGTGCGGTGGTAGAGGAAGCAATGAGCAGACAATCAGACAAGTCAATCAGATAGTCAGACAGAACGTAGAAACATGGATCATGCAGGTGAGCACAAGACAATAGTGGACGAAAATGTGTGCTCACAAAGCTGGGTATCGGGGTCGTATAGCTTGTAAGTGTTGTCAGATGAAGTGTATCTGATGAGGATTGTCTTGAGACCTTGGAAGTCGAATTTCTTCCTCATCTCCTTTGGGATCTACGCATAGGCGATGCATCCAAATACTTGAAGGTATTTCATTGAAGGCTTTAGAGTCCGTCCAAAATTCATGTGGTGTTTTGTCAAACATCAGTGGAGACAACTTCAGCCCAAAAGCTCTTTGGCAATGATGCATGTGCCAGCATACATTTAGCTGACTCAACAAGGGTGCGATTCTTTCTCTCGGCTAAGCCATTAGACTGAGGTGAATAAGGAGTGATAAACTATTGTTCAATGCCTTGGATATGGTGGTAGTCCTTAATTTGGTAGAGATGTACTCTCCACCATTGTCGAACCTCAAGGCTTTGGTCTGTTTATCAGTCTCTTTCTCCACACGCTTCTTGAAGATTTTGAAGCAATTGAAAGCTTCTGATTTCTTCTTGATAAAATAAACCATAGTCCTTCAAAAAATTCATCAATAAAAGTTATAAAGTATTTTGCATCTTTTAGTGAAGGATTTTGCATTGGACCACAAATATCAGTAGGTACAACATCTA
Source organism: Diphasiastrum complanatum (assembly GCA_029204225.1). Taxonomy (NCBI): domain Eukaryota; kingdom Viridiplantae; phylum Streptophyta; class Lycopodiopsida; order Lycopodiales; family Lycopodiaceae; genus Diphasiastrum; species Diphasiastrum complanatum. The sequence goes on from CM055099.1 coordinate 53,234,444, forward strand.
GTAATCCTCTAGCAGTATGTTGATGGCTTGATCTAAATGGCTTCCTGACCTATTTACCGATTAGACAGTCATGTAATTCGACTTTCCTTTCAAGATAGTTGAGATCAAGAAGAAATGGATTGCTTAGACCTTTGTTGTACAGAAGCATGATTCAAATGACCAAGTCTATAATGCCAAAGTAAACTTTTATTGATTTGAATCATAAGTACTAATAGCCTCACTAGAGGCAGAAAAGCAATGACTTAATCTGTACAAGTATCCATGCCTCTTTGTGAGTGTTAGGATCTTGCTTGTCCTATTGACTAAAGTCACCAAAGAAAAATGTTGTAAAAAATTGGGGCCGAAAAATATTGCGGTAGAGCCGAAAAACTGTGGAAACCTTAATGGCAAAATTTGGGCAAGTTTTGTAGAGGCCATCTACAACCATAGGGATTGACAAAGGGTACCAGCCAAACATTTGGATAATAATGGAGAAAGGGCCTTGGATGCACAAAGACCTAGGATGAGAACAAACTACTTGGTTTAAAAGACTTGACCTAGACCAACATTCAATACCTCCACCCACCTATTTAATAAGAAACCAACTTGCAGGACATTCCAACTTGGGAAACCTTCCAAAACCCCATCTTGAAGGGGGGCCATTGGAATTTAGCTATAAAAGGAGCCCTCCCCTTAGAATGTTGAATCTAATGAATTAGAGAGTTAGTGGATTTCTTGTAATAGTGTGGGGTTGAGTATGATTAGTAGGGTTGAATTGTAATTGCCTTGTATGGTTGAGAGATTGCTTTGTATGTGAGAGGTTATTTGTGGAGTGATAGATGTTATCAATATTGATTTTTATGAGTAAGTTTGTCATGGAGGTCTTTGATATTTACTTTCCTTTGATGTGTGCTTATGATTTTGTAAGTGAGGTATAGTTTTGGATCATGATTTGAGAGCTTTCTTCAATCAAGTGTTATAGGTGTTGTGGATTTGTGTCACCCTTTCATCAAGTTCATAGTGAGGAAGTTTTCTAGTATTGGAGATTCTTCTTTGATACATGTTTGTATGTGTCATTCCTTCAATCTCAAGTTGAGAGAGTCATCAAGGGCTGAGAGTTTCACTTAGTCAAAGTATCATGCCTTATGTCATTTCACTCTTGAAAGAAGATATGAGTAAGCATCATGTATGAGGAGTGTGGAGGTGTATGTGATATTTAGAGGTTCCATCCTATTTTATTTTATTCTAGGTTGAGAACTTTCTTTTCTTAAAATTCATTCGATGTAAAGAAATTATCATTGTGAAGTTGAAGTTTTCTTAGAGTGAGTCTGTCGAGGGTCCAATACTGACTCAATCATATCTTCAAAAGTGTGCAAGAGTTAGAATGCATTGTATCATTAAGAAAATCTTTACCATCTTTTTAGATTCCATTCGTGAGAAAAGATATGAGCATCATCCCAAGTGTCACATTCACAAAAGAGGAAGAGGAGCTAGAGCTCCATGTTTTCTGAATTTGCAAATGAGCCAGAAGATATCCAAAATGGTCTCACTTGACTACTTATAAGTCTTATTACTTCTTGGCATATTATCCTTATTTAAGTACTTTGATGGGTCTAAAGATAGAACTATCTTTATTCTTAAGACCAATTGTTTTTGGGCCCAACAAAGCTTACATTAGATATTATGTACATTATTGAGCGCTTATGTACTAAAAGTACATGAGACTCCCCCTTACTTGAACATTTTTTGTCCTGAAAAATGAACATGCTTGTTTGATAAGCTTGAATGCTCCAATTCTATAATTTAAGTACTGATGTTTGAGGATGTCATGTCTAGCTATTTATCATATTTTATAGTTCCAAAGATGTCTGAATTGAAACCACATGATAGCTTCAATTTGCAACTTATTTTCAATAAGATTAAAAATGATGGCTGCAAAACAAGATGATCTTAAAATTTGATCTCAACAAACTTTGTCATACACTTGTATGGTCGAAGTTAAACAATAAATTGAAGTGCTAAAAAATGTTTTGAAATTTAAAAACTACAATATAAATGAGTGAAAAATAACAAGCATTTTGTGCTCAAACTCACAAAGTAGAAACACATCAAGTTAGAAAATGCCTCACAATAGCTTACCACTTCATGCCAAGTTGAAAAGGGAATGTCACATAGCATTGATTCAACGATATACACCTTTGAGTTGGAAATGTCAAGTTATAGTTTAAATTTACAATAGAAGAAAATGACAAGCAAAATTGGGCCCCAGTGACCTAACACTTCATGCCAAGATGAAAAGGAATGGTACATAGCATTACTTCAATGATATACACCTTTGAGTTAGAATTGTCAACTTACAATAAAATTTTAAATTTACAATAGGAGAAAATGACAAGCAAAATTGGGCCCCAATAACCTAACAAGTTAATCAAGCCCATCACGTACACATGCCTTTTGTCACATGATTTTCATGTTCATGAACTTTCTTGTCATGAAAAGTCGTAGATGCAAAATTGTATGTTTATACATTTGGATGATATTTTAATGCAAATGTTTTGTGTTGTTACATGATTGGTTCATTCCAAACTTTGGTACCCATTAGATGTGTGTGCATACATGCATCATGCATAAACAATGAGAATAATTGAGACTAGGACTAGGCTATTTAGTATCTACTATTCATCATTTATAGAGGTACTAAATGCAAGAATTTTGTTTAAGCAAAGTGGATTAGAAAAATTAGTAAACAATGACAACAAAATAATACTTCGACTATTTTGTATCAATGCTCAAAGAACCCCCTTGGAGATGGTCTATAATATGTATTATTTTTCTAAGATTGTCAATTCATAGAAATTGTTGGCTTTTAAATCTTGCAACTCAAAAGTATTTTGTGTTGAAATCCTTCAAATAACAATATTTTTCATAATTACTTTCTAAAAGAACTATGAAATAAGTTTAAATTTTCTTGACAACATGTCTATTGCATATGATTATAGATTCTCTGACTTTTCCCATTGGCACAAAAGTTTCTTTAAAGTCATCTTGTCGTTGCTCAAATCCATGAGCTACTAGTCTAGATTTGTATATATCTAATGAACCATCAACATGGTTTTTCATTTTATACACCTTCACAATGAATAGCTTGCTTACTATGAGACAATTCAATTAACTCCCAAACATCAATTCTCTTCATAGAATCTATTTCATTCTTCATAGTAAGCAAGCTATCCTTGTGAAGGTGTATAAAATGAAAAGTCATGTTGATGGTTCATTAGATAGATGCAAAGCTAGGCCACTCATTTTGTAAAACAACTTATCTGGATATTTGGGCTCCTCAACAACTTCCATCACACACATCAAGGCCAAATTAATCTACCTCATACCTATCAGGTTGTCTTCATTCTGTTATTGAGATATGTGGCATCTTGTATCCTTTCTATCTTGAATCTCTTCTTGCTTCGCATCCTTGTCACCTTTAAATACCACTTGGGTATCATATTTGATGTCTCTAATGTACATACATTAATATCATTTGGTCATTTTTCACTGCATCATTCTTTCCACCTCTATTATATCTTCATGACAATACATCCAAGTCCATATTAACAAGACATCCATCAATCTCATAATAATAATAATCATGAATGATGATAATCTTCTTAGTATCTTGACCATACAATATGTACCCCTTAGTTCTACCATCATATCCAAAAGGAAATACACTTAGTGGACTTAGCATCAACTATCATCTTTTGATACATGTGCATAAGCTTTACAAATAAAAATAAAAAAAAAAGAAAATTCTTTGATTTTATGCTTGTGAAGGCTTTTTCATTATTTTTGAACTCCACTACTTTCATTGGACATATATTCAATATATAAATCATTGTGTTGCATGCTTCCATCCAAAAGCTTTTGAATAAATTCATGTTCTTCAACATTGATTGTGGTATTTCCACTATCATCATGTTCTTTCTTTTAGCAACTCTGTTCTTCTCAAGTGTGTGAGAAGTATTAACTTGCTTTTGAGTGCCATGATCAATGCATGAAAAATATCAAGTAGCTTAGTTTAGTTTAGTCAAGTTGAGTTTATTTGGCAATTTGAGGCCAATATGCATTTTTATCTACAATCTGCCTTGCTCAGTATTGTTCCAGATATCATGGGAGTATGCACACCTTTGCATTTGAGCATGTTGAAATCTTCAATGATTTTACGAGTGTACTTCTGTTGGTGAAGATACAACTTGCCACCTTCAAAGTCTCTCTCGATTTGCAAGCCTAGATAGATTTTTGCTTCTCCCAGGTCAGCGATCTCAAATATTCCAAAAATGTCTTTTTTGACATCTGAAATTAATTTATCTTTTCTTGAGAAGATTAGCGTGTCGTCAACATAAACAACTAGAATGATTATTTTATTTTGGACAAATAGAGGTTCGAAGCCTAAAGAGCGTAGTGCTTTGTCCTTCTTTCTATACCATTGTCTGGCTGCTTGTTTCGGACCATAAATGCTCCAAAGATGAAGATTCTTATGGATTTGGTGAATTGGCAAGCTCTCGCTCAAATGTATTTACAAGTGCTATGAAAGTGTTGTGAAGATTATCAAATGCTTCAGGACTTAATCTAACTCTTATTGGTGAATTTCACAAATTTCGAAAATACAAATCACGTGTCTTTTTATAAGCTTCTAATCGCTATGCTCGTTCTAAATGTTTCTGCTCAATAGTTGTGCGTGGTTGATCTCTTGGCATACATTATATGAATAAGATTCAGCGGACTTAGTACACTTAAAAATCATAAAAAGATGAAGATTCATCTCCTCGGCAATGGCGCCAAGTTATGTGGTAGCCTAGTCATTATAGATTTCTACAAAATCAGTGAATAAAGTAGTATAGATGGTTTTATCATTCCCCAAGAGAGAGAGAAATCTCCTCTTTTAGATGATAAGTGTACAAAGGTGATGGAGAGATGTGGATGTAATATTCAACACAAAATACTACAATGACAAATCAGGTTATCCAAAGATATTGAGTAAATTGTCGTCCAGAAACACCAAGATTAATCAATTTGGCCAAGATCTAAAGGTATAGAAGGATATGTTATCTTCCAGTCTCTTAGGATAAAAGTAAGCAACTTAATCTGGTAGCAACAAGCAAAAAGATCCTTCCCAACATAATATGTTCGACTTTGATTCCTCTTAACAAGCACAAGGAATCAGTTCCTATCACATAAAGCAAATAGAGCAGAATGTCAATTAAGTTCTTTATTAGAGCACGTAGCTCATTCATAACTAAAAGAGGTTTTGTTTAAGGTTAGGCTTTAGACTTCGGCTGATTCCCTGCACACATTAGTTAGAATTGTCACTCGCGGATGTTGCTTGTAAATCCACATTAGAAAATTTGGAATTCAGTGTAAGGTGAAGAGTGTATGCCGCAGACAGAAGCCTATCAAGATCAGTTACATAATAACTCAAAGTGTGTTCGCTCAATTGATAAGAAGAGTAACTATAACAGATAACAGAGGAAAGGAATGCACAAGCTTATAAAAACTGGCTCTCTTCTCTCTATTGATAGTTGAATCTCTACGTAAGTACAATGGCTCTGAGTGTTGCCCTTATAGAGTCGAACACCAAGTTCTAGCGTCACTCATTGACTGTTAAGGCGTCGATTGGGATCAGCTACTGTGTCACTCTAAAATGTTGCAAGTCTTAATTGCAATGAATTTACAAAATGCAAATAGGCCTTTACATTGATTTAGGCACTATCGCATATTTACATGTGCAAAAATTTCAAAAATTTACAATGAAAAATATTTAATTTGGATAATGTGGAATCAGAGGCCTCCACAAATTATAACGAAGCTGAAACCTACTTTGATAATCTTCTTGCTAATCTTGATAATTTACTTGAAATATTTCGTCTTGAAGCTTCTGCTGTAGTTGAACCAGGTTTTGATGCTGTAAATCCAGTTCCTGATCCAGATCCTGAACCTGAACCTGAATCTGAATCTGAATCTGAACCTGAACTTGATCGTGAACCAAATCTTGAATCAGAACCTGATCTAGAACCAAAATTGAATATAGAATCTCTTGCTCCTCGTTTCACGCCTATTTCAAAGATCAAATACGACTATTTGAAAGGAACAGATATGATGCTATATTAATGTTCAATAAATTGTGACTTCAAACAACGAAGGTACTGATGTTGACAAGCTGTGGATTTTTCATGTTCTTCTCATAAAACAAGCACGCATATGGTACAGCCAAGTTAAACTAGGACGTGTTGCTACTTGGTTATTGCTAAAAGATGAGTTTCTATAGCAGTTCAGAGAAATTGGTTATTCATCCTGAGTACTCGGAAGACTCAACAATGTGCAAAAGAAGAGTCGAGAATCTTTGTGAAGGTATACTCGAAAAGTAAAGAACCTTATTGGAAAACTAACTGGAGTATATCATGCGATGCAGGTCAAATGGTTTCTAGCAGGTTGACCACCAAACATTGATCAATACTACAGACAAGGTAATATGAGTTCTTTCTCAGCAGTCATTGAAAGTGCAAAGAATTATGAAATTTTGAAGTTAGCATGAAAGAGATGATCTATCAGTTACTCAAAGATAGTTTAGAGTACACGGTTGTATTCGCTATTGTTTTGTACTCGCATCATCTGATTTGTACATGCTACTTACTGAATCAGTTATACCTTCTTATTGCATTCAGTATTATGTCAAATTGTATGCATGCTTCTATGAAGTTATTGTATATGATAAATCTCTTATTGTCTAGCCTGAATTGTTGAATGTTTTGATACTGCAATATTCTATATATCACATACACTTTTTAATTGTTTGTCTACAAAACCTCTTTTAGTACTAATGATATTAAAGTTAGTCACTAAAATATTTGAACGTGACAATTGTTATTACTATTGTTCCTCTTTCTTTCTTCCAACATGGTATCAGGACATTTTGCTTGTCATCTTCAATATGTGGTATCAAATTTTAGTATCAAAAATTTATTTTCCAATTACAGCGTCGCACTGTATCAGTTCATTCTTAAGTCATCGATTCATCAATAGACCAATTTCAGATAAATTTACAAAGCAATGCCGACCTTATCACAGACAAGCTAAATGGATCCAATTACTATTTGTGAAAATTTAAGATGAAGACCTTGCTAATTGTCAACGAGTTTTAGAATGTTGTCATAGGCATCAAATTAAAGCTTGAAGACGACACAATTGACTCTAAATGGAAATCTAAGGATAGTAAAGCTTTTGTGTTCATTATTCTCAATATATTCAACACTCAAATTGGCCATATATCTGAAGCTCAAACTTCGAAAGATGTATGTGACATCCTAAGTGCACTATATGATGTGAGAGATGTGACTTCGAAGTTGCATCTTAGAAAGAAATTCTTCTCACTCAAGATATCGAATGGTGATTTTTTTCAAAATCACGTTAACTAATTTAAGAATCTCTTGCATTAGATGGTAGCTATCGGCGGATCAAGACTCAATTATGAAATTGCTATCGAGCTTGTCTTCTACATATGAAAACTAGGTGACAATCATGACAGAGAAAAGCTCATTATTGTCTAAGTATTCAAATTCAAAGAGCCAGAAAGTAGAAGTTGATTTACATTACGTAGCAGAGATACATTTACAATATGTTGATCATATATAATATGATAAATTGCAAGTTAGCTCACTCACCAATGGACCCAAGACACAAATTGTTGAAGGACCAGTGTCATCAGATGACAGAAGAGAAAGTGAAGATGTGTGAGTAACTTTATCAGATCAAACGACAGTTCGTCCATGAGGAATGGTGGAAGATATATCTGTCAAGATTGTAGGAGTACAGTTCGTCATTACTTTCGTCGTGATGGACTTACCAGAAGCACCAAATGTCTACCGAGTTCTATTAGGACGTCCATGGTTACGAGTTGTGCAAGTAATTCATAACTGGAGTACTAAAAAAATCACTTTTGAAAATCGTGAACATGCAGTTAAAGTTGATCCTACGACTTGGACTGTCAAACTAGTGGTTCAAAAAGCGGATGACGATTCATCAACAATGGATCACACTTGTGATCGACCAGAGAAAAAATCGAGAGTTCACTACGATTCTCAAATGGATACTGTCAATTGGAACGAAGCTCTTGCAACAATTGATTGTACAACAGGATATATGTGTCAACAAGATATTCAATCAGAGATGAGCGAGATTTTCTTATTAGATCGAACATTGGATACACCAATCACATTTTCACTAAATGTGCTAAATGTAGTCTGAATATCAACAGAACCTATACCAGATCCAATTGAGGATGATCTCATACCAGTGAGCCATGTCTTAAATTATGATGACAATGTAGAACTTACGGATGAACAGATTCTTCATCATATAGATCGGACTAGATTTGGAGTGCGTAATGTTCCTGTTGAACCAACAATCAAATCGCCCAAGATAGTTATATTGAAGGGAGACATGATCACATATTTGATGACAAAAAAACAAGCTAAGCAACATTATACTACGGTCCTGAAATGAGAAAATCCCCCTCAAAGATTGATTCGAAGGAAGTGCCACCTCTATTGGATAAAGGCAAAGGAAAAGTCAAGAATGATTCTTCAAGTCAGATTTCCAGCAAGACATCATTGTCTAGGAAGTCTTTACCTATGAAGAAAGATTTATGATCCTGCTAAGAAGGCTAAATGAAGATCCAAGACAAGTCCTTTTGTAAAAGAACAAGCAAATGTAGTCCAACATTATATGCCAGAGCATTTTAAACATTATACACTGGATGATGTGGTTATCATGTTACCTAAAGCACATCGTGAACCTGAAGAACACATGCCATAATCTAAAGAGGTTTACGATGCCCCAGCTAGGATGCAACCAATGAATCTTCTTGAACCATAAGAACCGAAAAAGATTGTACAAGTGGGATCACAACTTACTCCTGAACAGTATCAAGCACTCCGTTTGTTACTTATTAAGTATCAAGATTGCTTTGCATGGACTTATCAAGATTTGAAGGGTATTCCGACATCAGTGATTGAACATACCATACCTTTAGTACCTGATGCAGTACCAAAGATTACAAAGTTCTATCGCTGTAATCCTAATATGGCAGATCTGATAAAGAAAGAACTTCAAAGATTGCTTGACGCCGATTTCATTTATGAGATCGAGCATACCGAATGGATTTCACTGATTGTCATTGTTCCTAAGAGAAATGGGAAATTGCGAATCTGTGTGAATCTCAAAGCATTGAATAAAGTGACACGGAAGGATCACTTTCCGTTACCTTTTACTGAAAGCATTTTGGATCATATTGCTAGAGCAGAAGCTTATAGTTTCTTGGATGGATTTAGTGGTTACAACCAGGTTAAGATTGCACCCGCCGATCGCCACAAAACTGCTTTTGCAACAGAATGGAGCACCTATGCTTACAAAGTAATGTCGTTTGGACTCTGTAATGCACCAAGTTCATTCCAAAGAGTAATGCAATTTGCCTTTAAAGATTATCTGCATAAATTTCTTGAAATTTACTTGGACGACTTGGGAGTTTATAGTATAGATACAGACCACCTGGATCGATTGGAGAAAGTATTTGAAAGATGCCGCAAATATCATATTTCTCTAAATCTAGAAAAATGCCAGAGATGGGTTTCGCACGGAGTCGTGCTTGGACATGTGATATCAAGACATGGTATTTCCATCGATTATTCTAAAATCAAAGTTATTGTGGAATTGCCACCGCCAACAACAATTCGAGGAGTTTATGTATTTATGGGTCATGCGAACTACTATCGAATTTTTATTATCTTCTTTGCGGATTTAGCACGACCTATATACAAACTAGCTATTGTTCCTATTTGGACAATAGAGGCGTTAGAAGCCTTTGAAAAATTAAAAAAAACATTATTTTCAGCACCAATACTATGTTCTCCAGATTGGACATTAGAGTTTCATGTTCATACGGATGTCTCAAAATATGCCATTGGGTCAATTTTGACGCAGCCAGGTGACTATAAGAAGGATTATCCTATACGATTTGCAAGCAGACAGCTTACAAATTCAGAGAAGAATTATTCAACAACAGAACGTGAAGCGTTAGTCATGATTTTTTCTATTCAAAAATTTCGACACTACCTCATGGAAACGTACTTTGCATTTTATACAGATCATCAACCGTTACTTTACCTGGTAAACAAGACGTGTAATACTGGACGTATTACAAGATGGTTATTATTATTGACTGAATTTGACTTTTGAATTGTGGTCAGAAAGGACACAAAAAAATTTATTCAGACATGTGATGTCTGCCAGCGAGCACGACGGCCTACTTGACAGAATTACGAACCCTTACATCCGATTTTATCGCCAGCACCGTTTGAAAAATGGGGACTGGATTATGTTGGTCCTATTCATCCTGCTGCGCAAGGACCTCAGGCCCAATACATTATCGTCGCAACTGATTGTATGACCAAGTGGGTTGAAGCCAAAGCTGTCAAAGTGGCTGATGCAAAATCTATGGCCAAGTTTCTATATGAAAATATTATAATCAGATTTGGATGTCCGATCGAAATTGTCAGTGATCGGGGTACACACTTTGTTAATCAAACAATCAAGTGTTTACTGGAAGATTTTTTGTTATACACAGATTTAGTACTCCCTATTATCCCAGAGAGAATGGCCAAGCTAAATCTTCCAATAAGATTCTATGCACCATTATGACAAAGACAATTGAAGCGAGTCGGTCTGATTGGGAACATAAACTGTATGCAGCATTATGGGCATTCAGAACCGCTTACAAAAATAGTACAAATCAAACACCTTTTCAACTCGTTTATATCAAGATGTTGTTATGCCAATTGAATTTTTAATCCCATCTTTACGCATAGCAGCAACCGAACGATTAAATGATGATATGTCTTTACAACTCCGTCATGAAGCGTTGCACATATTATGTGAAACCCGATTGATGGCAGTTCATGTCTTAGTAATAGAGAAAGCCGCCGCAAGGCATGGCACGATCGTCGATTGCACAAGAAATATCTGGAAGCAGGAGATCTTGCATTGATGTACAAAACCAAGCTGATCAAGGATAAGTTGAAGTTTACCGGGGAAGGCCCATATAAAGTGAAGGAAATCTTGAACTATGGCGCAGTAATTCTTGAGCACTTGGATGGAAAACAATTTGATACTCCGGTAAATGGCAGCCGATTACGCAAGTTTTGGCAGCTTGCTCCGCCAGTTTAGCAAGCCTGATCTCAATATATTTTTTAATTTTATTTGTTTTTCAATTTTTTGTTTTCAGTATTTAATTTGCTGACTTTTTTGGAAAAAGACAGTTACAAAAAAAAAAAAAAAAAAAAAAAAAAACAAGAAAAGACTGATGAGCAAAAGTCAGGAAGTCATCAGCATAAGAAAAAGAAAGCGCAGTATTTGTTTTGAATCCAAAGGCACATTGTATTCAAGGTCCAAGTCCTACTAAAAGCATTGGATTGAGGGAATTCTAAATACAAAGTGTCTATTATTTTATTTTTGTTTTTAAGCGATTGGGAGGACCAATCGATAATGTAATCTTTACCAAAATGTGATTATTTACTTTGTGGTTTACAAGTAAGTTTAATCTCAATTTAATTAAATCTTTGATTCTATTTTGTAGAGAGGCTTTACAACTTCAAGTGTTCGTGATGTGGAAGAAAATGTGAAAAATGTGGAAGAGAACGTGGAAGAGTACGTGAATGAGAGCGAAGGGGACTTTGAAGATGTGGACACCAACGTACACCTACAAGATGAAGGAGGCGAGGAGGGAAGAAGTGATGATGAGTAGAGGTTTTTAAATTAAATGTAAGGCCTTGTAGAAGGCAATGTAGGAAGAGAGAATTTATTCTCTCGTCAATGTACTTGTTTCTAAATCAATCAATATAATGTTTTGGCATTACATCATTGTTGCAAAAATTTTGAATGCATATATTTTTAATCCATGAATGCAAATGTATAGTCTATTGAATGCACATCTATTGATTGCAAATGTATCTATTGATGTATTTAATGCAATGTATAGTCTATTTAATGCACATCTATGCAATACAAATGTATCCATTGATGATTTCAATGCAATGTATCTATTTTAGCACATGATTTGCATGCTAGAATGCACAATAAAAAGTAATGGAAAGCACAATGAAAAGTAATGGAAACCACAATATAATGCATCAATAGATAACACATTAAGTTATCAACTAAATATCAAATGAATCAAAATAAATGTGAATTTACCTTTACTATTGTATCTCCATTGTTTTGCTATCTTTGCTTTTCCTTTTGCATGTACTTGATCTTTGAATCCTTTGCAATGAAAGCTCATTTTTCATTTTTCATATCCAAACCTACATCACAAACAAAAAAGATCTTCAAACTTATGATCACAAAACACATACTATTAACATCCATCAATGAACTAAAAATCCTAAACACTATCAATCTTCTCACTCACATTCATCCTCATCTCATTCTCACTCCCCTTAATACTCTTTTCTCTCTCTCTAACACAAGACAAAAATAGAAAGTCACCTCTAGTTTCGGAGCGAACCACATTTTGGTTCGCGTCAAATGTTTTTTTTTTTGGACAAAAAGTTTTGTGTGGATTATCCACGCGTGGATAATCCACGTAAATTCTAGAAACCTATCTGCGTGGATACCATGTGGATATAAAAAAAAAATTATCCCCGTGGTATCCATGGCCTCAACTCTCTAGATTTTGCGTGGATAATTATCCATGCAATATCCACGTGAAAGCCGAGCCTTTTTTATTTAATTTTTACTATGACATGGATAATCCATGCGTGGATTATCCACGCAAAATTAGAATTCCAATTTTCAGCTCCAGGTGTCGAAGGTTTGCCCGGCTGCCGGTAGTCGGACTTGGCATGGATAATCCACGCATTTTGAATTTCACGACATCTGACCGATCTGCTGCCGGAAATGACATTTACGTGGAATATCCACGTGTGGATAATCCATGCGCTTGTATCCATGCGTATATCCACGACTATATCCACGCAAATTCTTTTTTGCCCGCGTGTCCTCCTTTGTATTGTGCGTGCTATATGTGTTCTTGTGAGAGCAACTAGAAAGATCAAACAGAATGAATAATAAGCATAGCAGTATTAATACAAATCTGAGTGCAAAACAAAGAACTAGATTAAGTATATCAAGTATACATGTCAATAATGCGGTAGAGCACAAGACAATAGCGGACGAAATCGTGTGCCCTACGAAGCTTATTCAATTTATAAAGGAATGAAACCTTATTATTGACGAAAAAGAATCAATGCACAACGCATCTACTTCGTCTATCTCGCTAATAAGCTTCTGATGCTAATTTACATACACTCTCATTTTCTCATCTTTAGTCATGACTCAAATCGTCCAATACTCGACCTCTTGATGATTACTCTATAATCTCCACTATATGGAAATGATATTCAGTATCTATATATATACATCATGTTATAGGTGTGCAGATGAAGAAAGTACAGGATGCATGTGCTGTTTGTAAGAGATCGTGGGTGGTTGCAATCGTTGTCCAGTCTATTAGCGTAGCTGCGTAGGGTGAGCGTGAAGAGGGTGTGACGTCAGCCTTTGCTTTTCGTCCTTTGCAAATTCTTCATATGAGAATTTGCATGTTAATATGCAAACTACGCGACAACTCGAGTAAATATGTAGCATGAATGGAGGCAGATTAAAAAATGGGATTTGGTAGAGTAGAGGAAACAAATCCAACAAGTTATACCAAACTCAGTGAGAAAATTGGACAACAAATGCTCCCAACTAGGATCAGAGGCGGAAGCCATTACTATTATCAGTTCTATGTGAGAGGGGTAACCAAGATAAAGGGAGTATACTATGCACGCACAGAAGCGATATGTACGATCGACGTATTGCTCTTTGTGCACAAAGAAAGACATGAGAATGAGGGAACTAACGGGACGCACACAAAAGTGGTATGTGACGAAAATAGTTAGAAAAATACTCGGGCACATATTTGATATGAGCGAAAATTGAGAAAGTACTCTGATTGGCTCAAATCTGCCACAAGTGTGAAGCCATACAATCGCCATGTGTCGTGTGGTGATTTGTTGACCTACGACATGTGTCGACATCTGATTGGTTCACTTTAATACATGTGTGACATCCACGTGGCGATCATTGATTGGGTTACTTTGGTCACACGTGCAAAAAATTGAGTACACATATTCGCAAGATCGAAGTCATTTTCACTTTTCTTCTTCCGATTTTTGTGCCGTATCGCTTATCTACGCGCCCTATTTCCTCCCTCGCCACCTCGTCCTTATGCGTGTGCACAAGAGCGATACTATAGACCGTACATATTGCTTCTGTGCACCATTACCTCTCTCTCTCTCACTGTTTTCTTTGTAGACACTTGTACAAGACCGATACGGCCGTACATATCGCACCTCTGCGGGACTAGTTACCCTCTTCTCATCACTGTTAGAATAACTGCGCACTGATCTGATACTACGCTGATGTCTAGGGTCAAAAAAAACCGAAGAGATTTCTTCTCTCCTGGAACTGTATCCACTAGTACCCTTGCTATTAATGCTCCATGGTAGACCAGACGTAATAGGAGCAGATGGCTCTCTGAGATTAAGAAATATCAGAGATTCACCTTGCTCCTGATACCAAGGGCACCATTCTACATAACTAACCGTAATATTATCTAGGATAGTCTGCAAAGTCTTGTCACATTCACACCTGAAGCATTGTAGTGCTTGCAAGAGTTCGCGGAGGACTATTTGGCTCTTTTTTTTTAAGATTCTTTTTTGCTTTGTATCCAACTAAGCGGGTCACCATAATGCCCAAAGATTTTTAGATTTTGTATAGAATGAGGGAGAGGTTCTGTAAACCTCACAAGGGTGAACCCTTAGCTCCCCGGAACGAATCCCTTGACAGGACTAACCTTCTCACTAGCAGGCCTCGCAAGCAACCTGCCCCTAGAAGGAGCAAGAAATCCTCTGCTCAGGCTCCCAAAAAGGCCCGACGCATGGACCTCTAACCTTCCTCATCTGGAGGAGATCAAATTGTAAATACTATAGCCCTAGATATTGTGGTCAATTCAGCCACAAAAATTTTGGACATTCCATCCATTGTGAATACTCTCCCCCCTCCTCCCGTTTGTGTCAAACCTATAGTATATTTAGATTTTGATGATGAAAGATATTTTAGATGCTATAGATAATATTGGCATGCCAATGCTCTTCAAAATAGACGAAATTGGTTTCGAGCTTAACTTTAGAATCCCAGATTGTATTCAGATGAAGGATAGAAGGGCCTCTATCAGTGATCCAGTGATTGAGGCGGGTCTCCCCTTACTACAATATGATATTGCAATGGATTCCAGGAAAGATTTGTTGCTTCTCAGCAATGTTTTTCTGCAGGGCATCGAGGACAACAATGACACTTTGTCACACTGTATCCTTGGTGCTTGCTCACCAGCTGTGAAGTTTCTGTTGATGCCTTATCATACCAAGTATGTCTATTTCTTTACTTGTAATCATTGTATTATCTATCTAATGGAATTCTTCATTGTTTTTTGTAGTGATCACTGGAGTAGTAGGATAGTAATCGAATGCTCAGTCTGGGGAGTCATGTGGAGTTTTAGTAGTAGACAAAAAATGCTCAGATATAGGAGTGGGTAATAATCGCCACTCCACACTACACATGATAGATGAAAAGAGGTCTGTCTCAGAGGCTCTCAAAACACTCCTCCGGGAAGTCTTTTGTTCTTATGTTATCAGCGCAGATCACTGTCACAACACACACTAGCATTGATTACTTTATGTTAATTGCTCTTTGAACAAGAACGCTCCATATCTGCAGGTAAGAGTAAGGCAGGAAGAGCATATAAAATGCAAAGACATTGGAACATCCATCGAAATTGAAGATCCATAGATTATGAACTATGAAATTTTGTATTATGTAGTACAATTTTTTGTATACATCATTTTTGAAAATATATGAATGAATCATAACCTGAATTGATAAGAGGAAAAATAACAAGTAAGAACAACCACAGAAAAACTGTAAGTATATTTCTATTAAAATTTTCTGTACATGTGTCTCAACCACATCAAGTGAGATGAATATTTAAACAGAATCAACTATCTATAATCCCTAAATCCATTTCTCCAGTTGGAAGTAGCTTGGGTGGAGAACACTCAGCCTTTTTTGGATATGAACTTTCGATCACAAGCTTTATGGTCTCCTGCCTGAAGTGCATTATCTCCATTGGGGAGACCTTCGGGCATTTAAACTGAAAAAAAACATAAACACAGTTAAATGTAATTAATCGAAGATCAATTAATAGGAGTTTGTATATGAAAAAAACAAAAACACAATTAAAAGTAATTAATCGAATATTACCTCTTCCAGATTTGAAAGTCCATCTTGTAATGCAAGCCAATTAAAAAAGTGTTTGGCATTGCATACGGTATACCAACCACAGCTGACAGAATCAACCTGCTGGGAGGACTGCAGAATCCAAATTTGAACATTATGAGATATCGGATCAATGCGCAAGATGTAAGAATAAAATCTACAATGGAAACAAGCGCGCGTCAAAACGATATCGGATCAGCACGCACATTGGAAAAATAAACCAATCAATAACTACAAGGGCGCGTCGAACCGATATTGAAAAATCTATACCTCTGCATCAACCATTTTCAGCTTCGAGTATGCTTTTGCATTTGGTACTCGAAAGAGTTCCAGTATTTTCTGTATATAGGTCCTGGCAATTTTGTGTGTGTATCTGTAATAGAGTTCATCTTCAAACAAACTGAATTACACACACCCTCAACATTGACATACATGGACACCACATATAAGCTCCAATGATTACTGAAATAAAAAAACAAGAAATTTATGAGAATCAATGTGAAATCAAAATTCATATGAAAAATTCAATATAATAAAATCTAAAAAATAGACACTTACTTTGTTATGTATGGTAGCACGAGAATTGGAGTCCCCACTCTGACGTATTGGAGCATATCATCGTGCAAACTAATCAAGAAAATCAAATAATGCCATGAATTGAAGGGGAAACAATGAAACATCTATAAACAATCGGGTTTGGAAGAACTCCATCCAGTACTGAATTGTCCCACCTCCTACATTGTCCCCTAGCATTTTATCCCTACTTTCTAATTCACCAGTATCTAAACTAGAAAGGGGGAGACCAGCATTGGTCTTCGGCATCCTAAAACTATATCAAGGACCTAAACCTTTAAGATACATGTTTAGCAATTGGTCATATTGTACATATTGAGAACTGTTTACAAAGGAAAGTGCAGGGGGTGACGGAAGTAACACTGATAAACCACAAAGAATTGTCATTCAAATTGATCTAAATCGCTTCCAACGGGTTTAGGAGGAGGAGAAGATTTAGGAGGTGGAGATTGGTTAGGAGAGGAAGATTTAGCAGGAGAAGTTAAAGATGGAGTGGAAGGAGAAGAAGGAGACTTAGGAGGAGAATTAGGAGGAGAATGCCTAGAAGAAAGAATAGTATTCAGAGGAGATGGCTTGGAAAAATCCCCTGCTTTAGATGGAGGGTCAAGAGACCTCCTCTTCTTTGAAACACTCTCGTTATGTATACAAATAACAAGCCAGGTTGGTTGAGATTGCTTTCGTTTTCTCCTCTCTGAATCTTGTTTTGGAGGAGAGGAGGGAGCAAGTCTAAAGTATTCAACAAACTTGTCATATGTGTCCCAAAGCCTAAACACAATGTTGAAATCCTTGGGCATGATGGTCACCCTCTTGGCATGGACAACTGCAACAATAGTATCAGAAAACAATTTCATGTAGAAATCCTCATATGTTGTGTGCAGCGTCTCAATTGCCGTTACCGTCCATCTCACATCTATAGACAGACTTCTTGTCACCTACCTGATGGACGTCTGTATGTGAGATTTCGGAATCAGAAGATTATTTGTCTTCTGAAGCTTTTGAATATCCTTGAGCCAAGGTGGGTCTCTTCTTCTGCCCCTTGGCCTAGGAGGATGTGGTAGTGGACGAGGTGGTGGTTGTGGATTTCCTTGACCCGCACCTAAAATTGGTATTCCACCTGAATGCCCTTGTGTTGTCTGCTTGGTCTGCGCCATGTTGGTTAGCTTGACATCCAAAGTTTCTTTGGTCTCAGGTTCGAGCTTCCCCTTGGAAACCAAGAAACATTACTGTGTAGTAGCGGATCAGCGCGCGATAACGTTGATTTCAGGATCAGACCTCAGGTCGGACGTGTCGAAGCGATACATGAACTAAACAATTCCGTTAGTTGATAGCTGATGGGCGCGAGCGAGTAGGAACGGATTGAAGGAAGTTGTTTTGGAGTGCGCTGAATTGATATCGCATGGATACAAATAACTATAAGCAAAAAAATTTCAGTGTCGTTGATCAGTTTATATAGAGAAAATAAAAAATGATTGCAAACGTGGTGGCTTGTATTACAATGATGAATACTCAGAGGCTTGTCAATCAAATCAATCTAATTATCCATCAGTCATCAAAATGATTAGTCCATATCGAATTAACTAGAACTAATTTCAAATAAAGTATGGTCACATCTACAATTAATCACACTTCTACCATTTAATGCTGAAATTGACAACGTTAAGCTTTAAATATAAGACCTTTTTTATATCCAATAATTATAATTTTGAAAAATTTCAAAGGCCAGATTCTCACTCGATAGCTAATCAACGCGCATATAAAGCATTTGACAACCATAGTATGTATTCTTGCGCGCTCATCCGATATTGGGCGCAATATGAATGATTGGAACTTGATTCGATAGATTCTACATAACTTGGGCTAGTATGAAGAGTCTTTCGAATCAAGCTTTGATCATGCATATAGGGTCCAATAGCTTTGAAAATTTCGATAATATTTTGGTCCTGGAATAGCGATTCGACGTGCGCAGTCCAAATGCAGCAAATACATCATCTGCCAGGCGCGCTGATCCGATATCCCATACACCGAAAAATCATACTGGAACGCATAATGAAAGACTTATGAAAATGTTCTGAATGAACATTATCTCAAAAGAAAATTTTTTGTCTTTACAGTGCTTAAATAGGGCAAGAGACTGTAATAATTCTCTTCGTTCACATTTTTCAATGATATTCATTAGTCAATTGTTTATGATTTTTTTAATGATTATTCTAGGAGGCTAGTGATTGTCTATTTAATGTATTCCAGCATAGGGCTGATGATGATTCGTTGAATCTAGTACTAGACTAGTTAATGTATTTTGGCGTAGGTACAAATTATTCTCATTCTGATTGGTGGATAAATATAGGCTGTAAATCACAATTCATTATTTGACAAATGTATGGCTATGATCAACAGGAATTGGCTATAAATATGTGCACCACTTTTCATTTTTTGATTCCGTAATCTTTTATTCTGAACTCTCTAGCCTTCTTGTTTATCTTCATTCTCTTGATATCAAATCAACGCGCGCCATCCCTTGTTGTGCATACTCGCATTCATTCAGGCACGCTGAATCGATATCAATCACTTTCGACCAGTGCTTTTTGGAAAATTTCATTCTCGGCCTTACCATATCGAATCAGCGTGCCTCTACCGATATTTATCTGATGCATTGAATCGATATCGGATTCAATATGGCTAGTTCCTCCATGGCCTCAGATGACAAACTTATGGATTTTTTTAATACTAGTGACATTCCATCTGACAAATTAGAGTATTTTGCCAGTATTTTTTTTCTCGCTTCGATATCGATAAGCTAGTTTATGAGAATCGTTATAATTTAATTTCTTATCTTGATAATTTTTCTCAGATTATTAGTAGTCCTGTCATGGATATAGATAATTTTTGTTTCGTTCATTTTCAGGACCTTGTACATTCCCAACCATCTTCTAAGCATAAATACAATAGAAAGTACTCTAACCTGCATGACCATTTCAAAAGAAATATATACTGTGATATCCACAAAAGAATATGTCGCCTTCTAATCAAAGGAATGGCTTTTGTGTTCTACATATCTGCTGAAATTCCAGATGATGAGTCTGTTGAATCTTCAAGTGATCCAGTGATCGAAGCAACTACACATGCTCTAGTTGATGTAAATGATGCAGATACTGATATAGGGATTGAAGCTGAAGCTTCTGTGGCTTCAAATTATCAAAAAACTCTTCCTCGTTCTATAATCCTCTCTGATTCTCTTCCATCTGCATCTTCTATTAATCAATTAACTCTACTCGATGTTCCTTTATATTTTATATATAATGAATGTTATATTTCATTTAATGATATAGAAGATGTATTGAATTTGAGAGATTACGCAATCCTCTCAATTTTTGCTCAAAATTTATCAAAATTTTCTGACATTGTTGATTACTCATATGATGACCTTGAAAGTGAGATAGATTATGATAAAGATCGCAATTGGAAATCTGGCAATGAGGCCTTGGAGGCCATGATTGAAAAATCTAAAGCCTATGAAAAGACTTTGCCTACAGAGGAGGAATTTCTGGAATTTCAAAAAAGATATCCCTCTAGGGCTAGATATATCCCCTCCAGAAATGTAGAGGCCATTGGAGGACATGACATCAGCAGAACAAACGTCATTGATTACGATGATTATGATCTGGTAAGTAGATATTATAATGGTATTGATATTGTTCAGTTTTCTTATTTTTTATTGGTATTGATATTGTTCAGTTTTCTTATTGAGTTTGCAGTGTTATGTATCATTCTAAATTTATTTTCTTTTCTCGTACAGGATGCTATTGAAATAGATGCCTTTGGTATGAGACATGGAGGCGTCCGAAGTATATCAGCCGAGGGAAAAGATGTTTCCCTATCTCATTATTTGAAAAACTTTCAAAATAATGAGATTTGTATATATCATTCATCTTATAATCCATATGCAACCAGAGGATAAAAAGAAACTCCAAATACATGCTTTGCTTGCACATATATGCTTGCAAGAGGATAAAAAGAAACTCCAAATACATGCTTTGCTTGCACATATATGCTTGCAGGTTGCAGCAATATCAACTTTCTCTTTGGCTTGCTGATTCACTTGTTATGATTTAATATCTGATGTTTGTAGAATCCACGTGTTCTCGCAGTTAAAATCAAACTGAGTAAACAAGCAAACTGAGTAAAGTCGCCATGATGAAAAAGGAAAGTCGGTAGCATTGAACTCCATAGCAAAGAAGGGCTGGTTTTTGTGTAAATTGTACAAGAATTGATGAAGCTCTTTTGTGGAATATGGCATGCACGGCATGCTGCTTATTAGCTTCACGGTCATATAGATAACCAGCCACACGCACTGATAGAATATAAGATCCAAGAGGACTTGCCAGAGTTGCGAAACTGTAAAAGGTTCCAAAGAACTTCAAACCAAAGATCTCAGATACCATAGCTGTCATAACCGGCCACTGAGCTCCGTAGCACATTCCCACCAACATAGATCCCACATAAAATGAGCCAGGAAGATTGAAAGCAAAGACTAGTTGGCCTGCGCATAAGATAGCTAGTATCACTGCAAAGGACAGCGGCCTGGGGACACCTTTCCTCTGAAGAAAGAGCTCTGAAGCAAAGCCGAATCCAACTCTACCGATGAAACCCCAAATATTAAGTAGGGATACTGCTGTGGTCACATGAACTTGCGAGTAACCCAGAGAGGAGCCAATTTGCCCCATATTTTGAATCACCATCACTCCAGCGCCGAAACCACAGGTTAAAGCTGCGAAAATGATCCATAAATCTAGACTCATCAGAGCTTGTAAAATCGTGTAATTATCGCCTCTGCTCGGCTGATTTCTCACTCCTGTCAGAAAGTCGTATAACTTGAAATGCCTCCGGATCGGACTACACGACACTTCTTCACGTGGATTGCTGGAAGTTTGGTCTTTTGAACAGATCTCAGACAGTAAAGGGGTGTGGGAACTAACTGAATGGCTTGCGTTCTGGTAGGAGGGTTCTGAATTTTCCACCACAGGGTCTTCTACAATCTGCTCATCTTCATTTTGCTCCCTCTCAGAGCTTTGGGGTGAGAAATCGGATCGGAAGACCACAATTAATGGTAGAAAAAGTATGACAATCATGAAAGCAGCAATAATTTCGTTAGCTATATGACTCACTTTGTCAAAATTTTGCACAAAATTTACCACCATCATATATGCAGCCAGAAGAACAGCTGCACTCAAAAACAAATAAAGTCTTTGCGTCTCATTCTCCCCCCTATGTCGAGGCAAGGGGCGGATGAAAACCATGAGTAGTAGATACACGGTGGCTGGAAGCCAAGCAGCTAGAAGGACATAGGAGCTTGGGTTATTTCCATAAATTGCCAGGTAGATTTGCGTAAGCAGAGCCCCACTCAACCCAATAAAGCCCTTCAGTAATCCGATTACCATCCCTCTGCTGCCCGAGAAGTTCTGTACAGATGTTACAAGAACAGCAGTGCTGACAAATGCCCCAGAATTACCTGCTACAAAATGGTAGAAACACATCTGCCAGATCTGAGGGCGAGGAATTTTTTTTGTGATAGCCAGCCAAATCATGAGAAACCCAAAAATGTTCAACCCTGAGCCAGCTAAGATCGCCGACCATGCCCCTAAGTAGTCATTGATCAGCCCAGGAACAATTCCCAGATATAAGGATGAAAAAAATGCGATTGTATCCAGAGTCTGTTGATTGTAATTCAGAGATGTTTTCATGAACTGAGAGTAGACACCGAAGGAATAGAATGCACCAACACTAGACATGAAAAGGAAAGCTGCTACAAGCATCATCCATCTGCTTTTGCCAATCCTGTTCGCAGCAGTTCGAAAAGCTGCCATGAAACCCATTTGCTTGCTATTTGTCACTCCTCCAACGCTTATTATATGGCAATTGTGAGGAGTGATATAACGCTTATTATATGGCAATTGTGAGGAGTGATATCTGACACATGGCATCATCCGATTGACTATGAAGAGGCAGATTTTGAGACATAGCAAAGGTTTTAAATCGTTTTTAATCTCCACCATAGATCTACAACTGCTATGTCTGGTATTCGTCATCCGACGGTGGGCTACGTGCTATAGCCACACCCTCACAGCTCCAACGGCTCGGAGTGCTACAACAGGTAACCCACCTTTGCATGAAGAATAACTTGAATCTCTTGTTTCCTTCGCATTGGAACCCACCACATAGCACAACACTTGATGTTTTTTGGCCTTGCCTTGCTTTGCAAGGAGGACTTAGCATTCATGTTGAGGATTGACCTACTTGTGTTGTGGACTTGATTTAAAAGACATAAATAGATATTTTTTATTTGTATTTTCGATTTTTGTGAGTTAAACATGTGGCAATATTAAATAAATTGGCTATTTCTATGAATTTTTCATAGCTACTGCTTAAGGATCTAGAAGCACTTGAAAAGGACTATGAAGAGGTGGGTGTCGAGTCTACTGAGGGTGAGGGTGAGGGTGAAGCTGAAGGAAAGGAGTACTGGATTTACTCCTAAATTGCATGACTCTTAACCCATTTTCAACAAGTCTAAGATCAACAAGCAATTCAATAGTTCTGATGATCATTAGCGTTCAAAAGAATATGTATATGCTTGCACCTCAACATGAGTTTCACAATTAAACATATGACTTCAATGTTCAGCTATTCTATGTCATTTTTTTCCTGTCACAGTATAGTTTCATACTCTAGACTTTGCTTTAATTTCCTAGTTTGAGATAGGAGATATGATGAGGATTGCCAAAAGAGCTTCTAACTATGACTATAACTAGTCTAAGTATTGCTGGCGTCATTTTCCAAAATGCTTCACGTCACCAACTCCCAGCTTCCTGCCCAGTGGAATGGTGAAATCACTTCTAGCACACTTCGAACACTTTCTCCACGACAATCACTCTATTTTGGTGTACCGTACTTGCAGGTATAGTCAAGGTGCCCTTCGTTTGGAGGCTATGGCCTTTCGTTTGGCCAAAATAGGCTAAAGGAGGTGAAAATAAGGGCAATTTGGGTTTTTGAACTGTTTCTTCAGTGTGAAGAAACTTCACCCTTCAAAGACTTGGGACCCAACAATTTTTTCAGTTTGAAGATTTTTAATGAAGTTGCAATGCACTTTGCACTTCAGACCCCTTCAGACTTTTTCACTTCAATCCAATGGATCCTTTAGATCCAACGACCCACCTGTTGTGAAATAACCATCGTCGATCTGTATGAATCGAGATCGGATGGCTGTCAACGCTTTTGTGCGTTGATCAAAGGCCTTCGAAGCACTGAACACTTCGGGCCGCTAGCTGATGATTAGGACTGAGCTCGCGAGGGTTCCCGCGACCTCTCTTCCTCCTCTCTCTCAGCGATGGAGTTCTTCTCTCTCCTTCACAGGCTATGGCAGCTCCACATGGATCGAACTGGCTGCCTTCCTTCTCCACGGCCAGTCGCGGCCTCCCTACCGCTGAATCGCGCTACCAGGGCGCCCATTCACAGCCTCTCACAGCTTTGAAAATGTCCTCCTATAAGGAGATATCTCAGATTTTGTCCCTTGAAACCCTAGCAATTTTGAAGAGAAGAATATATTGAGCTTTACTCAGCTTTCCCTGAGCTTTCCTTTGCAGCTCCTAACTGGCTGAGGTCGCCCTACTGTAGGTTGTCTTTTGCTTCAAACCGCTCTTCAAACGATATTCGATTGGATTCAAACCAATCACAAACGCCAAGCAACCTTCCAGAAGAATTTTTTAGCTTCAAACTTTGCTTGCTTTCTGATTCAACCAACAATTCCCTGTCTCTGAATCCTTTTTACAGTTTTGAGTCGGTCCACGGTTCTCCACAGACTCGGTTTTGTGCTTCCTAGCCAACAAACCGTCGTGAATTTGCAGCTCTCTGTTCTTGTCCGGTGATTCCAGCCACCAAGGGTTCTGATACCAAGTTAAGAAAACACAATTGAAAAACACCCGACCGAATCAATCACCGCAGCACAACGTCAAGTGCAACAAGAATACAGAATTGCTCTCTTCAAACTGTATATTCGACTCCTTTGTAAGTACAAAGATAAGTTCCTTAAAAACACTCAAAGGGCTTGTAAAAGAAAGATGGCCCGATAACTCTAGAACTAAGCACACGTGGTGCCGTCGAAATAAGAAAGCACTGTATAAGTCAATCATTGCTATTTTAACTAATACCCCCTTCTTTCATTTCCTTGACTACCACCTTGAAGCTTTGATTTTTGTCTTTTACCAAATAGGTAGATTCATCAATATCCATCAACATGTTCTGTTTGGTAATGACACCACCAGATAGCAAGTTCTTAGCCAACCCTGGTACATGCAAGATACTCTTGATTACCTTCACCTCACCTGATGACAGTTGCACAGGAATTGTGCCTTTGTCCCTCACCTTATGTGTAGAGTTATCTCCAAGGCATAGTTGCTGACCATCTCATGTCTCCTCATAGGTGTTGAACCAATTCCTATGAGGTGTCATGTGCTTCGAGGCTCCATAATCAATGTACCATCCACCAAACATGGATTCATAGGGCTGCGGTGACTAGATCAAGCCCACCAGATTGCTCTTCTCCTACAACTTTATCAACAAAGTAACCCAACTGGTTCTTTTCTTTCTTTTGATCACTTTGTTTCTTTTGGCATTCAAAAGCAAAAGGCCCATACTTGCCACAATAGTTGCAGTTGCCCTTCATCTTGGGTGTAGATGAAGAATTGTTGCTTGACTCCTCTCCAACTTGTAACTTGGACACATGCTGTTCCAAGTTTTGCTTTGAGTTATTCCCTTTGCCTTTTTCTTTCGTCTGGAAGTTCTGCTTCTTCTTAGAAGCAAATGCATGTTTTGGATTATCTTCCCTTTTAGAAAGATTCTTCCTTCTCATATCCTCCCGTAGAAGAAGAC
This sequence comes from Diphasiastrum complanatum, assembly GCA_029204225.1. Classification (NCBI taxonomy): domain Eukaryota; kingdom Viridiplantae; phylum Streptophyta; class Lycopodiopsida; order Lycopodiales; family Lycopodiaceae; genus Diphasiastrum; species Diphasiastrum complanatum. The sequence continues at coordinate 53,260,394 of CM055099.1, forward strand.
CACATAACTGCCATTAACTCCCAACAATTCCTCTTCATCAAGATGTTAGACATCTTGAACTTCCACACTCTATTGTTTGTGCCATCAAGTTTGTTACATTCACCTAGCAGACTCTCCCCAAGACTAGCCATGTTATAATATGTGCTCAAACAGAACTCAGCCTAAAAGAATTCAAAAAAGAAAGAAACTAGGGTATGTAGCCACTTCAAGACAACCCTTTCAACTCTTGCTTTTGACTTTGCCACTTGGTATGGCCTTATTAGCACAAGCACTAGGCCCCACTGGAACAGAAACTAGAAGCCCCTACATAAAGTACGCTCTACTTTTGTGTAAGCTCCTCCAAAAAGACTCTCCAAAATTTAGCCAGAATTAGAAAGTTTTTGGATCATCCCACTCCCCTTGCCAATAGCTCTCCAACAGTGCAAGACTCAACCTGATCTGACTCCTATAGATCAAAAGCTCCCTCTTACAAGATTGAGGTGCTTGTGGAAGATGAGAATCTTCTTAAGAATTTGAGCACTGAAGTTTCTCTCACTCACAGACTCACAAGCTAGACAATATGCTCTAATACCATGATGAATTGTAAGACCTAGCTATGGAGTATCTTAACTTCAATACTAGATCAACCAAGAAATCTTGAGAAACTTAGCTATGGAAAACATCACATACAAGGAGAATTGCATAAGCACCTCACAATAGCAGAGAAAATGAATTGCTAGAGAGATAGAGAGGAGGGTGTGGGTCCTCCAAATCCCATGTGAGACACACACCTATGATTACATGCATGGAAAATCTAGGTGTCAGCCGTATGAGTGACCTACTTGGCCAAGTGGGCCACTTGCACTAATTAACTCAACTTACAAAAAGGGGGGTCTCATGTTTTTAATCAATAACATGCCCATGAGTTATATACAACTTACAAGTTAATTAGTGCTTATCCAAAGGGGTAAAAGAGGCATTACTCTTCAACATCGAATTCATCGACTGGGTGAGGTGAATAATTTGAGAATTATTTTCACTTTTTCATGTTCAAATTTTATGAAAATTAGAATGGCTTCTTTGTGGTTAGATGGCCATGCAAAAGTTTGGTTTTCCATCTATCGTTGTGAGAAATTTCAACTAGTTTAGTCAAGTTTAGTCATATTCTGGTTAATTGTCAATATTAGGCCAAAATGCATTTTAAACTTATAAACTTTATGAAAGTTATTTTAGTCAAAGTTCATTTGAATTACAAGTATGTAAAAGGTAGGAGGTCGAGTTTGGAAGGTTCAAATACATTAATAGTAGGGTTATTGTTATGGAGGAAAACCAAATTTATTAATAAGACATGGATCTACTATAAAAGGATGTAAACTCATGGGAAAAAGGTTCTTCTTCTTCTCTCTCTCTCTCTCTCTCTCTCTCTCTCTCTCTCTCTCTCTCTCTCTCTCTCTCTCTCTCTCTCTCTCATTTCATGCTTATACATGAGTTCTCTTGGGTTCATCTATCCATTGGTGCACTATCTTGATGATACCTTCCAATCTTGCGTGTAGAATGCTCATATTTTGTTATTTTTGGATCCACACGTGGGACACACAATAGCTTACTATTATTGTACAGAAAACAACTTGATTTTATCATAGATTTGATGTTTGATCAAGATCTTATTGAGTTTGTATCTCTTTCATTAAGTAGATGTTGATTTTCTACACTGCAACTGGTGTAACTTGTGTTGTCTTTCATAACCAGAGATCAATGGTTTATTTTGGATCTTAATGATCTGAAATTCTTCATATGGTATCGGAGCTCTTGTGTTCAGGTTACGGAAGGTACAACCACATTTAGCAAAGATTTGGAGCATGCTAGAATAGTTTTTACTCAAAAATCAAGCATGTGTAGAATTGATCTTTTGTAGGTCAAAATTCAATTTAGATTTATGAACTTGAATTAGACCGATTTGACACGTGTGTAACTGGAATTGGGTGATTTTAATTGCATTAGGAAAGCTTCATTAGAGGCTACAAGATTCTATATCAAGATTTTTGCAATTGCTTGTAGAAATTAAAAGATTCAATTTTTTATGATTTTGTCAAAACCCTAATTTTGATTGGATCTCTATTTTTTTAAGTTGATGGACTTTATTAGAGTATGTTTCAATCTTAGAAAGTGGCAAGATTCATTAGATTGTGTGTGGATCGTAGGTTGATCAAGAATTCTTCATTCTATGTGTTCATTTGCTAGTAATAGTGCTAGAAGAGGATTGAGAGTTTCTATATCTTTGTGATTTATTTTTGAATACATTTGCTGTCATTTGAAAGAGTGCTTTGAGCATTGGAACAGGTTGAAAGAAGAAGATCAGGTCACTTCAACATGGCTACAAGTGGAGGTTTTATGTTGGAGACAATGATAGGCTTACCTCAATCAACTATTCGACTTCAAAGTTGAGGATGGAGGCCTTGTTGGAGATGAATGAGTTGATGGAGATTGTTGCAGGTATGGAGGAGAGGCCTCAAGTACCCCAAGATCAAGTGAGGCATGACAAGAGAGCTAAAAGAGCCTTACACATGATAAAGATGAATATTACCAATGAAGTGGTAAGTTTACATCATCAAAGGAGGCTTGGGAAGCTTTGAAGAAGTTTTATGAATCCAAGTCTACATATAGAGTGTTTACTCTAAGAAGAAAAATCCTTCAAAGTTTGCAAAAGAAGGAAGAGAGTGTTCGTGCCTTTGTGTTGAGAGTTATAGCATTTAATGATGAGCTAGCATGCATTGACGAAAGCATTAAGGAAGGAGAATTGTTCAAGTTATTCTTAATGGTTTGTTGGATGATCGTGCTAACCTTTTTCAGGGCTTTGCTATTCAAAAGACTTTTCCAACCATTGTGGATTTGCAAAAGATTTTGGTGAATGAGGAGTTTAGGCTTCAATCAAGAGGAGATGGATCTACATCAACATCTCAATATAAAAAGGAGGCTACTCAAGAGGGCTGGATTTATTAGGTTGATACTCATCTTCACTTACTCTACTTCGTGTTGGATGGAAAGTTTGATTTATGATGGTGACATTGTTTTCACTAACCTTTGTGGAAATTTGAAATGAAGCATTGATGAGATCTTGTTGGATCAGTTGAAATTCTGTTAGGATCTAGTGCACTATGCAGATCACATCACACAATCACCATAGCCACTCCTCACAAGCTCTCAAATATGGCACAACAAAAGTTAAGTCTATTATGAAGAAACACTATACATACAGCAAAGCCCCAAACTGCATGGGCTCAACAAGTGTCACTAAACTGGCCTACCACCTGCCAAACTAGAGTTAGGCCCAATATGGCCACATATATTGACAAACCCAGGACATGCCCCTGAGTATAGCATAATGAACTCAAAATCACTGTACAGGTTAAGTCACACCCGATCACAACCATATACAGTAAACAAAATAAACTGTACAGTAATACATCATCACATTTAGAGCTTACATAAAATGTATATCAGATTAAATCTGATTTTTAACTCTCTTCATTAAGTTCAAATGTGATAAGAGTGAAAAACAATATATTGCAGCAATGTCTGGAGTGTCCAGAAGATGTTATGCATATCCCTGCTACCATGTACTTGACTCATACTCAGGCACACCGACAAACCACTAGGTTTGACTCACAAGGTATCATGCAACCACAATGCTCATACAGAGAGTCTACCACACTCTCCACCAACTGACTCGTCTCCAATCCGACTTGAACACAAGTGGACCACATGAGCGACATGGCTCAAATTGAGGAAATCCCATTGCCACCATGAGACTTACATCCTCCATCTAGCTAGGCTGACATCCTATCAGGCACTTACAAGCACAGACCTGTAAAGTTGACATACATGAGCAACTCAACCCAAGGAAATCTTACTGCCACCATAAGATTGCACCCTCGCCAGATAAACAACTAGTAGACAATGACAAGTCAATGAGCATAAATGACTACTTTGTTTTAATGTAGCAAATGCTCAACCACATAAAACTCCGATTTAGATCTAGACTCCCATGACAAGGAAACATGCAAGCCCACACACACTCATGCAAACCAACACGAGTGATAAAACATCAAATACATGACCAAGGCCTGCCCATAAGGGGTATCCTGTCACACCAACACCTGTGCCACTTGTAGATCCGCTGCTACACCATTGGTCACCAAATCAGGTCTCCAACCATGGCCCACACCTGTACCAAGATGCTCTCACATCCAAGCATATCCATCTATCCAATAGGTCCTGAAAGCTGATCCCCATTCATTCCCCATGCTCCAAGCACAAGAGTCTAACAAGGACTAAATGAATGAATGTACACAAACCTCACCGTAGGCTATACCTGAGTAGCTCGCCTACCTCCCAGAGATACTGACGATGATTTGCATGTCCTATATCTCATGTAGGTTCAACTTTCCATGCTTGATGTTGCCAACTCTGATTTGACCAGTACATAGGCCTCCCACCAAGGAGCATTTCTCACCAACACTATATCCATCATAGCGTCCAAGCCAAAGCAAATGCAAACTAGATCCACTATCGTGATGAATAACTCACCCAGATCCATAGCATATAAGGTAGGATAGCTCCAGAACCCTGTACCCTGTACCATCTGATCACCAAGTATTCATTACCCGCCGATAGCTCCCCAAGAATCTGTCCACCTGTAGTGCAACTAGACTCCAACTGGATCTAACCAAAAACTGCATCTTGCTTACCAGATAATGATGGATAGAAGCAACATGTGATGCCAACCTGGAGATCACTGTGCATATAACCATGCAGCTCACCTGATCACTCGCCAAAGTATCAGCTGTCACTCCCTGAGCAACCATCTCCATCCCTGCTGGCTCACAACCATGGGCATGCTGGATCCACATCACCTCGTAATGCACTCCATGCTCTCAAGATATGTACCACCCCAGGTACACTCCATGTGACCTACCTCCAAGTAGGCATGACCCGTCCCTAGGTCATTACATGATGCACCAGCTGAAGAACATCATCCATACATCAAATGACATATCATACCTGAGCAACTGTAGTATCTCCCTGAGTGCCACCCCAATGGAATCGTCATCCACATACTATGCTCACATGATGTCTCCGATCCTGGTCACCATCCTGCTAGACAAGTCGAACTCCAAAGCATCACCTACTCCACCTGGCTCCTAACATCTGCTCGCTCTCCCTGACTATGTGCCACCCGACACCATGCCAACACAAGCTCGTCCCTGAGTCGTCGCTCATGGGATCTCGAGACTACTGTCTCCCTGATCGTACTGAGGTATATGGATTTGAGTGACTTCCTCTAGGCTTATCCCTGATCTCACCACTTGAGAATTTGCACCATGGAAATTCCAACACCTGTGCCAAGCCTAGATTCCTGCAAATATAGCCAAATGCATGAAAGCTATAGGTAGCTTAACTACGCCCGTGATGGTAAAAAAAAAACACCCCATCGATGCCAATGTCCAAAACTGGCCCCCTGCTGTAATGCCATCTTGTACTCCCAAATCAGCACACCATGAAGTCCTTGCCATCAGTGTCCCTTGCAGTAGATCGCTAGAAAAACACCCATCATGGTGCTTGCCCTCTGATCACACCCCGTGCGATCTCCATCAGCTCTCCAACCTAGAGTTGGCTCACGCTTTGTCCATTTGCGTTTGCAGTGTTCTGACTCCATCATGAATCCCACATGTACGTCTTGTCCATGCCAATGACTCAAGTTCAATATGAAATAGCTGTCCCCTAATGATCATCTCATGTCATCCTGTAGTGCTATCCCTACTAGGTATCCCAATGCCATCCCTGATCACAAAGATCTGAGCATCTACCCTGTAGTGCCTACCTGTATTCTCCCAAGCTAGCTCCAAGCTGCTCCTGTGAATGGTTCCAAACCACTCCTTGAGAATACACTGAGATGTGAACTCCAAAGCCACCATCAAGTCCCTCACATGACTGTGCATGCCAATATCCCTCCAACTGACCCTGTGAGATCTTCCATGGCCCAAACCAAATGATCTGCACCCTATCATCACTGAAATCTGCATCCCTGATGCAATCCTGATATGGCAAATTGACTTGACTTATTCAAACTGGCAGTTGAAGTGTATCTCCTCGATGACAAACTTGATACACTGCTCCACAACTATAATGACTTGATCAAAATTGAGTTACCGACTGCAAAACCGCAAAATCATCACACTCACCACTCACCAAGAGTCTCCAAAGTGTGATTATTGACCTGTTCTTCATCCTCTGCGTGTCCCACACACAGTTCGTCCAATGTAAGTCCGCTATCTTGCCCAATGGCTTCCAACTAGCACCACTTTGCACTTCCATCACCTGTGACCACCAATATGTGTGTACCTCCAAGCTAGCCCATATCTCCCTCCGAACGAGAAATTTCCAAGCTACAGATGCGTGTGTCAATACAACTATCACCCGACTCGACAATGCCACTACCGATCATACCTGTGAGAGCGTTCTCCCAAAATGCCACTGGACGTTGGTTGGTTTGAGCCCCAAAAGTTGAACCTGATCACAATAAATTTTCACCTGTAACCGGCATACCATGCCTACCTCTCAAAATTGTCGCCAATGATGAGTAGTCACATCGCCAAACTGCACTTCCGTCGCCAATACTAACTTTCTCCACACAATTCCGCTACCATTCACCCCCATACTACATTTAACATTTTCAAACACCTTGTTACCCTGTCAGGAGTAAGTAATAATGATTTCAAAGCGATAATGCCTCATTGTACCGCCCTGTAGCAGGTTTCACCAGCCAAAATTGCCCCGAATTTGGCCCTATGGTACCCAAATGGCGAATGTAGCCCATCACTAGGTCACTTGCACTCCACTCAATAGAATGGTGACGAAAACACCCCGAAATGCATTTCTCACTGCTCTGTGACATCGCTTTGTCTGCTGGCTCTGAGCAACCAGTTTCAGGGGTCAATTTGGCCCAAGGATGGCCAGCCAAAGACAGGTCCATTTCCAAAATGCCTTGCAAATTTGAACGGTAACTTCAAACTGAACTTTCTTAATGAAGTGAAGTCCACTTTGGACTTCGGGTCCCTTAAATGAATTTCACATTGAAAATTTTTAAATAGAGGGAAGGCCACTTTTACCCTTCACCCTTTCAAGGGCCCTTCCAGCACAAATCCAATGGCCACCACCCATCTGACGGCTCAGATTTTTCCCCGATAAATGTATCAAGGCCGTTCATCTTCATGGATTAAAATCCGATGGTTGTGGCTGGCCTCGCGTGCTCAAGCTCAATCCTCCGTGCACTAAGCTCTTACAGCCGCTATGGGCTCCTTTTGATGGGCGCGCGTGAGCTGCCCCGACCTCCTCCTTCCTTCTTTGCTCTCGCTCCTCCATAGCTATGGCTTATGAGGGTTTTTAGCTACCCCAAAGAACTATTCTAGAACTTTCTCCAGCATGCGGCCACCCACGGCCATTTACCAACTCTCTCTCATCATCAGGACGCCCTTCTATGCTGCTTCATAGATCCAAAAACAGCAGCCTACGGTGAAAGATCTAGGCTTTTATGATGTAAAACCCTAGTTTCAAAACTGAGAGAGATTTCTTGGGCTTTTGTGAATCTCACTCTGAGATTCTTCTACAGCTACCTGCCTCACAGAGGTTGCCCTCCTCAGGCTTTCTAATGCAATTTACAGTTCTCCAATTGATGCGGTATTGACTGCAAACAAGCCGATTTTCTCAAAAATTCATCAACACCCCACAAAACTGCAAATTTTCCAAATTTCCTCCATTTTCAACCCAATATGACCTTGTAAATTGCTATGGCTCTCTATCACTGCTCTTTGCAAATCCTCTGCAAGCCCCGTTGCGCCAAATGGCTGTCCACATAGTGAATCATGAAGCCAACACCGATGATTTTCCCGAAACCACCGAAACTGCAAGATTTTCCGTGAATTCTCCCCCGAATCCACCTACGACGATCGTTCTGATCTTCCCCGAAGCTCCTATCAAAGAAACTTTGCTGTCTCCTTCCATCCGGACTGTCGATACCCTTATGGAGTCCTCTCTCCTGAGATGCTCCGAGTGCTATTTTTCCTGGTGAAAGATGCTATCCCATAGCTCCACCGGATCGTGCATACCTGCAACACCCTGACGCTCTGATACCAAGTTGAAATTCTGTTAGGATCTAGTGCAGTATGCAGATCACATCACACAATCATGGGCTCAACATGTGTCACTAAACTAGCCTACCACCTGCCAAACTAGAGTTAGGCCCTATATGGCCACATATACTGACAAACTCAAGACATGCCCCTGAGTATAGCATAATGAACTCAAAATCATTGTGCAGGCTAATTTCTTCCTACGTGTGGCTACTCGGCTAACCCAAGTAGCCGTCTATGGGATCAGTGCCCGATCAATATATCCTAACAGGTCACGTCCCGATCACAACCATATATAGTAAACCAAATAAACTGTACAGTAATTACATCATCACATTTAGGGCTTACATAAATTGTATATCAGATCAACTCTGATTTCTAACTGGATCTAGATCATATGTTTTGAGAGGGAGTATTTTCAGAGGTTCAGGTTTAAACATATTCATATCGATGTTCAAGAGAAAAGTAAGCAAGTGGAAGTAACTCACTTTGCTTTACTCACATGTTTTAGAGAATCTTCTTGTGTAGATGATGCTATGCAAGTAGATATTGGTTCTCATGATGGAAAATAAACTAATGGATTTGGAAAAGAGGTCTTGGTTAGTGGCTTTGATGGTCAAGTGGAAGATCAAGAGGTTGATCTCAAAGGGTTTCAATAACACAAAGTGAAAGTGGCAATTTGGAGCTAGTCAAGAGCATCAAAGGAGGGTCATTTGGAAAAGATGTTTTGGATTTGTTTTTGCAGGTGTATAAAGACTCAAGTAAGGTCAAAAGAGCAGCAAGTAAATGTTGTTCAAGTTTACTTTACTTCTTTTATCTCATGTTTGAGTTATTTCATGTGGATGTGTCTAAATTGTCAAGATATGGTTAAACTAGCTACATTGGTTTGCATCATTTTGATGTTGAAGTTGTACTAGCATTATTGGCTGGTTTTGTTGATGGAAATGAAGCTAATGGAGGTTCATTATGTCACTCATTCTTGGCCAAGTCAGTGTTGATGATATCTCGTGGCAAGATGGCAATGGAGGCTCATTCATGGAGTTTTATGGTGGAGACATATCAAGAAAGGACAAAGTTGGACAAGCAAGCAAATGGTCATTACTCACATTATTGTTCTTGATTACTGTAATTTTTCAGAGAGTTCAAAGTTTGAACCATGGAGCAATCATTTCATTTACATTCTATTTGGTTCTTCATGTTCTAGTCACATCTTGACATGTAAACTTGACGTAAGAAATAGTGAATCATCCAAAGTGGACACTATCCTCTATATCAGTTAATGAAACTACCTTAGAAAATTAGAAAGGAGTTCTATACTTAGAATGGAGATCATTCTAAATTTGGATCAAAGTAGTATGGTTAAAACTATGCCAAAACTAGTTGAAGAGGGAGTGTGAGAAATCTCAACTAGTTTAGTCATATTTTGGTTAATTGTCAATATTAGGCCAAAATGCATCTTAGACTTAGAGATAAACTTTATGAAAGTTATTTTAGTCAAAGTTCATTTGAATTACCACTTTTGAAAAGTCTGGAAAAGTTAGGAGGTCGAGTTTGGAAGGTTCAAATTTGAATATCTGGTTTGTTGAATCTAGTCCACATTAGTAGGGTTTTTGTTATGGAGGAAAACCAAGATTCATTAATGAGGCATGAATTTGCAATAAAAGGATGTAAACTCGTAGGAAGATGGATATATATATATATATATATATATATATATATATATATATATATATATATATATATATATATATATATATATATCATTTCATGCTAATATATGAGTTCTCTTGGGTTCATCTATCCATTGGTGCACTATCTTGATGATATCTTGCAATCTTGTGTGTAGAATGCTCATAGTTTGCTATTTTTGAATCCACAGGTGGAAAATACAGTAGGATACTGTTATTGTACAAACAAAAACTTCATTTTATCATATATTTGATGTTTGATCAAGATCGTATTGAGTTTGTATCTCTTTGATTAAGTAGATGTTGATTTTCTACATTGCAAATGGTGTAAATTGTCTTTCATAACCAAAGATCAATGGTTTATTTTGGATCTTAATGGTCTGAAATTCTTCACAATTGCCGCACTCATCCTACTCTCGTATGGGGCATATATTTAGAAAATCTTCTATTTCCTACTCTTTCTGTGTTACCTTCTGCATGTGAGGTTGAGTCTTCACATAGTCTTGAGATAGTGATAGAGTGACGTAGTCCTATTGTCGCATCACATAGCCTATTGACGAGTCACATAGTTCTATTGAGATTGAGTCACACATATCGATACATGTTGAGTCTTCTTGTATAGTGATCGACTTTGTGATCTAGAAGGATACACATAGCGAGTTAGAGTCAACTCTACAAGTTGATGCTGATTACCTTGCCTTCTACTTTGGGTAGCATTTCCAGATGGTGTTGCTCCAGCATTACAGGTTGATGTTGCTCCAGATCTACAAGGTGTTGAGTGCCTTGCACCTATATGGCTTGATTCATAGATACCGTGTTCAATGGTCATTCTTGGTTTCATTGATACTAATACCGCATACCTTGGTGGTTTTTCTACTATTTCTCTTGCGCATACTTCAAATATCCCTCCTAGTTTGTTATTTTACAAGTTCAATTCATTTTACATCGTCGTCGCAATTACTCTTAAACATCTCACACTCTTCGATGCCTATGATATTTCAATTGTGCAAAAAACAAAACACACTTTACAGCTAAACAACTCTAATAAATAAACACTCTAAAAATATGACTTGTATAACAGCCGCTGAAAAAAAGTCTTGTTTCACAATGTCTTTAGTTTTTAACATTCCACTTATCAACTAACTACCCATCAACAAAAAAGAATAACCTTGAAAAAAGTCTTGTTATAATATGGTCTATCTTAACATCCTCAGTCTCATCCTACTCATGAATAAATAGTCACTTGATAAAAGCACTTAATGAATGCTAGGTTTTGTAGGGTGAATTGATACTCGATTTTCCCCCCCTCCAAGGCTCAAAGGGACCCGACGGTTCTCAACCGTAGTTGGTTCTTACAAAAGGGCATAACCGCCGGTTCTACACATAAGCAGGTTCTTGAGAAATAGTGTACCCGCTGGTTAGTGGGGATCTCAGTTGGGCTTCATCCTTCCTCTTGAGATTGATACCATCTTGCTGGGTGACACCTTGCTTACTCGTCGCTCTGATCTCACCTTTTGGCATGTTTGTAGGTTAGCGGTTTCATGAAAAATATGGACTGCCTAGAAACTGTAGGTTTTTGAGGGCTTAGTCCCATTTGTTAAGGTTTCTATATGTTTTGGTTTTGCACACTAGTTACTCTCTTATGAAATTGCCTCACTGCGTAGAGTGCTATGTTGTATAGTTTGCCTTTTTAGGGAATGTAGTGAATGGGCATAGAGTATCTTTATGGCCTACAAAAAAAACAAAAATATTTTAAGATGGGTCTCCTCTCTCTCTCTCTATCTCTCTCTCTCTCTCTCTCTCTCTCTCTCTCTCTCTCTCTCTCTCTCTCTCTCTCTCTCTCTCTCTCTCTCTCTCTCTCTCTCTCTCTCTCTCTCTCTCTCTCTCTCATGCATGATGCAGCTCTAAGCTATATAACTTTACCATGTCAGTGTGTTTATGACCTTGATAAATGGATTTATTAGGTACCATACATGTATATGTTTTTTTTTTTGACAAAGTTCAGAATTCAAATGTATACTTTCCCTCAAATTTTCACTCCATCAAAACTCTATATAAGAGATACATCACTACCAAAACCCTCACTTTGCCTCTCTTTTCTTCTCCTCCTGAGTCTCCTTCTTCCTTATGTTGGCTCACTCTCGATGATGCCCATCTAGGGCTCTCAGATCGTCACAAGCACAAGGATTGGTATGCCTTTGTATCTAATGCTTCTCAGTTTTGATAGCATAAACAAGAATTGCTTTTACTTGCTTTGCTAAATGAATAAACTATGGCAGAAGGAGGGGGCTGGATCATGATTTAGCACCCTCTGAGAAAACCATACATATTATGCATGTCTTCCACTTTGATCAGAGGTAGAACTATGCTGAAAATCGTGATGGTAAGCCCTCATAACAATGTCATATGGAGGTTTCCATCGTTTCACATAAGATATATGGCAATACACATTGAAACCACATGCTCATAGCACGCTGGCAGCGCACTACAATTGCATTCAAGCTCATACACATTATGTGGCTTGTTTAGTATACTTTGTATGGCAAGTATATGATGAAACTACACGCTGGAAATGCGCTAACAACATAGTGTTGCTTCATGCAACCCTCTACATATGTGAGTTAATTGATACGTTTAATTAAGCATGAACTAACTCGCTGGGACAACGATTACCTCACCATCACATTGTGTGTTTGATTGAACCTCTGTAAATGTGTGGCCCTTTCAACACTGAGAGGGTAGCGATGACCACACTTTTATTTGAAGTATTGTATGCCTCTTCAACGATAATGTGGATGCATAGCTGGCCGCCAACATGATACTTTCTGTTGTATGGTATGATGGTCACCACGAGAGGTATGAATAATGATAAATGATATGCAAATGGTGAGAAAATGCAATATGACTCTTATTGTAAACAAATCTTCCTACTACGAGGTTGCATCTCGATTCCGTTATTAGACTCGGAGTACGCTCTTGTATAGGTATGCATTCCGAAGAACATCTTCGTGAAGTTTATATATACGTTTTTGTCAGTCCCTTTTTACTAAAAGCAGAGAATTTGTTTCGTATTGAAAATATAGTACATTTACAAATGTTTTTTCATGCTATTATTGTTGTGGCTAAAACTAGACTCAAAAAACTTATATTATTAGTCGCGGAAGAAAATATCGTTTGTAAACAAATATGGCTTCCTCACAAGACCCTCACGCGACATCTATTCAGGTTAGTATTGCAAAACTTTGCCTCGTGTGTTGGTTTACGAAAAAGGTAATGGAGTATTCACATGTAGGATTGGTTATGACAGATGGTAATGGCTTAACTTATAACAGTATAGCCTAAACTCTCATATTTTTACCTCTCGGTTAGCAATGATAAACACACATATATAAGCCCGGACTACACAGATTATCACTGTATTTTTTTTGCAATAAAGAATTGTAAGAATAATAATACAAGTATTGATAACCTATGCACCCTTAAGGTATATAAATTTGTAACCAAGGGATCACATTTACGGATCTACCCTAATCCTATTACAAATGGTAGGTTAGAATACTTGGCTAAAACGCATACTAGTAATAATATAACAAACAAAATCAGGATTTTAAAATCTTATGAAAGTGGACGGCAACTGGCGTATCTTGAAAGGCATGGATATGCTCAAGAGTTTTGAAAATAGTATTGTGCCTATTATGGGTTCAGATTTTGGTATGGCATGGATTTGCCCCATATCTGAGTGTCGTTCCATGCTATCTCTCATTTGCAAATCACAACTTATAGAATGCAGTTGTTTTTCAAATACATATGATTTTGCTTTGTAAATTGATACGGACTAGTACCATAAAGCTGATCAGAATGGCGGAATGCCCTGATACGGTAATAATATGGGGAAGCCTATCGCAAGTAATTATGCATTATATAGGGAAGATTGGACTACAGTTTGTCATCAAATATTTTAAGTTGTTAAGCTACTAAACTTATTTTGGACATGGATAACAACCGACATTCAGCGCTGACACCTATCTTCCTCACTGTGCTAACTTGTGCAATTTTGTGTGGTGGGATGGTGGTAAGTACCAGCTGGATGTCTTGAAATTTGTTTCGCTATATGGTGCTTTCTTTCTTTGAAGTACTATATGCTTTCAGCTATGTTATACTTTGTTGGGTTATGAATAAAGGTTTTAAAAGGTTTGGCCTTGCTTTGGCTAGAGGAGCCATGTTTCGTTAATCTCTCTCAATCAACTATATTAAAAGAGCACAAACTCGAAATTTATAGCATAAAAAGTCAATGTAACAAAGTAGCAAACTGTCTCAAACGAAATTTAGAGCATAAAAAGTAAATGTAACAAAGTAGCAAATTGTCTAATTGTCTCAAAAGTTAAGCAATGGTTGGTGGTTGGAAATAGATAGTCAAATGGCTGTCTTGCTTGAAATCCAGCTTAATGAATGGGCCAAAACCCTCTCCCAACCTGTAAAGACTACTTCAATCCTAATGTTGGTGGGTCTATATTGAAGCAAACATCTCCACAACAAAAAGCAGGCCATTTCTCAACACTACAAGAACTCACATGAGCATGGCAAACAAGAAGATGGTGCAGTCCAAAGTTTAAATTGGCATGTACGCACCAGTTTAAAATACAAGAATGATCAAGTGGAAATGGATTACCATCATTTGTATGAAGGCGGCTGTCTTAATCCACTAGTTGTATAAGTTTAACACCTAGACAAAATTGTACTCAATTGTTATCGATTCATAAAAGGCACTAACATTCTCTCTCTCTCTCTCTCTCTCTCTCTCTCTCTCTCTCTCTCTCTCTCTCTCTCTCTCTCTCTCTCTCTCTCTCTCTCTCTCTCAGCTAGGCAAAGGATGGTAATCTTTCTAAACTTCTTCAAGTTCTATTAAGATCAGAAACTAAAAACAATTTGGAAAAGATTATTGGCTTTTCTAGTAGTAGGAAGCTTGTAGTTGAAATACCCAATAAATTCAGTTCTCTTGTTCAAGAGTAGTTATGCTTATAGAATTGTTTAGGGGCTGATTTTTTATTATGTTAGAGAAGTTTGAATGTGGGCTTTTGGTTTAAAATCTTTTTGAAAAAAAATCTGTGGAATGTATTGGAAAGAAGGAGTGTGTGAGAGTGTGATAGACGAAAATAACTAGCTCGAAAAGAAAACGAACACGAAAAAGAAGCAAACTCGAAACTCGAACGAGAAACGAACTCGAACAAAATGTATCCGTGCGCAACAGAATGAGCTATATTAATTCTTCCCTAAGCATGACTACGCCTATCATAAATGAACAGAATGTTAGTGATAGAAATCACGGTCATTTTGATTACATAGCCAAACAGTAACAAAACACCAGAAGGATAATTTGTCATGAATAGCTAGACAAATTATATGTTGTGAATGATTTGCGAAGAGCTAGACTGAGCTCGACTGATAATCAGTCGTGAATGATTCACGAAAGACAAGACTAAATATTAGTCATCAACAACTAGACTAATAATAACTCGCTAAAACAGATTATCAGATTGAGCAACAAGAAAAGTCAAACAGAATGAAGAATAAACATAGCAATGTTGACACAAATCTAAATGCAGAACAAAGAGCTGTTATCAGATTAAGTATAACAAATATACATGTCAATAATGCAGTAGTGCACAAGACAATAGCGGATGAAACTGCGTGCTCTATAAAGCTAATTCAATTTGTAAGAGGAATGAACCTATTACTGACAAATAAAGAATCAATGCGCAAGGCATCTACTTCGTCTATATCTTTGATAAGCTTCTGATGCTATATTTACACACACTTGTTCTCCCTCTCTCAATCTCCCTCTCTCAATCTCCCTGTCAATCGGAATATGCAAATGGTATTCAGTATATATACATACAATGTTACAGGTGTGCATATGAAGAAAGTACAAAGTGGATGTGTTGTCTATAGGATATCGTGGGTGGCTATTGTCATTGTCAAGTCTGTTAGCACAGTTGCATGGTGTGAGCATGAAAGGGCTGTGACGTCAGCTTTTGTTGAGATGAACGTTGGTGAAGATTTTGCCTTTTCATCGCCTGTGAGAATTTATTTGTATTTCTACAGACAATCACATTTTATTTGTCTGTCTTATCATGTAAATATGCAGACTGTGCAACAACGTGAGTAAAAATGCAGCATGAATGGAGGCAAACTAAAATGAGATTTAGGAGAGTAGAGGAGATAAATCCAACACCTCCCCTTAATCTGAATCCGTGAACGTCTTGATCTTCATACTAAGTAATGCACAAAATTTGTTGTGTGCATTAACACTTAATGCTTTCGTGACTATGTCTACAACCATGTCCCGCATTCTGCAGTACGTTAAGCTCACCTTCTTGTTGAGAACCTTGCCCCTAATGTAGTGATATTTGATTTCAATGTGCTTACTCCTAGAGTGAAATCTAGGGTTGGACGATAAGCAATAACACTTTGACAATCACAATATAAAATTTTAGAGCTGTACTGATACAGATTAACGTCTGACAGTAAATTTATCAGCCAAAATGCATCCTTAATAGATTGAGAAACAACAATGTATTCTGCTTCTATAGAAGAAAGTGCGATAGAGGTTTGCTTACAACTGTTCCATGAAATAGGACCGCCGTTGAAGAAGAATGTAAATCCAGATGTGGACTTATGATTGTCTACATCTCCTCCCTAGCTTGCATCAGAATATCCACTCAGCTGATGAAGATTGTCATTGCTGACATTTCCATAGTAAATGCACTGGTCCATGGTAGCTCGAATATATCTCATGACTCTTATGAGAGCCTTCCAATGGGTAATGCTAAGACTAGCCATATATTGGCTAAGTGAGGTTACTACAAAAGAGATATCTGGTTTTGTACAGACCATTGCGTACATGAGAGGTCGAAGTATCGATTGATAAGGATACTCTCTCATCTTCTCCTCTTCCTGCTTGGTCTAGGGACATTGGTCCTTTGATAAATGTAGGCCTGGATCCATCGGTGAGTGAGCTAATTTACAATTCATTAGATTGTATCTGTTAAGAACATTGTGAAGATACCTTTGTTGAGTGATGTAAATCAGTCGTTTCACTCTGTTTTTGTGGATTTGAATGCCCAAACAGAAGTGAGCTTCGTCCAGATCAGTCATGTCGAACTCTAAAAACAGCATCTGCTTCAAATCCTTGACCATATTGCTATTGTTGCTGAAGAGAAACATATCATCCACGTATAAGGTGATGATAATGAAGGATTGTTGCACTAACTTGGAATAGACGTTGCAATCAGCAGTGCTTGGTTTGAATCCTTGTTCGATGAGGAATGTGTTGATTATCTGAAACCAAGCTTTGGCAGACTGTTTTAAGCCATAAAGTGCTTTGTGGAGTTTACAGACATGATTCTTCATACCTTCCAGAATGTATCCTTTGGGCCGGATCATGTAAATATCTTCTTGTATAACTCCATTCAGATAGGCTATTTGTACATCAAGTTGATGTACTTTGAGATCGGCAGCTGTAGCATAAGACAGGAGCATTCAGATCGACGAATGTTTGACTACCGGACTAAAAGTCTCGATGTAGTCAAGACAACGCATTAGACGAAGATGTTGCTACTACCCAGCAACAAGTCCTAGGAGTGGTTCATCAGTCAAATCCTCTCAGAAGATCAAGCTAAGTGCGCACATAGCCCACAAGGTATACTCCTGAGTCTGCATGTCTCTTGATACAGAAACCAACTATAGTCGAAGAGGCACTCAGCCAACCAGACTCTGATCTATGGAGAAAAGCTATGGATAGAGAGTACTCCTCTCTAATCAAGAACCAGACGTGGTCACTAGTCGAAGCTCCTATTGGTTGTAGTATAATTGATTACAAATGGATCTTCAAGATCAAATACAATGCCAACGAAACAATTGATTGAAAGAAGGCAAGACTAGTAGCATGAGGATTCACTCAGATCTCCAACGAAGTGGGTTGACAATAAACATGCCCGACTCAGAAGCTCAGATAGTCGTGTCAATGGCAGGTGATGAAGGTTCTCTTGGAGCAATATCCTTGCGTTTGATATTGATGAACTGATCCTCGATAAAGACTGTTTTTCAGCTATACAAGATTTGCTAGGTATTAGGATCATACAACTTGTATGTATTATCAGATGAAGTATATCCAATCAGGATGGTCTTCAGACCTTGGAAGTCCAGTTTCTTCCTCGTGTCTTTTGGGATCTGTGCGTAGGCAACACACCCAAACACTCTTAGGTTCTTCACAAAAGGCTTAGAGTCTGTCCACACCTCGTGGGGTGTCTTTCCAGAGAGGGCCTTGGTCCAACATCTGTTCTGGACGTAAGCTGCAGTGGAGACAGCTTCAGCTTATAATCTCTTGGGCAACGATGCATGCACTAGCATACATTTGGCAAATTCAACCAGGGTATGGTTCTTCCTCTTGACTAAGCCATTAGATTGAGAACTGTAAGGAGTGATGAATTGCTGCTCAATGTCTTGGCTTTGGCAGTACTCCTTAAACTCTATGGAGATATATTCTTCACCATTGTTTGATCTTAGAGCCTTAATCGTCCGTCCAGTCTCCTTTTCTACACGCTCCTTGAAGATTCTGAAGTATTTGAAGGCTTTTGATTTCTTCTTCATAAAATACACCATAGTCCTTCTGGAAAATTCATCAATAAAAGTTATAAAATAATTTGCATCCTTCAGCGAAGGATTTTTCATCGGGCCACAAATGTCTAAATGTACAATGTCTAACAATCCTCTAGCCATATGCTGATGGCTTGATTTAAATGGTTTCCTAGTCTGTTTACCAACTAGACAAGCTTGACAAACAGGTAACTCGACTTTATCATGAGGATAGTTGAGATCAAGAACAATAGATTGTCTAGACATTTGCTGTACAACAACATGATTCAAGTGACCAAGTCTATAATGCCAAAATAATTTTTTATTTGCATGAATATAAGTATTGAGCGCCTGACTAGAGGCAGAAAAACAATGACTTAATTTATACAAGTATTCATGTCTCTTTTCGGGTGCTAGGATCTTGCATGTCTTATCAACTACTTTACACTGATCACATTTCAATTCTACTCTATGTCCTAGATATATGATTTAGCTTACAGAGAGCAGATTTGTAGACAAATTTGGTACATACAGGACTTTAGAAAGTAGCTTAGATTGATCATTTGCAAAGCTTAATCTTACAGTACCTTCACCTTTAATAGCTTGTGTGCTATTGTCGCCAAGGTGAACATATTTCTGGGTACTGTAAGGTGTGAAAGATTTTAGATCATTCAAGATCCAATCCATGTCCCAAATCTTTGGTTACAATAAGGAGCAAACCAACAATCCTGCCAATGTAGAAAAATCAGCATCTACACACAAAATGAGATGCAAACTCTAAGAGATATTGATCAAACATGAGACAAAACATAAAATATGTTTGCTTTCCATACAATTACAGTACCCTATTGTATTTCACACGTGTGGAACTGAAAATAGCAATAAATGATCATTCTACACATAGAATTGCAAGATAACACCAAGATAGTGCACCAATGAGTAGTAGAACCCAAAGAGAACCATGTATAATGATGAAATGAGAGATAGAAGAGAGAAGATGTGTCTTTCCACGAGTTACATCCTTTTATAGAGTTTTCAAATCCTATTTGGCCACTTGGCTTTCTCTCCAAAATGTAAACCCTACTATTTTTGGGTCTAGATTCAATGTACCCAAAGTTCAAATTTGAATCTCTCTCAAACTCAACTACCAACTTTCCCACACTTTCCAAAAGTTTTTATTGAATGTATTTTAAACTAATATAGCTTCAAAAAGTTTATCTCTAAGTCTAAAATGAGTTTTGGCCTCTTATTGACAATTTACCAAAATGTGACTAAACTAGACTAAACTAGTTGAAATCTCTCACACTTCCTCTTCAACTAGTTTTGGCATAGTTTTGACAATAGAACTTTGATCCAACTTTAGAACGATCTCCATCCTAAGTATAGATCTTCTTTCTAAGTTTCTAAAGTATCTTTCATAATTTATATAGAGAATAGTGTCCAAATTGGACGCTATTTCTTACATCAATTTTGCACATCAAGATATAACTAGAACATGAAGAACCAAATAGAATGTGAATGAAATGATTCCTCCATGTTTCAAACTTTGTACTCTCTGGAAAATTACAGCAACCAAACAATAAATGTGAGTGATGACCATTTGCTTGTTTGTCTCCTCCAACTTTGTCCTTTCTTGATATGTCTTCACCATAAAACTCTATGAATGAGCCTCCATCTCCATCTTGCCACAAGATATTATCAAACCTTGATGACTTGGCCGTGAATGAGTGACATAATGAACATCCATTAGCTTCATTTCCATCAGCAAAACCAACCAAGAATGTTGCTGCTCCTTTGACCTTACTTGAGTCTTCAATAAGCTGCAAAAACAGATCCATAACATCTTTGCCAAATAACCTTCCTTTGATGCTCTTGACTAGCTCCAAATTGCCACCTTTCTCTTTGTGTTGTTGAAGCCCTTTGAGACCAACCTCTTGATCTTCCTCTTGATCATCAAAGTCATTGAACAAACTTTGTTTTCCAGATCCATTACTTGCTTTTCCAGTATGAAAAACATGAGAACCAATATCCACTTGCATAGCATCATCTACACAAGAAAATTCTTCAAAACATGTGAATAAAGCAAAGTGTGTCACTTCCACTTGCTTACCTTTCTCTTGATCATCAAAGATATGAATATCTTCAGATCTGAACCTCTAGAAATACTCCCTCTCAAACATATGATCAATATCCAACAAGATCTCATCAATGTTTGATCTCGATCTTCCATAAAGGTTAGTGAAAACAATGTCACCATCATAAATCAAAAGATAGATTCCAAACTTTCCATCCAACATGAAGTAGAGTAGGTGAAGATGAGTATCAAACCTAAGAAATCCAGCGCTCTTGAATCCATAACAAAACTCAATAAGCTCACCAATGAGATCTCCCTTGTCTTGAAGAAATTGCCTCTCGATTTGTTCCATGTAGTCTTCTCCAACCAACCTTTTGCCATCTCGATCATGAGTGATCAATTCACAATCATAGAATCCTTTGAGTTGATGAAGAGATGTGAGATCCATGCCTTGGATCTTCCCAAGAATCAATATTCCATTGCTCTTTCCTTCATAAGACTCCCTCTTAATGATTGCATCATAAGAAGTAGAAACCTCAAAAACATTAGAAGCCATGAAAAAAATGATTAGTACCTTCAACATAAGAATAATTGAAATACTCTCTTTTTTCAAACAAGAACTTCTACTCAATGTTTTAGGTAATAAATCATATGATAATGATTCTTCCTCACTATCATTCACAATGACATCATTCAAAGTACATCCTACTTTGAACTCTTTACATACTTCTCTTCTTCCTGACTTGTGACTATCTCCCTCACTAAGTCTCTTGATAGAAACATTTGATCTACTCTCTTTATGAAGACATGTAACTCTACTTGCTGGAAAAATGACTTTCTTGGAATCATAACAAAAGAATGTAGAAGAACCACCTCCTTCATGCATGTACCTAGCAACATCCTTTTCCATATGATCAAAGAAATCATTAGCAACAATCTTTTCCAAGGAAGAACCTTCTCCTCCATTGATGAAGTTAGCTCTTTCCTTACCTTTTGCATGCTTGCACTTTCCATGAAGAACCTTTGAAACACCATAATTATCCTCAAGACTAGCCAAGTTAGCACAAAGATGAACATCTCCAAGAAGCATATTAGATCTTGACCTAGATCTAACATAAGGAAGCTTTTTAGACTTTGCATAAGATCCACCAATCTTATTGATGCTAAAAGGTAGCTTTGGAAAGTTGAGACCAATCTCCTTTTCCATTCCATCCTTTTTGTTAGCCATAACAAAAGCATCAAGATTGAAAAGTCTACCTTGTTTATTGCCCCTAGCAACCAAGACTTCTTCCTTTGTAATGAAACAAGCATCACCCCCAAACTTTGCCATGTATCCTTTCTCTATCATTTGACCAACACTTAACAAATTCTTTGAAAGTGAAGGAATGTAAAGAACACCATCAAGTCTTGCTTTCCTATTAGTAGAGAGACAAATAGGAATTGAACCAATACCTTCAATCACATACTCACCACCATTGGCCATTTGAATCGCTTTCTTGGCTCCATCATAAGTGACCAAAGAAGTAAAGAACTCCTTGTGACTAGTCATGTGTGAACTAGCTCCACTATCAATCCACCATGAATCGTTGTCACTTTCACTTGATAATATAATTGAAGAACACATCAAAAGAGAATCACCACCACCTAGATCCTCATCATTAGTAGAAAGTTGATTTGCTTGCTACCTTCATCTCTCCGCTTCTTCAAACATTCATTTGAAAAATGCCCTTTGATTCCACAATAAAAGCATTTCAACTTAGACTTATCTTTCTTTTTTCCAAAAGAAGAAGTCTCACCTTGATCTTGCCCTTTAGACCACTTGCCTTTCCCTTTTCCCTTGAACTTGCCTTTGATGAATATAGCATCCTCTTCATAATGAGATGTCGATGTAGATCCACCTCCTCTTGATTGAAGCCTATACTCCTCATTCACCAAGATCTCTTGCAAATCCACAATACTTGGCAAAGTCTTTTGAATAGCAAAATTTTGAACAAGACTAGCATGATCATCCAACAAGCCATTAAGTATAACTTGAACAAGTTCTACCTCCTTAATGCTTTCATCAATACATGCTAACTCATCATTGAATGCTTTAACTCTCAAAACAAAGGCATGAGTACTCTCTTCTTTCTTTTGCAAACTTTGAAAGATTTGCCTCCTAAGAGTAAGCACTCTTGATGTAGACTTGGATTCATAAAGCTTCTTCAAAGCTTCCCAAGCCTCCAAAGATGATGTGCGCTTACCAACTTCCTTGAGAAGTTCATTGGTAACATTCATCTTAATCATGTGTAAAGCTTTCTTTGCTCTCTTGTCGTACCTCATTTGATCTTGTTGAGTTGCTGGTCTCTCCTCCAAACCTACAACAATCTCCATCAACTCATTCATCTCCAATAAGGACTCCATCCTCACCTTCCAAGTAGAATAGTTGATTGAGGTAAGCCTATCATTGCTCTCCAACATAAATCCACCACTTGTAGCCATGTTGAAGTGACCTGATCTTCTCTTTCAACCTGTTTCAATGCACAAAGCACTCTCTTGAATGTCAAAAAATGAACTCAAGAAGAAATCACAAAGATATGGAACCTCTCAAATCTCTTCTAGCACTTCTAACTAGAAAATTAACACATAGAATAGTGAAATCTTGATCAACCTATGATCTATCCTCAATATAATGATTCTTTCCACTTCCTAAGATTGAAACACACTCAAATGAAGTTCAGTAACCTCACAAACTAGAGATCCAATCAAAATTAGGGTTTTGACAAAATCAGAAAAAATTGAATATCTCAAATTCTACATGCAATTTCTAGAAACTTGGTATATCTTCTTGTAGACTCCAATGAGACCTTCCTAATGCACCAAAAATCATCTAATTCTAGTAAGCCAAGTGTGAAATCGAAATTGATCAAGTATATAGCCCTATATTGGGTTTTGACCTACAAAAGATCAATTTTACACATGCAAAAATGCTGATTTTTGAGTAGAGATCAATCTAGCATGCTCTAGCATTGGTGACTCCTCCAAAATCCTTGCTAAAGATGGCTGATCCTTTCATAATCTGAAACACAATATCTCTGATATCATGTGAAGGATTTTAGATCATTCAAGATCCAATCCATGTTCCAAATCTTTGGTTACAATAAGGAGCAAACCAACAATCCTGCCAATGTAGAAAAATCAGCATCTACACACAAAATGAGATGCAAACTCTAAGAGATATTGATCAAACATGAACCAAAACATAAAATATGTTTGCTATCCGTACGATTACAGTACCCTACTATATTTCACATGTGTGGAACCGAAAATAGCAATAAATGACCATTCTACACATAGAATTGCAAGATAACACCAAGATAGTTGCACCAATGAGTAGTAGAACCCAAAGAGAACCATGTATAATGATGAAATGAGAGATAGAAGAGAGAAGATGTGCCTCTCCATGAGTTACATCCTTTTATATAGTTTCCAAATCCTATTTGGCCACTTGGATTTCCCTCCAAAATGTAAACCCTACTATTTTTGGGTCTAGATTCAATGTACCCAAAGTTCAAATTTGAATCTCTCTCAAACTCGACTACCAACTTTCCCACACTTTCCAAAAGTGTTTATTGAATGTATTTTAAACTAATATAGCTTCAAAAAGTTTATCTCTAAGTCTAAAATGAGTTTTGGCCTCTTATTGACAATTTACCAAAATGTGACTAAACTAGACTAAACTAGTTGAAATCTCTCACATAAGGTGTATAGGACTCAAACAGCCAATGAGGCTAGTCATGTGTTGAGGACTCAAGAATCCAGGAACTTCTTGAAGGCTGGTCATGAAGGCATTATGATCTGTTTCTTGAATAGGTTGTGGAGCTTCTACAACTGCATTTGCCACTTGATTCGACTGTCCCTTGCTATTGTTCTTTGCTTGTAGTATCTGACAATCTTGAATTTCCTAGTTGTTTCGCTTGCAGTATTTACTGAACAACTTCTTCTTTGTCTGCGGATTCGACTATTCTTTGTGTTGTGCTGGTTTCTGGTTTGGCTTTGGTTGCTTTGGGCCTTTCTTCTTCTTCTGCTTAGTCATGCTCTTGTTGGTGTATAAGATGTGAGAATCAGCTAAGGAACTTGAGGCTTCGTTCCTCCGCGTATCTTCCTGCAACAACATAGTAATGACTCTCAAAAGAGTCAATTCTGGATGTGTCATGATGATCATCACCCAGTTGTTGTATGAGCTTGGCAAGCTTGTAAGCAGTTGCATCACTGTGTCTTGATCGTCTATGACAGATCCGACAATGGCCATTTGCCTTAGCAGGTTCTTGAACTGATTAATGTGATTATGTAAGGAATCACCATTCGTCATCTTGAGGGAGTAAAATTTCTTCCTGAGATGTATCATGGAAGCTATATCTCGCACTTCGTATAGTGTGCTCAAGATGTCCCAGACTTCTTTTGATGTCTGAGCCTCGGATACATGGCCGATTTGGATATCCGTAACGTTGAGGATGATCAGTGTGAAAGCCTTTCCATCTGGTGATTGTTGCATCGTCTGCTTCAGGTTTCCCTTTTGCACCTGTGACAATGTCATACAACTCTTTAGCCATTAGTATAATTTTCATCTTAAATTTTCATAGATGGTAATTGGCTCCATCAAGCTTGTCCATGATGGGACTGGCTTTCCCTTGGAAATCCATGTGGCAAAATTAGTCTTAGTAATAGGAAAAACTATCAGTGACTTAAGTATGAAAATCTGGTATAGAATTACAGAACAAGAAGACAATTACTCTATCGGCTAGTAGAGTCTTGTACCGTGAAAGCTTATCAGGATACGAAAAGAAGCTGTGATACCATGTTGGAAAGAAGGAGAGTGTGTGAGTGTGAGAGACGAAAATAAATAGTTCGAAAAGAAAATGAACATGAAAAAAAAACAAACTCGAAACTCAAACGAGAAACAAACTCAAACAAAATGTGTTTGTGTGTAGCAGAATGAGCTATATTACTTCTTCTCTAAGCATGACTACGTCTATCAGAAATGAACAGAACATTAGTAATAGAAATCACAATCATTTTGATTATGCAGCCAAACGAAAACAAAACACCAAGGATAATTTGTCACGAATATCTAGACAAATTATATGTTGCGAATGATTTGCGAAGGGCAAAACTAAATATTAGTCGTCAACAGTTAGACTAATAATAATTCGCTAAAACAAATTATCAGATTAAGCAACAAGGAAAGTCAGATAGAATGAAGAATAAGCATAGCAATGTTGACAGAAATTTTGAACGTGGAACAAGGAGTTGTTATCAGATTAAGTATAACAAATATACATGTCAATAATGCAGTAGGGCACAAGACAATAGCGGACGAAACCGCGTGCTCTACAAAGCTAATTCAATCTGTAAGAGAAATGAACCTATTACTGACAAATAAAAAAATAAATGCACAAGGCATCTACTTCGTCTATATCTCTGATAAGCTTATGATGCTATATTTACACACACTTGTTCTCTTGATTTCTCAATCTCCCTCTCTCAATCTCCCTGTCAATCTGAATACGCAAATGGTATTCAATATATATACATACAATGTTACAGGTGTGCATATGAAGAAAGTACAAAGTGGATGTGTTGTCTATAGTAGATCGTGGGTGGCTGTTATCATTGTCAAGTCTGTTAGCACAGGTGCATGGTGTGAACGTGAAAGGGCTGTGAAGTCAGCTTTTGCTGAGATGAACGTTGGTGAAGATTTTGCCTTTTCATTGCTTGTGAGAATTTACTTGGATTTTTGTAGACAGTCATGTTTTATTTGTCTGTCTTATTTTATATGTAAATATACAGACTGTGTGACAACATGAGTAGAAATGCAGCATGAATGGAGGCAGATTAAAATTGGATTTAAGAGAGTAGAGGAAATAAATCCAATAGAATGGATAGAGGAAGTCTTCCTCTACATCTACAAAAATTTTAGTGGAAAAAGATTGATTCTAGCTTGTGTTTTTGATCAAAACTAATGTTTTTTTTGCATAAATGAAGTGTTAAAACTTTTGATTTTCATTTTGAAGTTTTGTTTTTAGACTGTAAATCTGAAAATCAGATCTAAAAAGTGAAATTAGTTATACCTTTCTACCTACTAGTTTAATGTTATGGGCAATGTAGGCAAGAAAGGGTAGTATAACTTTATGCATAAAAAAGTTTTTGAAGTTCTATTTTTTTGAAGTTTTGATTTTCAGACCTGTTAGTTGCCATGTACTTGGTTCTACAAAATTTCAAACTTATCTCCTTGTTGAGTATCTTGCTCCTGATGTAGTGGTGCTTAATTTCAATGTGTTCGATCCTAGAGTGAAATCTAGAGTTGATTGATAATGCAATAGCACTCTGATTGTCACATTAAATAATTGTTGGACCAGACTATTTGAGACCAATATCAGACAATAAATTTCTCAGCCAAATTGTCTCTTTAGTAACTTGAGAGGCTACTATGGACTCAGATCTGTAGATGACATTGTAATGGAAGTTTTTTTCTGACTATTCCAAGATATTGGACCATTATTGAACATAAAGACAAGTCCAAAAGTTGATTTTATTTGGTGTCAATATCACCTACCCATTTTTCATCTGTATATGCATGAAGTGTATGGATATCGGATGAATCGTCATCACCATAGCAGATACAAAGGTCAATAGTAGCTCGTACATATCTAATTACTTTGAAAAGAGCTTTATAGTGGATCTTACCAGGGTTACCAGGGTTGACCATTGAATACATCGGGGATCCGATGATTGATTGATATGGATATCCCTTTATTTCGGCTTTCTCTTCATTGGTCTGAGGGCTTTGTTCCTTGGATAATTTTAGACCTGGATCCAAGGGATTATGTACAAATTTGCAGTTCATAAAATTGAATCTCATCAGCAAATTATAGAAGTACCTTTGTTGGGTGATGTAGAGAAGTCTTTTGCTTCAGTCTATGTGGACTTGAATCCTGAGACAATAATGCACTTCTCCAAGATTTGTCATCTCGAATTCTTGGGATAGCATCTTGGTATCTTTTCTCAGTCTGATATTGTTGCTAAACAACAACGTATCATCCACGTAAAGTGTGATGATGACAAAGAATTGATTGATAGCTTTGAAATATACATTATAGTCTGTAGAGCTTGGTTCAAATCCATGATTCATCAAGAATGTGTTGATTCGATGAAACCATGATCTTGATGATTGTTTCAGACCGTACAAAGCATTATGGAATTTGCATAACTGATCTTCACAACCATTGAGGATATAGCCTTCTGGCTGGATCATATAGATGTCCTCCTCGATAACTCCATTGAGGATGTCGTTTGTACATCCATCTAGTGTACCTCAAGATCTACTACAACAACATATGATAATAGTAGGCAAATGGAATTGACAACTGGGCTAAAGGTTTCGAAGTAGTTGATATTGGAAATTTGTGAAAATCCTCTTGCCATGAGTTGAGCTTTCCTTCTGTTGATACTACCGTCTGCTTTGTATTTGATCTTAAAGATCCATTTGTAGTAGATTATCTTTCTATCTACATCTTGGTGACAAACCATGTGTTGTTCCTCAACAATGAGTTGTACTCCTTGTCCATTGCTTCTTTCCAGAGATCTGAATCGGCCTGTGACATAGCTTCCTCAACTATGGTTGGCTCTTGAATAGAATAGTGAGCGAAATCATCAACATATTGGACATGTTGAGTTCGGTTTTTTTTTTATCTTTTGGTTGAAGTCTCTTGTTGCGATGAGCTGAAGAATGTCTAGACATGTTACCTATCAATACATGATTAAGATGACCAAGTCTATAATGCCAAATCGATT
Source organism: Diphasiastrum complanatum (assembly GCA_029204225.1). Lineage (NCBI taxonomy): Eukaryota > Viridiplantae > Streptophyta > Lycopodiopsida > Lycopodiales > Lycopodiaceae > Diphasiastrum > Diphasiastrum complanatum. The sequence goes on from CM055099.1 coordinate 53,288,791, forward strand.
CTTTATTGACAGATGTCGAACTGCTTAAAGCACAATTAGTTACAAAGTTACAATGACTAAGCCTATATAGATATCCTTGCCTCTTTCCGAGTGCAAAACTCCTCTTGCTTTTATCAAGAATTTGACAGAAATCTACTTGAAAGTCTACCTTATGTCCTAAGTCTATAATTTGACTGACCGACGACAATAGATTTGTCACCGGTTCGAGACATACAATACATTTGGTATCAGTTTTGACAGTCCATTCTAAAAATTCAGTCCAAAAGTACCTTCACCTTCAATTTTATGTGAGCTATTGGCTCCAAGGTAAATGAATATCTTGGTGTTGTAGGCCGAATATTTGATGAACCATTCTTGATGGCTTGTCATGTGCGTTGCTCCAGAATCGAGGAACCATTCCTCCGATTGTTTGACATGGTGATGGTTCACCATGAAGGCTTCCTGCTCGTTGCCGTCATCTTCTTGGATCTTTTGCTTTGTGTTTGCTACATGGGCTTGTTGATCTGGCTATTTCTTCTTGTCATTGTTGAACTTCAAGGTCCGACAATCCTGGATTTCATGGTTCTCATCCTCTTGTAGTACTTGTAGAATAGTCTTTTCTTGTTCTGAATAGGTTGTTGATTATGGGCCTTCTGTGACTGCTTATGATTGTTGTTGATTTGTTAGACAACTCTCTTCTTCTAATGTTTCCTTGTATTCTTCTTTGAGAATAATGCTTGTGATTTGTTGATGGAGAACGAGGATGCTCCGTTCTTTCTTGTCTCCTCCTGCAGCAGCATGATTATTACTCTGGACAATGTAATTCTTGAGTTTGTGGAAATCATCATCACCCAGTTTTCATATGAGGATGGCATACTGGACAATAAGGTCATTACAATGTCAGAGTCTTCGATCACTAAACCTATTGCCACCATCTCTTCCAACATATTCTTATATTGATTAATGTGATTCTGAGCAGAATCATCTTCTGACATTCTGAGTGAGAAGAACTTTATCTTCAGATATAGCTTTGAAGTGACATCTCTCACTTCGTATAGTGTGTTCAAGCCTCTTTTGAAAATTGGGCTTGTCTGATGTGGCCAATCTATGTGTCGAAGATGTTAAGGGTGATCAAGGTGAAAGTCTTGTCATCCTCGAGCTTCCACTTGGAAATGGCTTGCTCATCGACACTGGGAAGTAGTTCGGTTTCAGCGACTATTTTCCAATTGAAAGCTCCTTGTCCATATGTACTACTCTCATCTTGAATTTCCATAAGTGGTCATTTGAAACATCAAGTTTGTCTACCATTAGAGCAGACTGTGAATCCATCTAGAAGTTCAGGATGAGTGTATGAAGATAGTAGATTATATAACTGGAAACAATTATAGCAAGTGTCTACTCTTTATTAAAACAATCATTTTGATAATGTAAGCTCTAAGTTTGTCTTTAAGAATGAGAGAGTAGAATTACTGCTCTGATTCCATGTTGGAATTCTATGATATGTTGCGGCGCAACGAAGGCGGGCACTCAGAATCCTCAATGCATGCAACTATGTCTATCGGATTCAGACCGACTTTGACAGATCGAAGTCTGTCCTGCTTGATCACAACTTCGAAGTCACTGGATCGACATGATTGATTCCATAGCCATGCACACATTAACTGAGTTTTAGATTTAGCTTGGTGGAAGCGTATTAGATGTGGAAATGAATGTATCATCTATTGTGTATCATTCTATTCCTTTGTGTGTTTGCAGAGTATGTGACTATACAAGTATTTACAACAGCTAGTGAATGGATCTAGATTAGCAGAGAGATAGGGATGGTGAGGATAGAAATCCAACAATGCCTGCATGTTTAACAGTGTGTTTTCTTTCAAAAAACTCATTCCAACATTGTGAACTCTTGGTGTATCCTCTTTTCCTTGCAAAAATCCTTACAATCTATTTCCAATGTGAAATGAGATTTAGAAAAGCCAGAACGCTCTGATACCACTGATGATATCTTGTAGCGTCAAATGCTCTAATACCACCAATGGAAATTATCGGGGATGAAGGCCAGATAGAGCCGACTTGGTAGGAGTAGCTACTGCTACTAACTGCCGTCTAATTCTCTTCCAAGTCCCAGATCGCTACTGCAAATCTGTTGTAAAATTAAACTTGTACACAGCAAATAATGTTGAGTAAAACAACAACGGAAAGATATCTACTGCTAGCATGCATTCCAAAATTGCAGATCATACACATTATAGAATAGAGTATTGCAAAAATCGCTTATGTTATCAAAACTGAATATACAATGTTTTATTGAGCGTTGTCTGTTTCCCAAATCAGCACGTTGGCGAAATAGAGGTGTTCTCTCTCACGAGTAATGCGACTAGCTACTGTTGATTGCAATATCAAACTCTTCCAGTTTTGTCTATTCTATATGACTTCCTTTCTTATGTGATCAATCCAGGGAACTGATTCAGTTAAAAGGTCTAATAAAAAGAGATGCATTAGATTTAATCATAACTGATTCTAGTTTCTCGTCGTTGTCCTCCGTGCATTAGCCGTCTTTTGCCCGTTGCACAGTGCCTTCATGTTGCAGACCTTCACATTCTGCCAAAAGACACTTTCGCAATTCTAAGGGCAGTGTCGCCTTTTCATGGGCAATGTCACTTTTTTCCAAAAGGCCAAAAACCCGACAATAGGCCAAAAAACATTTTAAAGGCATTTGGAGACAGTGTCGCTTTTTCTTGAAAGACAAAAAACGTGACAATAACGCTTTTTCCCGAAGGGCAAAAAAGCCGACAGTAGGACATAAACTAGTTCTAAGGTCAGTGTCGCTTTTCTAAGGGCAAGTGTTGCTTTCTTTCGAAAGGCAAAAAATGTGACAGTAGGCCAGAAAACATTTCTAAGGCATTTAAAAGACAATGTTGTATTTTTCGCATTTTTGTCCTTTTCGCAAAAATGCGAAAAATACGATAGTGTTGGGAAAAGTTGCCAGAGTTATTTTCTAAGTGTTTAAGACCTAGTGATGCATTTTTCTCATGACCAAAAAATGCGAACTGTGCAACGAAACAGTTCAAAAATGCAGACTGTGCGAAACATAGTTCAAAATAAACAGTTGCTAAAACTAGCAAAGGAAAAACTAAGAAAAAATACAAAGGCTTTGAAAGATAAAATCTCTTAGTTTCTTTAGCTCCCTCTCAAAGTTGGTATGTTTTTTATTCCTAAGCTTGCATGCTGCTTCTCAAAAATTGCCTTGTCAAGAGGCTTCATGAAGATGTCAGCCACCATCTGTTTTGTTGGAACAAACTCGGTCTTCAATCTGTCTTTCTCAACTAGATCTCTTATCAGATGATATTTGATAGCAATGTGTTTAGTCCTGGAATGAAACACTGGATTTTGTCAGATGAATGGCGGATGTATTATAAATGAACAATAGCAGCGGCTAGTGGAGTTCTCTCCCAGTCCGTCAAAGAACTGTTTGAGCCATCTAAGCTCATTTGCCATCTTGACTGCTACAACATATTCTACTTTGCAAGATGATTGAAAAGTTATGGTCTGCTTCCTGCTGATCCATATCACAACTGCACTAGCTGCTATTGTGCATCCTCTTGAGACGCTCTTGCAGTCATCTTTTAGGGATGCCCAGCTTGCATCGTTGTAGGATTTGATTTGGAATCTTTCATGCTAAAAGTGTTAAAAAGTGGGGTGTGAGAAATGGAGATAGCTAAAAAAAAATGAATACGAAAAGAAGTGAATTCAAAACTCGAAAAGAAACGAACTCGAATGGAAAATGTTCATGCGCAGCGAAATAAGCTATCTCACTTCTTTCTTAAGCATGACTACGCCTATCAGACTCAAACAGAACATTAGAGATAGAAATCACGTTAGATCTGATTACATAGCCAAACATTAAGTATCAAAACATCAGAAAGATAATTTGTCGCGAACAACTAGACAAATTATTAGTCACGAATTATTTGCGAAGAGCTAGACTGAGCTAGACTAATAATCAGTCGTGAATTAGTCGCGAAAGACAAGACTAAATATTAGTCACAAACAACTAGACTAATAATAATTTGTGAAGTGCATACTACCAAATTAAGCAATAAGAAAGTCAGACAAAATGTATTATAAAAATTGCAATATTGACACAAATCTAAATGCAGAACAAACAGAGCTATAATCAGACTAAGTATAGCAAAATATACAAGTCAATAATGCAGGTGAGCACAAGACAATAGCGGATGTAACCACGTGCTTCACAAAGCTAATCACACAATCTGTAAAGGTGATGAACCTATTACTGACAATACATCTGGAAGAAAGAATCGATGCACGAAAACATCTACAATGTATGTCTCTAATTATTAGTGATGTTTCGTTCTGATGTTGTTATGCTTTACACTTTAAATACGTAGATGGTATTCAATATATATATAATTTAACAAGCGTGCAGATGAAGAAAGTACAAAAGTGGATGTGTTGTCTATGAGAGATCATGGGTGGCTACTATCGTTATCAAATCTGATTGCACAATGCATGGGATGTGCGTGAGAAGGCCGTGACGTCAGTCTTTGCTGATATTAACATTGTTAAAAATGCAAAAAATGTGACACTCTGACAAATGCCTTAAAAATTGATTTACAGGGTACCTTCGTTTTTCCATAAGGACACCTTTGACATTTGTAAGACTGTCATCTTTTTCGCCTATTACAAATCACGTGTAAAAATAGTGTCATCTTTTTCACCATTTTCGCCCATGGAAATTTACTTGTATTTATACAGATAGTTACGTTTTATTCGCCTGTCTTATTTTACATGTAAATATGCAGATTGTGCGACAACACAAGTAAAATACAATAGCATGAATAGAGGTAGATTAACATAGAATTTAGAAGAGTAAAGAAAATAAATCCAACACCCCCCCTTAATCTGGATCCGTAAATGCCTTGATCTTCAAACTAAGCAATGCACAAAACTTTTTCTGTGCATTAACATTAATGCCTTTGTGACTATATCTGCAACCATGTCCTGCGTTCTACAGTATGTTAAGTTTACCTCCTTGTTGAGAACCTTGTCCCTAATGTAGTGATATCTAATTTCAATGTACTTACTCCTAGAGTAAAATCTAGGGTTGGCCGATAAGGCAATAGCACTCTGATTATCATAGAATATAATTGTGGGGTTGTACTGATACAAACTAATGTCTGACATTAAATTCCTCAACCAAAACGCTTCTTTAATAGAATGAGAAGCAACAATGTATTCTGCTTCTGTATAAGAAAGAGCGATAGAGATTTGCTTACGACTGTTCCATGAGATAGGACCGCCATTGAAGAAGAATGTAAATCAAGATGTGGACTTACAATTGTCTACATCTCTTCCCGAGCTTGCATCAGAATATCCACTGAGCTAATGAAGATTGTCGTTGCTGACTTTTCCATAGCAGATGCACTGGTCCATGGTAGCTCGAATATACCTGATGACTTCTATCATAGCCTTCCAATGGGTAATGCCAGGGAGCTTACTGCAAAAGATATGTCAGGTCTTGTACAGACCATTGCATACATGAGAGATCCAAGTATCGATCGATAAGGATACTCTCTCATCTGCTCCTCTTCCTGCTTGGTCTGGGGACATTGGTCCTTTGACAAACGTAGGCCTAGATCCATTGGTGAGTGAGCTAACTTACGATTAATTATATTGTATCTGTCAAGAACATTGTGAAGATACCTTTGTTGAGTGATATAGATCAGTCGTCTAGCTCTGTCTCTGTGGATTTGAATGCCCAAACAGAAGTGAGCTTCGTCCAGATCAATCATGTCAAAATCAAAACACAACATCTGTTTAGAATCCTTGACCAAATTGGTATTGTTGCTGAAAGACAACGTATCATCCATGTACAAGGTGATGATAATGAAGGATTGTTGCACCGACTTAAAATAGACATTGCAATCAACAATGCTTGGTTGGGAACCTTGTTGGATGAGGAATGTGTTGATCCTCTGAAACCAAGCTCTGCCAGACTATTTCAAGCCGTAAAGTGCTTTGTGGAGTTTACAAACATGATTTTTCATACCTTCTAGAACGTATCCTTTGGGCTAGATCATGTAGATGTCTTCTTGTATAACTCCATTGAGATAGGCTGTTTGCACATCAAGTTGATGCACCTCAAAGTCGGCAACTACACCATATGATAGGAGGGCTCGGATTGATGAATGCTTGACTATTGAACTAAAAGTCTCATTGTAGTCGACGTTGGAGATCTGAGTGAATCCTTGTGCTACTAGTCTTGCCTTCCTTTGATCAATTGCTCCATTGGCATTGTACTTAATCTTGAAAATCCATTTCCAATCAATGATATTGCAGCCAATAGGAGCTTCGACTAGTGACCATGTCTAGTTCTTGATCAGAGAGGAATACTCTCTATCCATAGCTTCTCTCCAGAGATCAGAGTTTGGTTGGCTGAGTGCCTCTTCGACTGTTGTCAGTTTTTGTATCAAAAAACATACAGACTCAAGAGTATACCTTGTGGGCTGTGTGCGCACTTGGCTTGATCTTCTGAGAGAAATCGAGTGATAAATCACTCCTGGGACTTGTTGCTAGGTAGCAGCAACATCTTCGTCTGATTCATTGTCAAATAGTGGGTCGACAATGGACACGCTTGAGCCAAAATCTCGGATTGTCGTGTCAATGGCAGGTGATGAAGGTTCTCCTAGAACAATATCTTTTCCTTTGATGTTGACGAACTGATCCTCGATAAATACTTTATCCCAGTTGTACAAGATTTGCTGGGTATCGGGATCATATAGCTTGTATGTGTTATCAGATGAAGTATATCCAATCAGGATGGTCTTAAGACCTTGGAAGTCAAATTTCTTCCTTGTGTCTTTCGGGATCTGTGCATAGGCAATGCATCCAAACACTCTTAGGTCCTTCACAGAAGCCTTAGAGCCTATCCTCACCTCATGGGGTGCTTTGCCTGAGAGGGCCTTGGTCGAACATCTGTTTTGGACGTAAGCTACAATGGAGACAGCTTCGGCCCATAAGCTCTTATGCAGCGATGCATGCGTTAGCATACCTTTAGTTGATTCAACCAGAGTACGGTTCTTCCTCTCGGCTAAGCCATTAGACTGAGGACTGCAAGGAGTGATGAATTGTTGCTCAATGCCTTGGCTCTGGCAGTACTCCTTAAACTCAGTAGAGATGTACTCTCCACCATTGTCTGACCTTAAGGTCTTGATAATTCTGCTAGTCTCTCTTTCTACACGCTCCTTGAAGATTCTGAAGCAAATGAAGGCTTCTAATTTCTTCTTGATAAAGTACACCATAGTCCTTCTGGTGTCATCAATAAAAGTTATAAAGTACTTTGCATCTTTTAGAAAAGAATTCTTTATCGGGCCACAAATGTCTGAATGCACAACGTCTAACAATCCTCTAGCAATATGTTGATGGCTTGTTCTAAATGGTTTCTTAGTCTGTTTACCAACTAGACAGTCTTGACAGACAGGTAACTCGACTTTATCACTAGGATAGTCTAGATCAAGAACAATAGAATGTTTAGACATTTGTTGTATAGTAGCATGATTCTAATAACCAAGTCTATAATGCCAAAGTAAACTTTTATTTTCATGAATTATAGAAGTACTAAGCGCTTGACTAGAGGCAGAAAACCAATGACTTAATCTATACAAGTATCCATGCCTCTTTTTGAGTGCTAGGATCTTGCATGTCCTATCAACTACTTTGCACTGATCACATTCGAATTCCACTTTATGTCCTAGATGTGTGATTCTCTTACAGAGAGCAGATTCGTAGATAAATTGGGTACATATATGACTTTAGAAAGTAGCTTAGACTGATCATTTGCAAAGCTTAATCTTACAGTACCTTCACCTTTAATATCTTGTGTGCTATTATCACCAAGGTGAACATATTTGTTGGTACTGTAGAGTGTATAGGACTCGAAACAGCCAATGAGATTGGTCATATGCTTAGTGGCACCATAATCCAAGAACCAAGAACTATCGTTGGATGCTCCTTGATGGCTGGTCATGAAGGCATTATGATCTGCTTCTTGAATGTCAAAAAATGCACTCAAGAAGCAATCACAAATATATGGAACCTCTCAAATCTCTTTCTTGCACCAAACCTAGCAAATCAACACATACAATGGAACACCTAAACTCATTCAAATGGAACACCCTACATCTCATGAGCTTTTACACTTTCTAAAATTGAAACACACTCTTGAGAAGTCCAAAAACCTCAAAAATAAGAGATTTAAACAAATTTAGGGATTTGACAAAAGTATAAAAAATTGCATCATCCAAATTCTATAGGCCAATGCTATAGAGTTGATATAATATCTTGTAGTCTTCAATGAGACCTATCTAATGCAAGTAAAGTCAATCTAGTAAGTTATGTGTGAAATCAGCCTACTTCAAGTTTATAAACCTATATTGAGTTTGATTTACAAAAAATCATTCTACACATGAAAAATTCTTGATTTTTGAGTAGAAATCAATCTAGCACACTCTAGAATTGGTAACTCCTCCAAATCCTTGCTAAAGATGGCTGATCCTTCAATAACCTGCAACAATAGATCCGATACCATGTGAAGAAATATAAATCACTAAGATTCAATATGTCCCTTTGATCTGAATGACAACACATCTAGCACCATTGACAATGTAGGAATCAAGCACCAACTACACATAAGTGATGTAAACCCAACAAGATCTTGATCAAACATCAAATATATGATAAAATGAAGTTGTTGTAACAGTGAAGTACTATATTTCACACTTGTGGATCCATTACTCAACATACAATTGCATTCTACACACAAGATTGCAAGATATCAACACTATAGTGCAAAAATGGATATATGAACTAAAAGAGAACTCATGCATAAGCATCAATGAAAGTACCAATGATGGTAAATTAAGTGGATGAAATCGCATGATTGGCATAAGATGTTGCTACTCATACTTCCACTTTCTATTTGAGGTCTCTTCGACGATGACGTACGAAATACGCTTTACAATTTATCAATGATGATTAGGTTTGTATATCTTTTTAAACACTTATATAAATATGTGCTATTTAAATATATGCTATTTCAATATTTTATGTGCTAAACAGCCTAATGTTATATCAATATTCTCGTAGGTGGATTTCCTCAAAAGAAATAAAAAATAATGAATTAGAATCCATGAAAATCCAATGATCGAAATGGTATGTTTGTTGGAGAGAGATTTTCCAACTTCCTTTTTGGATATACAAGTTCATCTTCTAATGCATTTGGTCGAAGAAGTATCAATTGCAGAACCTGTGCACACGTGATGGATGTTCTACCTTGAGTGTTTTATGAAATTTTTGAAAGGCTTTGTGAGACAAAAGACAAGGTAGCATTGCAGAAGGTTGGATTGTACAAAAATCTATGTTTTATATCACCAAAATAATCTCACAATTGGATCATGCAAGTCCAAAAATGTGGTGTGAAAAAGAAGATGAACGTATTAAGGGTGAAGTACCACAAGGAATTGGTGTGCAAAAATGAATTTCATCTCAATTAAAAGAGAAAATGGACACGTTCATAATATATAACTGTGGACAATTGGAAAAGTGGATTTCAAGGTATGAAGAAGACAAAAAGGAAAGAAACATAACATTGAAATGAAGAAGAAATATCAATCGAAGAAGAAGGAGAGCGTTGGAGAACGACAAACTTTTGGAGCCTTTACCTTCAAAAAACACTCGTGAATGGATTTTTGATACATTAGAGAAAATATGGGCCCAAAGAGGGCCCTATAAGAAATGCCATAATCCATCATCCAGAGGAGGTCATAGAAAAAGACAAATCCGTGCATTCAAGTAGGTTATAGCTTATTTGGTATTGAATATTGCTTGAACTTTTTGATTCATTCATAATCAGTAATTTTGTTATTTATTCATTTAAACTTTTTGTTGATTTGCTTATTATATACTGTTGTGAATACTATGAGTGTCCTAATTTCTACTGACATTTTCATGAACATTATGTTTCTAATGCAAATCAGCATTGGTTGTTGAAGACCATTTGGCCGATGAGATTGCAATTGGAAATTCACTAGGCTCTGTTTTGACTTCTAAATCTATGAAATCAATGTTAAATAATAGCAACATGAAAAAGATTAAGGCTTCAGTTACTGATAGCATTATAGATGAACACATCCCTGTTAGTGAAAACATTGTAGGTTTCTATATTGTACAGTCGATACATTCCATTAGAAGAACAATAACCGACAAAAATAGTTTTGAATGAATGCTCATCGAGTTTCTTTCTTTTGTCCTTTGGGACATGAGCATAGGCAGTGCAACTGAATACTCTCAAATGTTTCAATGAATGTTTGGATCCTGTCCAAACTTCATGAGGAGTTTTGATGTTAGCCTTCTGCCGCCGTTCTTGCTTTTTTTGCACCTTCCATCACCATTGCTTCTTCCATCCTTCTTCCCTCTCGTATTTCTTCCATTTTCACCCCACTTCTCCATATCAACCCTCTCGATTCACAGTTATCTCTTGACACCCCCAATTGGATGAACATCCTTGAACTCACACCTCAAAATGCTCCCTCCATTCCTGACACCGCTCTTCATGAGTTCCCCTTTGTTCCTATCATTCCATCCTTTGAGCAATCCATCCTCACGCCTCTCCACACCGCTGTCACCCCTCTCACACCTCTTTTAGATCCATCTCATGAGCTTGTCGAGGGTGATAAAACGTTGCTCAATGAAGCATTTGTCCAAACAAAGTACATGCCATCGCCTAACCATGTTGATCCCATCGCACCAGACAACATTGCGGCACCAGAGAATCTTGTAGAAGATGATGATGACAATGTGCAGGTCATCGGGACGACATCTCACCGAGCCCCAGCAAGTAGCACTGTATCGGCCAGACCCACGGACCTCACATCGGCCTACGAAGTCCTAGGAACTTTTGTCTAGGATGCGGTAGTGTCCAAAACTATACTGGACGGCCGAGTATTGGAACTAGCTACCAACAATACACAACTACGAGCAAAAATCACACAACTCACTGGAATTCCAATAATTACAATTCGCGTCACCAGAACACGAATCATTCGAGTTTGTCACATTTCCTAAACACCAGTACACTATGTAAATATACACACACACTCTCTCTACAACGACATTGTAGCCTTACTTTCTGAAGTTGTACGTCTGGCCAATCAATTAGCTGGAGCAGAAGCGAGATCAATGACGAACTCATTGAGTTTGAGATCTTCGACTACATCTTCTTTGATCTCCTATGAACTCAAAGTCTTAGAGTTTGAGGTCCATGTCATCCACACTGCCCCGCGAGACATAGACCATATCAAAGTTCACTTTAGTGCTTTTAGTAACTATGTTGTTTCACGCTCGTGGCCCACACAGTCATTGTAATTGTTCCATGTATATATACATAATGGCCACTCACGAGAAAGATGATGAGATGATGAAGAAGACACATGCAGTGACATGCATGTAGAGCATAGTAAATCAGAGTTCCTGCATGAACTCCATTGTGTCTTAATTATCTGATTCCTCAGAATCAGAGATATTTGAGAGAGTGAAAGTCATTCTAGAAATAGAGATAGTTATTTAATCTGTAGCTAGCTAAGTAAGATTATTGCACACGATGCACCACTACTATGAACCATTCTTGGGTTATATAGAGTTGCTTAGAGTTGGATCCTAGAAGTAGGGCTGTATATTATCCACGTTGAATCCTAAGATAGTCACTCTTTATTCAAATAAGCAATAGCTCCAAAAGAAGAAACCTTCGAAGGACAAGAAGACGAAAGTTGAGCAAACTGATTCAGACCAGCAATTACAACTACACAATCGACAATTTCAAAAGCCTAAGACCAGACTCTTCTGCAAGTACTGCAAGAGAACCAACCATGACATCAAGGATTGTTGAGTTCTCAAGCACAACGAAGCAAATAAAAATATGCAACAAAATGGAAGATCTTATTTTGCCAAAACCTCTCTCGAAGATCCAACACTGCTAATGATACAAGATGAACCCACTAGAGATGCAATGGACTGGTATCTTGATTCTAGTAGTTCTCAGCACATGACCTCATGCGAGTAATTATTCAAAGACCTCACACCAGAATTGAAGTACCACTACTTCGGTGACTCAAGCGCACTGCAGATCGAAGGCAAAGGTTCTATACGCCTCTATCTTCCTAATGGTAAATTGACCTTGCTCAAGGATGTACTGTATGTATCCAAACTGACCAAAAATCTATAGTCAATCAGCAAGCTCACTGATCAAGGTTGCAGAGCCAAGATCAATTCAAGACAATGTATCATTTTGGAAAAGAATGATAAAGAAATTCTCTTTGCAAACAGAGAAGATAATCTGTACACTCTGGGTCATGAATATGCACTTTCCTCTAATGTGAGTACTTCAAATGCCCAATTATGGCATCGAAGATTAGGACACCTAAACATCAGATCAATCTTGTATATGCATCATCACAATATGGTCAAGGATTTAAACTTTAATGTTGCCTCCACTGACATTTGACATGTCTGTGAGATGTGTTTACTAGGCAAACAACCTAGATCAAGATTCCCAAAAGGACAAGCCACTAGAGCTAAGTCCATTTGATACATAGTGATATGTGTGAAAAATACAGATCCTAAGTGGATCTAAACTCCAAGATCATTGGCTTGAATGCTTGCACTCCAAACTACATAAGCTAGGAATTGGCAACACATTCTATGCTACCTAGAATGCAAAGAACTTGATCAAAAAACATTTATCACAAATGGAAACTTCCATAAACATCAAGTGCGGCCCAAAATAGCATTATACAGTCCATAATACATCAGCCTACCACTTTTGGAAAGCACCTAAGATCATACACACAAAGCTTGAACTCAATCACTACACAATGCCAACAATGGAAGGAGAACCCAATAGAAAAATCTCTCATTAAGCAAATGAATACAATGGATCTGCTCCAACCTGTTTCTCCACGGCCTACCTGCTATATATAGCTGAGAGAGATGACTCTCTCTCCTCTCTCTAGACCCTCCTTACCTAAAATATGCCCTATATAGGTAAAATTGGCATATATGTCCAAAATACATGAAAATGGACTCATTTCGAAGGTCTTGAAGTTTGACACTTCTTCATACTGAAAAAATACACTTACTAAAAATATCTAGACCTGTTTCACACGTGTGAAAAGTCAGATCCTAAACTATGTGCCATTTTTAGCAATTTTGGCCTAAAACTAGACAAGGAAATGTTGACAATTTTCACACTCCCTCTTCAACTTAACTTGCTAGTTTTACAACACTACTTTGTTCCAACTTAAGAATGATCTCCATCATCAGAATAGATCTCTTCTCAAGGATCCTAATATGTACAAAATAGGACACAACATAATTGATATAGATAATAGTGTCCATATAGGATGCTTCACTATTTCTTACATCAATTTTACATAGAATCATAAAAATGGTACATGTAAAAGAACATAGAATCTCAATTAATGAATTCCTCCATGTATCCATCTCTGGTTTCTCTGTAAAATAGCAGCAAACAAGTTGTAAATGAAAGTGATCAACAAGTGTTTGCATGCCTCCTCCACATTTCACTATACATATAGTGAATGCAACATGTATCTCCATGAATGAACTTCCATCACCACCTTGCCTTTGTAGATCTTCAATCCATGAAAGCCTTTGAGTGAATGAATGCCAAAAAGATGTGTTCCCTACTCCATTTGAATGACCAAAACCTGAACTTGAAATACTTGAAGTACCTCCACAAGATTTGCACACAACGCTTGATCCTACAATGTCAACAAGTTGCCAATTTGCCAACACTAGAATACTAGATCTTGAACTTTGTTCAAAAGAAAACATATTGACCACTTCAATACCTTTCAAGATCTGAATGAATTCATGTACTTGATCATACAAACCAGCAATGATAACTATTCCATCTCCAAGATCCAAAGGATGCAAAACTATGGAACTAGTTTTATTGAAATTTGACAATTTCAACATATTGACATAACAATGTTCATACATGAGATTAGGCAAGTGAGGTAGAGTAAGAAGACACTTCCTTGCAGCTCCAAAGACCTTACTTGAACCTTCAAGAACCTGTAAAAACAGATCCAAAATGCCTTGACCATTTGTCTCTTCTTTGATGCTTTTCACTAGCTTCGAATTGCCACTTGTCTCTTGGTGTTGATGAAGCAATCCAAGATCAACCTCTTGATCTTCCAATAAGACATCAAAGATCTTGCATATGTGAACATCTTCAGATCTGAAACTCTGAAGATACTCCCTCTCAAACACATGATTAAGATCCCACAAGATCTCATCAATGCTCAAATTTGACCCTTCACTATAGTTAGTGAAAACAATGCCACCATCATAAACCAAAAGATAGATTCCAACATTTCCATTTAACATGAAGTAGAGTAGGTGAAGATGAGTATCAAACCTAATCAAAACAGCCCTCTTGAGTTCATAACAAACCTCAATAAGCTCACCAATGATATCTCCCTTGCCTTGAAGAAGTTGCCACTTGAGTTGCTCCATGTAGTCTTCTTCAACCAACCTTTTGCCATCTTGACCATGAATGAACAATCCACCACAATCATAGAATGCTTTGAGTTGATGAAGAGATGTTAGATCCATGCTTTGGATCTTCCCAAGAACCACTCTTCCATTGCCCTTTCCTTTACAAGACTCCCTCTTAATGCTAGCACCACAAAAGTTAGAAACCTCCCTCTTGATAGTTGCACCATAAGAAGTAGAAGACTCTTGAATATTAGAAGCCAAGAAAAGAATCCTTAGTACCTTCAACATAAGAGTGATTGAAGTACTCTCTCTTTTCAAACATGAACTTCTACTCAATGATTTAGGTAATGAGTCATATGATAATGATTCTTCCTCACTATCGTTCATAAAAACATCATTCAAAGTACATCCTACTTTGAGCACTTCACATACTTCTCTTCCTTTTGACTTGTGATCTCCCTCACCAAGTCTCATGATAGAAACCTTTGATCTACTCTTTTTATGAAGAAATGTGACACCACTTGTTGCACAAATGACTTTATCACAAAAAGATGTAAAAGAACCATTTCCTTCAAGCATGCTCAAAGCACCATCATCTTTTCCCACATGATTACATACATCAATATGAAAAGAATTAGAAGAACAACCATCTTCTTGCAAAGAATGACACTTAGCATCTCCATCTTTTTCCATATGAACAAACAAGTCATTAGCAACAATCACTTCCAAAGAAGAATCTTCATCAACTCCATTGATGAAGTTAGCTCCTTCCTTACCTTTTCCATTTTTGCACTTGCCATCTAGTTCCATTGAAGAGCCACCAAGACTTGAAAATCTATGAGTAGAAGAGTTCAAACATGATACTAATTTAGCACCACATGACTCCATTTGACTAGTAGGTAGCACTAGTCCATCTTCAAGATCCAATGGATCCAAAAAATTGACCATAGATTCACCAAAGCTTGCCAAGTTAGCACAACAATTATCATCTCCAAGAAGTACATTAGATCTCAACCTAGATCTAGCATTTTGTTTCTTATGGCATTCATTTGCAAAATGTCCTTTCACTCCACAATAAAAACATTTGAACTTGGACTTATCTTGCTTCCTACTTTGCAAAGAAGAAGAATGCTTTCCATGCTCCAAACTACCTTGCTTGGACCACTTGCCTTTGAACTTGCCCTTTGTGAAAAGAGCTTCTTCATCTCCACCTTGTGTTGATGCACCACCACCTTTGGCTTGCAACCTATGCTCTTCAGCCACCAAGATCTCTTGCAAGTCATTGACACTTGGCAAGGACTTTTGTATAGCAAAGCATTGTACAAGGTTAGAATGTTCATCAAGCAAACCATTCAACATGACTTGAACTAGTTCCCCATCCTTTATGCTTTCATCTATGCATGCTAGATCATCATTCAAGGATTTAACCTTCAAGACAAATGAATGTGCACTCTCTCCCTCTCTTTGACAACTTTGGAAGATTTGCCTTCTTAGGGTGAGAACCCTAGATGTGGATTTGGACTCATAGATCTTCTTCAAAGCATTCCATGCTTCACTTGAAGAAGTACATTTACCAACTTCTTTAAGAAGTTCATTGGTAACATTCATCTTTATGATATGTAAGGCTCTTTTAGCCCTTCTATCAAAATTTAGTTGCTCTTGAAGAATTAGAGGTCTTTCTTCAATTCCCACAACTATATCCATTAGCTCATTCAACTCTAGTAAAGACTCCATCC
Source organism: Diphasiastrum complanatum (assembly GCA_029204225.1). Taxonomy (NCBI): domain Eukaryota; kingdom Viridiplantae; phylum Streptophyta; class Lycopodiopsida; order Lycopodiales; family Lycopodiaceae; genus Diphasiastrum; species Diphasiastrum complanatum. The sequence goes on from CM055099.1 coordinate 53,305,104, forward strand.
TCACTTTCCAAGTTGAATAGTTTGTAGAGTTTAACCTCTCTTTAGCTTCCAACATGATTCCACCATTGGATGTCATGATGCTAAAATATTCTTGTGTCCTTAGGCTCTGTTCTAATGCACCTAGCACTCTCCTTTCTCTCAATAAATGAAGAAGGAGAAGATCTTAAAAGATTTAGAACCCTAAATGACCTCTATCTTGAAACTATTTGGCTTTCAAGCATAGAAAGGAAGATTGAAACACATGCAACACTTTGCACACACTAAGAATGGATTACAAACTCAAACCAACCTGAACACACTCTTGCTTAAGCTCTCAAACTTTCCAGCAAGTGACCAAATCAAGTTATGGTGTGAAGAGTTACTTGCATTCTTAGAAAATACCCAAAACTAGGATGCCAAAATTACCTAGTAATGAACAAACTTGATCAACATATGATCACCACACTAAGATATTGATTCAACCTGTAAAACCACATGTAAACCACACTTCTAAAAGTTTATAAACTCCAGCAAGTGATAAATACAAGATTTAGAGGTGAATGAATGAGCACACTTAGTGAATCACAAGACTAGCTTCACTATCTTGTCAAAATTTGGTGTTTAGATGTAGATCTAAGATCACTTCACATGAGAATGTTCCTCAACCTGTTAAGAACCTGAAAACACACTTGCATAATGGTTAACACCTTCCAGCAAATGCTCCAATCAAATTACATAAGGAGAGTTACTTACATGCTCAACAAAGTACACCAAAATTTATGCCAAAATTGATGACAATCTTTACAATATGCTCTTCACAATGGAGCTTACAATATGTTCACCCAAAAAAGGGGATCTTTCATCCAAATGGGAGCTTTGCTCAGCCTTTAGGAGAATTACAACTCACTCAAAAGAGCATTTGTCATCCACTTAAGGAGAAGTTTCATCCACTTAAGGAGAGTGTTCATCCAAGAATGGAGATTGTCAACAATAGGATTGAAAAGAACATTGTTAGTATTGAATATACACAAGCCTCACAATCACAAATGATTAGGTGTTATGATCTGATCCAAAATAGTTTCTTTTCAGCCTCTGATCTTCAATAGACCTGAAATATGCTTTTGATCCACAAGTTCAACTCACAAAACAAAGGTTAGTAAGATTTGATCAACAAAGCAATGCAAAATCATGCTAGAACTTGATCAAACATCCAAATATCACCAAAAATGGAATACTTACTATGAATAGAAGCCAACCAGCTCTGATACCATGTGAAAAATACAGATCCTAAGTGGATCTAAACTCCAAGATCATTGGCTTGAATGCTTGCACTCCAAACTACATAAGCTAGGAATTGGCAACACATTCTATGCTACCTAGAATGCAAAGAACTTGATCAAAAAACATTTATCACAAATGGAAACTTCCATAAACATCAAGTGCGGCCCAAAATAGCATTATACAGTCCATAATACATCAGCCTACCACTTTTGGAAAGCACCTAAGATCATACACACAAAGCTTGAACTCAATCACTACACAATGCCAACAATGGAAGGAGAACCCAATAGAAAAATCTCTCATTAAGCAAATGAATACAATGGATCTGCTCCAACCTGTTTCTCCACGGCCTACCTGCTATATATAGCTGAGAGAGATGACTCTCTCTCCTCTCTCTAGACCCTCCTTACCTAAAATATGCCCTATATAGGTAAAATTGGCATATATGTCCAAAATACATGAAAATGGACTCATTTCGAAGGTCTTGAAGTTTGACACTTCTTCATACTGAAAAAATACACTTACTAAAAATATCTAGACCTGTTTCACACGTGTGAAAAGTCAGATCCTAAACTATGTGCCATTTTTAGCAATTTTGGCCTAAAACTAGACAAGGAAATGTTGACAATTTTCACAATATGTGTGGCCCTATGAGTACTCCCTCTCTGTGTTCAGCACTATATTTTATCACTTTTATCGATGATTAACCGAGATTTACCAGCATTATGTTCATTAAGAACAAGTATGAGGCATTCAACTATTTTAAAGACTTCAAACAGTTTGCTGAGACACAGATTGGTCGACTCAAGACCATTCGTACTGACAGTGGTGGAGAGTTTCTATCAAACGCAATGTTTGACTATCTAGTATCATTTGACATTCATTATTAGTTCACCACCAGCTACACACCGCAGTAGAATGGAGTAGCCGAAAGGAAGAACCGAACATTGCTAAATGCAACATGTTCAATGATGTCAAATGCTCAGCTCACCAAGAATTTTTGGGCTGAAGTTGTTCAACAGCTTGCTATCTGTAGAACTATTCGAATACCAAAGCAGTCAACTCAAAGACTCCTTTCGAAGTTTCCATTGGCTACAAACCGAGTTTAAGACACCTTTGAGTGTTTGTGGCTATCTTTGTTATGTACACATTCCCTTTGATTAGAGAAAGAAACTTGACCCTGTCAGCTGCAGGAGTATCTTCATTGGATACTCGACTTCACACAAAACTTATCGAATTTTTGATGTGGAGTCAAGCCGAATCTCAATTAGTTGAGATGTAGTCTTTCTCGAAGACAAATTCTTTGACTTCAAGCAGAAGCAACAAATGCAAGAGTTCGTCCCAACGACTCCCACCATTACCATCGACAGGCCTCGACCTGTGACTGTCCTGACAAGCATTGAAGATACCTCTGTCACACAACAGAGAGACTCATCATCTCAGCAGCCGACTATTGTTCAAAGATCTGCTCGACATCGACAAGAACCTGATCATTTTACCCCTCAAGCATTCATCAGCAACGATGAACCTGCTTTAGTAACAGAAGTATTGTCAAGTTTGAATGTAGACAACTAGCATTCTGCCATGCATGTTGAGTACAACTCATTGATGAAAAACAAGACCTGACATCTTGTCGAAGCTCTTACAAATGCAAAGATCATCGACACCAAGTGGATCTTCAAGATGATGCTCAATCCAGATGGTTTAACAGCCACATGGAAATCTTGCTAGTAATCAAAGGTACGAACAAGCCTATGGGATTGACTATACTGAGACATACAGTCCAGTCATAAAACTTCAATCAATTCGATCTTTATTCTCCTTCGTAGCTGTCGAAAATCTAGAAGTACACCAAATGGCCTTTCTGAATGGATATATACAAGAAGACATCTAAATCTATCAACCAGAAGGTTACGTCCTTCAAGGCCAAGAACATAAAGTATGTAAGCTGCAAAAGGCTCTCTACGGGCTAAAGCAAGCTCCAAGGGCCCGGGTTGATAGAATCAATCGATTCTTGTTGCAGCACGACTTCATTCCTAACTCTACTAACTCTAATGTTTATCTCAAACACATAGGCTCAAGCTATGTCATAATAGTACTGTATGTTGATGACTCACTAATCATCAACAATTTGAATCAGTTGTTTCATGAGACAAAGACAATTTGTCGAAGGAATTTCAAATGACTGATTCAGGCCCTGTGCACTACCTTATTGGAATCGAGATAACTAGAGACAGAGCGAAGAGAAGTATCACGTTAAGTCAGAAAGGTATCTAACCAGTGTACTCTACAGGTATGGCATAGAAAATTACAAGTCAATAGACTCGCCTATGGACCCAGGACTCAAACTGTCAAAGAACATGTGCCCGACAACTGATGCAAAGAAGAAAGAGATGTGCAAATACCCCTATCAGTCAATAGTCGGATTGATCATGTATACCATGGTCTACACTAGACCTAATCATGTATGCCATGGTACACTACACCTGATTAGTCAATAGTTGGATTGATCATGTATGCCATGGTCTACACTAGACTTGATTTAGCATTTACAATCAACACATTGTCATAGTTTATGTCAAATCCCGGACTACCTCACTAGAAGGCTCTACTCTGAGTATTGAGATACATTCAAGCCACTAAGCACTATGCTTTGTGTTATAATGGAAATACAGAGGATAGTCGAATTGATCATGTATACCATGGTCTACACTAGACCTGATCATGTATGTCATGGTACACTAGACCTAATCATGTATGCCATGGTACACTACACCTGATTAGTCAATAGTTGGATTGATCATGTATGCCATGGTCTACACTAGACTTGATTTAGCATTTACAATCAACACATTGTCATAGTTTATGTCAAATCCCGGACTACCTCACTAGAAGGCTCTACTCAGAGTATTGAGATACATTCAAGCCACTAAGCACTATGCTTTGTGTTATAATGGAAATACAGAGGATAGTCGGATTGATCATGTATACCATGGTCTACACTAGACCTGATCATGTATGTCATGGTACACTAGACCTGATCATGTATGCCATGGTACACTAGACTTGATTAGTCAATAGTCAGATTGATCATGTATGCCATGGTCTACACTAGACCTGATTAGTCAATAGTCGGATTGATCATGTATGCCATGGTCTAGACTAGACCTGATTTAGCATTTACAGTCAACACATTGTCACATTTTATGTCAAATCCTGGCCTACCTCACTAGAAGGCTCTACTCAGAGTATTGAGATACATTCAGGCCACTAAGCACTATGCTTTGATTTATAGTGGAAATACAAAGGATGATATGACATTACTTACTTATTCTGACTCTGATTGGGGTGGTAATGTGGACACAAGAAAATCCACATCTGGCTATCTTTGCTTTTTGGCAAGAGGACCCATTTCGTGGAATAGTCGAAAGTAGAAATGCATTTTCTTGTCCTTTACAGAAACAAAATATGTCGTCGCTACCTCTGTAGTGAAGGAAATTATCTGGTTCAGAAGATTGCTTCAGGATCTTATGATCAATGTTGCATTATGTGTGAAGATTATTAAAATATTATCTTCCTATCTCAAGTTTGGGGCCATGTCCATGGTTATTTCCACTATATTTCATGTTGTACATAAAAAGGTATGTGAATTGAGCACATAACCTTCTAGTTTAGGTTGAATTTGAGTTAGGTAGATTTAATTTTGATGACAATTTCATGTAGAATTTAGATAGCATGCAATGGCATATTCTATGCATGCAAGCCACATGCAATTAGTGCATGCAACATGCAAAGTGGTTTCTGTGATCTACACATGTCTAGGCAGTTTTATGAGTTGACATGCAGAACATGCAACATCCATGCATGCAGTTACACATGTGGATCTCTGGTAGGTAAATTAGTTTAGTTAAGTGGACTTTCCATGCAACTCCACTATAGGAATCCGAGTCTCTCTCATGTAGGGAAAGCTTGGCATGTTTTGCCATATTGTGTATAATGAGATTTTGGTAATTTGGACTCATTCTCTCTCTACCCGAGTTCTCTTTCATTGATTTTCTCTCTCTACCCGAGAGCAAACTGTTTTTCCCATACTGAGCACTTAGAATTATTTCTGACATTCAATTCTCATAGTGAGAAGTTAGATTTTTTCATCAGATGTATGCCATTGTGCTCTTGTCATAGATTTTTCAAGTATACTGTTCTCTGATCAATCTCATGCAATCACAACACCTTAGTAAGATCCTGTAGGGTGTGTGGTGAAGTTCACATGTGCTAAAAACTTCACATGGTATCAGAGCTTGTGCCTTGAAGAGGTGAGGGTGTATACATCAGATCTTTAGTGCTTTTGCTTGTAGGAACTCGGATTTCAAACTCACTGAGAGACAAGCTATCTGTGGATCATAAGTGGATCAAAACGAGCTTGATCTATTCCGGCAGAGCCCTGTATGGACAGAGAGCTCACACGTGTGAAATTAGCCCTCATTAATTGAGTGCTACTTCTCTAGATTTGATCCAAATTTGATGTTCTATAGCTTGTTGGATAGGTATTGAAGAGTAGAATGTGTTGCTCGTGTTTCTAAATCAATTTGATTTGTTTTTAGAAGAGTTTTAGGAAATCAGAGAGTTTGAGAGAGTACTCAACTCGTGGGATATGCCAAAGTGAGCACACATCAGTTCTTTTTATCATTTTCATCATTTTTCACTGTCAATCAAGTAGAATTGGATAGAATGATTGTTCTGAGGTCTTAGACTTTTGACTTCTTACTTGCATGTGCTTCTTTTTTGTGACTGAAGCAAGATCCAAATTCAGGATAAATTGATTTATTGTGTTGAGAATTTGTTTTCACATCTGTTGCTAGATTTCATAGGTTGGATCAACATCAGTGTTAGATCCTAGATTGAGATAGTAAGCAACATCCTTTCAACTCCATTTTTTATCATTACTAGAATTTCTCAAAGAGAAGATGTCTTCATCTGGTTCACATTTCTTGGAGCACAGTGAGAGATTAACATCTTCCAATTATGCAATGTGGAAGATCAGAATGGAATCACTATTGATTTTACAATATGTAATGGATATTTTGAGTGGAGAACCTACTGCACCTAATGAAGCTACATCATTTCACAAAAGAACCAGAATTGCCCTTCATTTCATAAAATTGAATGTAACCAATGAAGTGTTAAGAGAGGTCAGTACATGCACTACTGCCAAGGAATCTTGGGATACTCTAAAAACAATCTATGAAATCAAGAATACTTCTGGATTGCTTACACTTATAAACCAAATATTTCTAAGTTATCAGAGAGGATGAGAGTGCTTCATCATATGTCATGAGAGTTAAGGATCTTCATCAAGAGTTAGCTAGTATTGGTGATGCTCTTAAGAACACTGAACTTGTTCAAGTAGTCCTAAATGGACTTAGAGATGAGTATGACAATATTGTGCAGACTTATGCTGTCAGGGAGGATCTTTCAAGACTCTCTCAAAGAGTCCTATGAGAAGATCGACTCGCTTGAATCAGACAACACACAACTAATTGAACGAAATCGTTCTCTCAAAACACAGCTTCAGACTGCAACAAACGAAGCTGATTTTTTGAAGCAGACCAATGAGGCCAAGTCTATAAATTTTCAGACTCAAAATGATTCTTTGAAACAACAACTGTTGGCCTCAAATCAACACAATGTTGCTCTCCAGAAGCATTTACAAGAAGAGCGAGTCACACGAATAAAGGTAGAAGTTGCTCTTACTTTGTGCAACAATGCAGGCTCGATCACTATAGACCTCACGAAACTGAACCAACTCCAAGGCCAGATGCTCAAAAATTTGTGAGTCGAGTTCATGCAACCGGTCGAGGATGCGAAGGCTCTTGTCGAGGAAGAGTTGGCTGAGTTAAAGGAGCTATCTAGTGAAGCCACCCCAACTTGCAGTGGGCCCGACTCTCATGAAGAAAACATTCAGGCCCTGCTACGCATTGATGATCTGACGTAGCAAATTCAAGTTGTGCCTGCCTGCTCGAGAGTTACTGACCATCCAGAGTATTTGGAGGTAGTCACAAAGATTGACAAGCTCGAACATGAGTTGTCAGATTTCAAGCAGCAGTTGGAAGACCAGAAGTTAGCTGTTGAGTTGCAAACTCAGGACTTGGCTACAGTAACTACTCAAGCAAAGCGAACACGTCAAAATCAGTCGAAGGTATGTGTTGAAAGATTCCATTCATTTGACGATTCTGGAAGTGGTGTCCTCAGGCATTTAACATTGAATTACAATGGCGTGTGGACTACATGATGCTACCAGGTGCAGTAGGCATCGCCTTCGATGATTGGAAGCAACCATGGGACAAGGACGACTTTCTCTGGTTATGGGCCCAGTTATCTATCGAGCAGAAAGGATGTCTCTATTGGGGCATCATTCAAGGTAAATTTCAGGTCGTGCCTTCCAATTCAGTAGAGCTATACATAGGCACTTCTGCTATGTATGCTCTCGAATACATTCGTATCAAAGAATTCCAATTTTTGCAAAACGAAGACAATAAGTGACATTTTTGGAAGCGAAAGTCATAGTTTCAACTATACAAACCACAAGTTGTTGCGGATCTAGGTGCTTTTGACGATGCAGGTTTGCTGATTAATGTAAATATGGCCTATCTTGAACTTTTCAGTCTTACGTGGATTGGGAGCGAAACCTTGCAGATTATTTTGCGGAGATTCGACACAATCTGCAAGATAGAAGGAAGTCACTACGTTATAAACAATTCTGTATATATTCATTTTGGCAGTTTGGAACTTTTCCAGCAAAGACATTGTTTTTCGTTCAGAATCTTTATGTTAAAAGCTCTTTCATAAGATTTTCAGCTCGCTATTGTAAAGAAATCACACTACGTAGTGATTCAGATGCAGACAGAAAGTTAACTTAGGAGCTGTTCGATGGAACATTGCTCCGTGTTAAGCTTCAAGAATTCTGCAACCTACCAATTGGCCATTATACGAAATCCAAAGAAGACTTGATGTTGATTGAGGCTCAACAAAATTTGGAGTTTGCCCAAAAACTACATGAAGGATTGAATCCTTCGTAAATATTCATTCTTGTCTATATCGTGGTAATGTTTCTATGTGATGATGAATCCAAATCTTTGAACTTTAGATATGTTTTGAAGTTTGATTCCAGTTCTCATCAACAATTCAAAGATCAAATCAAATCAACCTATTTAAAGAAACAACAAAGACACATATTTTCTAAGACGAAGAAATATCTAAAGGAAGAAACATATGAAGAAATATCTTTTCGCCTTAATGAAAGTCTGAAGAATAGAAATTTTTGTGAATGATCCTCAAAAGAAAGATGATATGTTCACGAGGACGTTCCACATTTGAGAAAGGGGATATGTGATGCCACGAAACTGTTGAAAAATGAATATCAACATAAATATGGCATGATATACTCAAAAATGAAGATATGAGCTGGATAAATATAAATCATGAAGAGGCCTAATTCATTTTTTGGGAATATATCTCCTAAGTACTTGCCTTATATTTAAGGACAAGACCTTTAAAAAGAAAGACATTGCCTTGGATAACCTTTACTAGGTCGTCCATGCGAAACGACTAGATATGAAAAGACATGTTAAACTAGAGTAATTTTAACTCCTAATTAAATATACCCTTATAATATATTGAACGTATACTCAATCTAATTGTTAACTAGACCTTTTCGCGGGAGCGACACACCTGTTGTTTTAGAGGTGTGTTTGTTCGCCTCGTAGAACATATATTGATCTCACACTTTAGTCTCAACCATCGAGAGAGAAGAGTTTATGCATATGTAAGAGGTTGAAGAAGTCAATAGAGTGCTGAGAGTTATTCTCCCTTATCTCTGTTTTCCGCACTATTGAGTGTGAGTGATCTTGAGTCTACTAGCAATCTCTAACGCATTACATGAATTACTCTCTGATCAGACAGACTCTCTAGCGCAATACAGTCATTTGTTGTGTATCCGTAAAACATGCTCCAAATAACTGTCTTAAAATCATTCGTCTGTCGCGAATACTTTCTTTTCGGCACTCGGATAACGACTACATTTGGTACAGTCTAGCACAATCAAAACTGTATGTATACATATGAAATGACAATCATGGTTTAAACAATTGAGTCTTTGATCTGTGTTCCTAATTGTAATTGACATAATTTTCTAACGTGCTCTAAAACTATTCGTTTTCTTTAACCAAAACCTTGGACTTAAGCTGTTGAGGACTTCTATCTAGAAACGAACAGTTCGCAAATGCGATTAATTAATTGTCTGCACAACCACGAATACATCAAACATTTATCGACTCTCTGTTGACACCTTAATCAGCTGGAGTGTAGTATTGTTGTACTACTCTGATAACATCTCACCTGTAGAACGCATTTCATTTGATTTGATAGAGGCCAGATTGTTGTTCTGAAATTATTAACATTACACACCCCAAACACAAGTAATATTGGTTACTTTCTAATGTCTGTTGACAACCAGAATAACACTCGAAACCATAATTGTACCAAATACATAACTTTCTAATGTTTTCCTTTGTGGGAACGGCATTATTTACTACGCAATATATATTAACCTTGTTGGTATAGTACGACAGTAACATAGGTTGGGCTAGGCTTGCTGACATCCTCATGGGACATATATCCAACATCACATACTACTCTCCTTAAATAAGTTATGTCCTCAAAACTCAAGGCTGAATATAAGACTTTGGCATGACATAATGAAGAATGGATACTCGTGCTCATGCCATCGCCCTCTAAACTCATACAATCAGGTCATCACTCATTTCTAGTATCCAAGATCTTGTGGGGTTCAAATCGAGTCACATTGGATGATTCCTTTGATAGGTCCAATCGACCTTCAAACCAAGGTGATCCCCCTGACACAAACTTTTCTTTAGACAACTTACATGCAAAACTAAGTGTATCTGAGTTCCTTTAATTAAGAAGGTATAGTTGGTAAGCCAAAATTTCAATCTTTTCAAGAATTTGGTATGGTCCTCTATATCAAGTGGACAACTTGTGATGCTTGTCAGTATGCACTACTTTATAATTCTTTTGGTGTTCAAAACTTTGACGTAAGAAGAAAAGATCCGACTCAATTTATATAAGTAAGCTTGCCTCCTTTCAAGTGCAAGAACACTCATTGAACTATCATAGATTTTACAACAATCAGAACCAAATTCAAATTTATGTGCTAATTTTGCTATTCTACTTATACAGAGTAGTTTCTTTGTAGAATAGGGACGTAAAGCATATTAGGATAGGACTTCATTTTTCATGTTGGAAGTGGAGCTTTGCAATACCATCATGGATGACATGGTGAGCACTGTCATCACCTAGTTGAACGTATTTATTGGTGACATTGTTGATATTGTTGGAACCATTCCTTGTGATATGAATGAACTAATATGAATTGTATCAAAAATGCAAAAATAAAAGAAAAATCTTAGTAAGTGACATTCATGCATTAAGATATTTTTGGAATGATTCTTGAAAAGTAACGCATTCAATAACAAAACTACAATATTACACTGATAGAAAGCATTCAAGTGTTGTGCAAACTTCTCAGATCAATTTGAAGATTGATATTACAATACTGAGAAGACCAAAGATATTGTGGATCTGATTGAATGTATGTTTATTCTCATACCCAAATTATCATACAATATGTTCCATTTGATCATTCGACCATTATCATTCTAATCATTCTCATTGATCATCTGACATTATCTCTCACTTAGATTCCATAAATTTTTATAACTAAAGAGCACAAGTTCTTGGAGATTTATGATAGTTGCTAGGTTAATTACTTGATACTAAAGGTGGTATATTGACTTGCCAAGTATTGACTTAGACTTATTATACCTTGTACAAGCATCTAAAGACATTTGACATAGACGTTGAGGGTCATATGTGAGTTTCATCGTTGGTCCGTCAAATTAAATCTAGTGTGTTTCGGTAGTTTGTCTTCTATTCATTTCTTGTAGACGGTCTCAAGGTAAGGGCAAAAAGGAGAAAGGCTCACAAGAGAAAGAGCTCCATTTTGAGTGGCACCATAAAAATGTCGATCGACATTTTTGTTGATTGGTCAAAGCTCAACATTGTCCTTTCCAGCAAATGGGCTTTTTACACTTGAGTCGGCATTTGTTCAACATTTACACCGATCGGTATTTTTTAGCATTTAGGCCGATTGATATTTTGGGACTTGTATTCTAGTAATTTTCTTAAGTAGGAAAAAATGCCGATCGGAAAATTTCTAGACTTAGGCCTTTAGGCATTTTGCCTACTTATTTCTTTCAACAATTTTTGATTGCTTAAAAATTCCTTTTGGTAACTCAAAATTTTCATTGATCGACGTTGAACGACATTTGTCGCGGTCTATCCAAAACTTATTTTGTATACTATGTTGAATGCTAGGTGTTGAATTATATAAAATTTGAGTTTTTTTTTTCGGTGGGTAGAGTTTTCAAGAACTAGGAAGGAGTTTGGGTTTGGAACTTGTTCATTTCTTCACCGATTTGCAAGCCGACTGATCCAAGAGATCACTAGCTATAGGACGATTTCACAGGGCTTGAAGACAACCAGGAAAGAGGTAAAATAGCAATGATCAACTTATCCATTGCTTTCTTATTTCGACGGCACCACGTGTGCTTAGTTCTAGAATTATCGGGTCGTCTTTCTTTTACGAGCCCTTTGAGTGCTTTTAAGCAACTTTATCTTTGTACTTGTAAGTCAGTTGAATATACAGTCTGTGGAGAGCAATTTTTTTAATGTTGTGCTGAGGTGATTGATTCGGTCGGGTGTTTAAACTGTTTTTTCTTAACTTGGTATCAGAGCCCCTGGTGGCTTGAATCACCGGACAAGAACAGAGAGCTACGAATTCATGACGGTTTGTTGGCTAGGAAGCACAAACTTGAGTTTGTGGAGATTCGTGGAATAGCTCAAAACTGTAAGAAGATTCAGAGGCAGGGGATTGTCAACGGAATCAGAGGGCAAGCAAAAAGTGAAGCTGAAAATCTTCTGAAGGGTTGCTTGGCATGTGATTGGTTTGAATCCAATTGAACACTGTTTGAAGAGCGGTTTGGAGCAAAACATTGCTTGCTATAGGGCAACCTCGGCCAGATAGGAGCTGCTAGTGAAAGCTTAGGAAAAGCCTGAGTAAAGCCCAATATATCCTTCTCTTCAAAGCTGCTAGGGTTTCAAAGTGCAAAATCGTGGATATCTCCTTGTAGGAGGACTTTTTCAGAGCTATAAGTTCTGAGGAAGGGCGCCCTAGTAAGGAGAATCAACCTGTAAGAGGCCGTGGAAGGCCGTGGATCAGATAGAGAGCTGGATCACGATTAGCAGCTAGAAAACCAGTGAGAAAGCCATAGCCAGGAGAGCTTGGAGAGCGAAGGAGGCAGACAGACCTCGCGTGCGCCCAGTCGCGCAACTACCATAGCGTTTGGAGGGGTCTAGTGCTTGCAAGGAATCCATTTCAGTGTCCACAAGGAACCTTGACCAGCGGATCATGTCTATTGAAGATCTATGATGGAAAATGGAGGAATATAGGCCGCAGGATCAAGGGCCACCGTTGGGATGCATGTGAAAAAGCTTGAAGGGGTCTGAAGTGCAAAGTGTATTGCAGCTTCATTAAAAATTTTCAATCTGAAGAAAAATTGTTGGGTCCCAAGTTTTTGAAGGGTGAAGTTTTTTCACACTGAAGAAACAGTTAAAAAACCCAAATTGCCCTTATTTTCACCTCCTTTAGCCTATTTTGGCCAAACGAAAGGCTATAGCCTCCAAACGAAGGGCACCCTAACTGTACCTGCAAGTACGATACACCAAAACAGAGTGATTGCCATAGAGAAAGGGTTCAAAGCACGCCAGAAGTGATTTCACCACTCCACTGGGCAGGTAGTTGGTAGTTGGTGATGAGAAGCATTTTGGAAAGCGACGCCAGTTTGGCTTTCAATTTGGCAAAAGAGCGGCGAGTGGCCTAGTAAGCCAAAAAATTGCAGGTCATTATTTGTGATTTCTGACATCACGATTGGCTTCGACATACGTTTTATAGAATATAGGTGGAGTTTCAAGTAGTTTGGAGATGGCAAACATCAGTGAGACAATTTTGGGCGATGCAAGCAAACTTGATGGGGCTTCTAACTACAACATCTGGAAATTCAAAATGAGGAGAATTTTGATGGAGAAAGAGTTATGGGAGATTGTGGCAGGTATTGAAATCCGACCAAATACCACTCCAGGTGATATGAGGGCCTTTGATAAAAAGGTGTAGAGAGCATTGTCCTTAATCAATCTTTCAGTGAAAGACCATGTAATCACTCATATAAGTGATGCCACGACGGCTAGGGAAACTTGGGAAGCTCTTAGAATGCAATTTCAAACTTGAAATCCAGCTCGGGCCATGTTCTTGAAGTCGAGATTGAACACAGTAAGGATGGAAGAAAGTGAATCATTGGGATCTTTCTTCACAAGGATAAAGGAGCTGAGAGATCAACTTGTGGCGATTGGAGAACCAATCAGGGATGTTGAATTGGTACATACCACAATGAGAGGTGTCTCAGAAGGGCTACAGATGTCTGTGAGCGGCATTGCTTCGAGGGAGAGATTGTCTACTTTTGAAGACTTCCACGGAATCATGTTGCAGGAAGAGCAGCGTCATGAAGTGGTGAAGTCAAGGAAAACCCCATAGGAGGATCAAGCCTTGCTTGCTAAAGGCAAGCAGAAAGGATGGAAAAGGGTTCCCAAAAAATCCAAGGATGATGATGACGAGGGAGAGTCGTCATCCAAAGAGAAAAAGAAGAAGAAAGACAAATGTTACTATTGCCACAAACCGGGTCATTGGGCACGCGAATGTTACAAGATGAAAGCGAACATAAAGGCAGGAAAAGTGACTCAACAAGGAAACATTGCCAAAGATGATGGAGAAGATGACGAGACAAGTGTCTTCTCATCGGCATTGGCATCCCAAGTTGATGATGGTGCCAGATGGTTCATAGATTTAGGTGCCACAAGGCATATGACCAGGAAACGTGATTGGTTTGAGAAATTCTCACCAATCCATGATGGGGATAAGTTCAGTCAAACCAATGGGAAAGAATGCCAAATACAGGGTGTGGACAATGTACCTGTACAATTTTCTGATGGTAAAATCAAGAACATCCCTAATGTGCTTTATGTTTCTGGACTCAAAAAGAGTTTGCTTTATGTTGGTGTAATGGCAAATCAACATTTTAAGGTTGAATTTGTCAAGGATGGTTGCCTTATGAGGGATATAAACCACAATTATAAAGTGGTGGCGAAGGGTTATAGAGATAGTAACTGTGGCCTTTATAAATTGGATGCTGCAAAACCAGGAGAATATGATTTGGCTATCTCAACAGCATCTCAATCTGAGTTGTGGCACAGAAGACTTGGTCATTTGAACTATGGGAGCTTGAGATTGATGGCGAAGCTGAAGATGGTAATAGGGTTACCGGCATTGCAGAATGATCATCATGCAATATGTGAAAGATGTGTCATGGGAAAGCATCACAGGAAGACATTCAAGAAAGGTGGAGCTGCAAGAGCTAAGAAACCGCTGGAACTTATTCATAGCAACCTGTGTGGCCCAATGAAGACCATGTCATTGGAAAAAGCATATTATTTTATGACTTTCATAGATGATTACTCAAGGAGGACATGGATTTATTTCTTGAAGAAGAAATCTGATGCTTTTGCTCGCTTCAAGGAGTTCAAGACTTTGGTAGAGAACCAACTGGATGCACGCATCAAAGTGCTAAGATCTGATAGAGGGGGCAAATACAAATCTGATGATTTTGAGGACTTTTGCAAGGAACATGGCATCAAAAGACAATTCACACAGTCACACACGTCGCATAGTAATGGTGTAGCTGAAAGGAAAAACAGGACTATTATGGAGAGTGCACGCTCCATGATGAAGCACATAGGCTTGATCGATTCGCTTTGGTCGGAAGCGTGCAGTGCAGCAACATTCTTGCAAAATAGGAGCCCTACATTTGCGGTTCCAAATCTGACTCCTGAAGAAGCATTTACTGGAATAAAGCCAAAAATCGACAAGTTTCGTGTCATTGGATGTAAGGCCTATGTACATGTGCCAAAGGAGGAGCGAAAGAAACTTGATGCCAAAGCAATCAAGTGTATCTTCGTCGGTTATGATGAAAGAATGAAAGCTTACAGATGTTTTGATCTTGTAATGAACAAGATTGACATTAGCAAAGAAGTGATCTTTGATGAAACGCATAGGTATGAAGATGAAGACCATGCAAGTGATGAAAGCATCAAGAGACTTCCCTTAATTTTGGAGGAAGAAGATGAAGAAGATGCTCCACAAGATGATGCACGTGAAGACGAGAGTCAAGAGGGCGAGTATGAAAGAACAACACCTATTCAAGAGCCTAGGGGGAGGTACTTGCCAATAGGAGCAATAAAGGAGAAACCGGTCGGAAGTAAGAGACATTACTTGGACACTCCTTGGGATACATACTCTCCACGTAGTGTATCACCTGAATCTAAGATACCAAAATGGTATGAAAAGATCATGAAGGATGCAAAGTTAAATCAAATAGGATCTAGCACACAAAGTGAAGTGAGAAGACCAACAAGGGAAAGGAAGTCTCCTGATCGTTATCATGTGAACTATGCCCTAATGAGTGACATTTTGAAGTGTCGAGAGCCATCAACCTTTGATGAGGGAAAAGATCACAAAGAGTGGCAAAGGGCAATGGAAGAGGAGATAGAATCCATCCACAGGCATGATACATGGGAGTTGGTTGATCTACCACTTGGAAAGAAACCCATTGACAACAAATGGGTGTTTAGAACAAAGTTTCATGCGGATGGCACAATAGCAAAGTATAAGGCATGCCTAGTAGTGAAGGGTTATGAGCAAAGCAAAGGAATTGACCATGAAGAGACATTTGCTCTGTGGCTAAGTGGACTACGCTACGCCTTATCATTGCCTTAGCATCTCGTTTTGGGTGGAAGATCCATCAAATGGATGTGAAGTCTGCATTTTTGAATGGTGACTTAGAGGAAGAAGTTTACATGGTCCAACCGTAGGGCTTTATGGCAAAAGGGCAAGAACTGAAGGTATGTAAACTACACAAAGCACTTTATGGCCTTAAGCAAGCGCCACGTGCATGGTATGGACGCATTGACAGTTACTTTCTTTCACATGGATTTGTAAGAACAAATTCAGATCCAAATCTTTATGTTCTTATAAATGATGACAGCATTGCCTTGAGTGTACTTTATGTTGACGATATCATTATCACTGGCAATGATGAGGATCTCACTCGTTCTATCAAAGCCAACTTGTGCAAGCAATTTGAGATGACAGATTTAGATCTTATGCACTATTGCTTGGGTGTCGAAGTATGGCAAACTAGCAGTGATATCATGTTATGTCAATACAAGTATGTAGGCGAGATATTGGAGAGATTTCACATGACAGAGTGCAAACCTTCCATCACCCCTTGCGAAGCTGGTAAGACATTATCTCGTTTTGATGATAGTGCACATGTTGATGCTACACTATTTCGTCAACTAGTTGGAAGTTTAATATATCTTATGACTACATGTCCTGATATCTGCTATGCTATAAGCTTGATTAGCCAATTCATGTCATCACCCACTATGGACCATTGGAAAGATGCAAAAAGGATTTTGAGGTATGTGAAAGGTACACCTAACCTTAGCCTAATCTACAAAAGACAAAGTGTTTTACCTAAGTTGCAGGGTTATGTTGACGCTGATTGGACATGAAGTATAGATGATAGAATGTCAACAACAGGTTATGCCTTAAATTTTGGTAGCGGTTGTTTTTCATGGTCTAGCAAGAAGCAAGATACTATTTCTCTTTCTTCTATAGAAGCCGAATATAAAGCATTAAGTTCTGCTACCCAGGAAGCTGTTTGGCTACATAAGTTGTTATGTGAGATTGGCATGAAGCAGGTACACCCTACTGTTATTTTTTGTGACAGTCAAAGTGGAATACAAGGACAAAACATATTGAGGTAAAATATCACTTTGTGCGTGAGAAGCTACAATCTGAAAATATAAGTATTGTACACTGTTCTACGTTGTTACAAGTTGCTGATATATTTATGAAAGCTTTAAGTAAAGAAAAGTTTGAGACTTTTAGAGCCAAACTTGTCTTGGATCTGGTTATATAAAAAGCCTTCACTTGTAATACTATCATGGAGGTATGTTCCATGAATAGAGTAAACTCTAAATTAAAGAGAGACGTTGATCATTGAGGGAGAGAGTTAAAATAACAATGATCAACTTATACAATGCTTTCTTATTTCGACGGCACCACGTGTGCTTAGTTCTAGAATAATCGGGCCGTCTTTCTTTTACGAGCCCTTTGAATGCTTTTAAAAAACTTTATCTTTGTACTTGTAAGTCAGTTGAATATACAATCTGTGGAGAGCAATTCTGTTGTCTTGTCTTGTTGCACTTGATGTTGTGTTGAGGTGATGATTGATCCGGTCGAGTGTTTAAACTGTTCTTTCTTAACTTAAAGATGTTGTGTAATGCTGGTTCTTGTCAAAAAAAGACATAGAAACTCCAAGCAAGGGCTTGTAACTGGAAAAAACACCAATCTCTCCCAAAAGATACATCTTTTGAATGTTGTAAATTCATACAATAGGGTGCTTAAGAATTTAAAAGATATTCCAACCAACCGTGCTTGTTGGCCATGGATAGACCAGTGAGTAGGAGTTTGCTTCAAGCGGCTGCCATAGCCAAAAACTTGGAAGGAGGAGCAAAACCTAAGTAAAGAGGAGAGAGAGACGCGACGATGCATGGCCAACTAGTGAATCTAGCTAGTGGCCTGAGGTGTCTAGTGTATTGTAGAGCAAGTGGTGGCACTCAAACTTGTAGATGACTACCAGATCAAGATTGCTAAAGATCGATGGTTGATGATGAAAGGATCTATGTTGTTGGCCAACTTATAACCATCAGATTTGCAAAGATCCACTCTAAATTTCAATGAAAGGGCCCGAAGTGTATGACACGCTTCAATTTTTTAAAAAAATCTCAAAATGAAATAGGAGTTGGGGAGTGACAGTTGATACTTTGGCAAGTGATCAAGTGAACTGCATGGTTATATGCACAATGGTCTCTAGGTTGGCATCACATGTTGTTGTTTTTATCCACCATTATTTGGTAATCAGGATACAAGTTTGTTGGTTAGATCTAGTTGGAGTCTAGTTGCACTACAAGTGGACAGATTCTTGGGGAGCTATCAGTGGGTGGATACTTAGTGATTAGATGGTATATGGTACAAGGTTCTATTGGAGCTATCCTACCTGATATGCTACAGGATCGTGGGTGAGTTGATCATCATGATGGTTGGATCTAGTTTGCATTTGCTTTGCTTTGGTTGATATGATGGATATAGTGGCGAGATAGGCTCCTTTGTAGGAGGCCTATGTACTGGTCAAACATGGGAAGTTGAGCCTATATGTGGGTTGGATCAGAGTTGACAACATCAAACATGGGAAGTTGAACCTACATGGGATGTAGGAGAGGCAAATCATCATCAGTATCTCTAAGAGACCGGCGAGCTACTCAGGTATAGCCTATGGTGAGATTTGTGTATATTAATTCATTGAGTCCTTGGTAGACTCTTGTGCTTGGAGCATGGGGAATGGATGGGGATCAGCTTTTCGGGACTTATTGGACAAGATGTTAGGGCAAAGTGACTTGGAGCATGGCTTTGTTTGGGAGATACATCAGAGATGAGGCTTGGAGCGCTCCTTGGATCGATGGTTGATCTCAGATGATGTATGGCGACATCTAGTTGGATATGCTTGGACGTGAGGATATCCTAGTTACAGGCATGAGGCCATTATTGAGGACCTGATTTGGTAACCAATGGTGTAGTAACGGATCTATAGGTGGCACATGTGTTGGTACGACATGGTAGCACTTATGGGCATGCCCTTCTCCTGTTGTTCGTGCATTAGCTGCCTTCTGCCCATTGGATAGTGCCTTCATGCTGCAGGCCTTCGCCTTTTGCTTAAAGACCCTTTTTAAGATTTTAAGGGCAATGTCATCTTTTTAGGGGCACCTTCGCTGTTTCAAGGGCACATAAGAGCACCTTCGCTTTTTTCTGAAAAAGGCAAAAGCCCGAAGGTAGGCCTGCAAATATTTTTAAGGCATTTGAGAGACAATGTTGCCTTTTTCCAAAGGGCGAAAAATGCAAAGGTTGGGCCAGAAAATTTTTCTAAGGCATTGGAGACATTGTGTCACATTTTTTTCGAAGGGTGAAAAATGCAAAGGTTGGGCCAGAAAATTTTTCCAAGGCATTGGAGACAGTGTGTCTCTTTTTTTGCAAAAATGCGAAAAACGCGATAGTGTCGACAAATGTTGCCAGAATTATTTTCTTAGTGTTTTAGGCCTAGGGATGAATTTTTCTCATGACCCAAAAATGCGAACTGTGTGACAAAACAATTCAAAAATGCACACTGTGTGAAACATAGTTCAAAATGCACAGTTGCTAAAAACAGCAAAGAAAAAAACTAAGGAAAAATGCTAAGGCTTTGAAAGATAGGAACTAGTAGTTTCTTCAGCTCCCTCTCAAAGCTGGTATTTTTCTGATTTCTAAGCTTGCACGCTCCTTCTCAAAAATTGTCTTGTCAAGAGACTTCGTAAATATATTAGCCACCATCTGCTTCGTTGGAATAAACTCGATCTTCAGCTTGTCTTTTTCTCAACCAGATCTCTTATCAGATGATATCTGATAGCAATGTGTTTCGTTCTGGAATGAAACACTGGATCCTTCGTCAGATGAATGGCAGATGTATTATCCATGAATAGTAGCAGCGGCTTGTTGGAGTTCTCTCCCAGTCCGTCAAGGAACCGCTTGAGCCATGCAAGCTCGTTCGCCATCTTGGCTGCTGCAACATATTCAGCTTTGTAGGATGTTTGTGCAGTTGTTGAAAATGAAAAATCATATATCTTGACTATAGGCTTGTCACGAAGTTTTTTCTATGTGAGGTTGTTGTTTCATATTGTAAATGCCAAATTTGGCCTAGAAGGAGCTCGAGCTACATGGGTTCTTGTTATGTCCATGACCAGTACATAAGACACAGTATACTCCTAGTCTTGGATACACGGTACTCCAGTGAAACAAGCTGTTAAAATTCAACTCCAATACTTGCTTTATCAAGAAAGATGATGAGATCCTAGCTAATGGATCTAGATATGGTGGTATCTTCAAGTTGAATTCTTCTGAGACTGCAAAATTTTGTGAAATTGCTCTTATGTCTAAGGAGGAGTTATGGCATAAGTCTATGCTTTCTATGATCAAGAATGATAAGGCTATTGGCCTTCCAAGATCACTTTCCAAAGATATCAAGCCTTGTGAGGCTTTTGCTATTGCAAAATCACATAGAAATCCATATCAAAAGTCTTTTATTAAGACTTCTCATCCTTTGGAATTAATTTACTCGGATGTTCATTTTTCTTCCTCAAAAAGTATTGGTGATGCAACTTGTTTTGTTACCTCCATTGATGATTTTACAAGATATACTTGGTTGTACTTACTTTCTTCAAAAGCTATGGTATTTGATTACTTCCTAGTCTTCAAAGCTTATGTTGAGAAACATTTTTCTTTCAAAGTTAAAGCTTTAAGATGTGATGGAGGAGGTGAATACATCTCCAACAAGTTCTATGATTATTGTGAGGTTCAAGGGATTAAGAGAGAGTTTTCTTGTGCTTATTCTCCATCTCAAAATGGAGTTGCTGAATGATAGGAGAATCCTTTTGAGAATCTTTGATCTCAGCCTCCTCAAAGATGAATTTTTGATTCTCATGTCATCCCTACTCTCAATTGTAACTGAGGTAGAGGGAACATAGATTCTGTAAGCCTTCTTGTTGGATGAGTATCCAACCATGATCCCTTTGACTGAATTTGAATCATCTCTTTTCCTTGTTTCCAAGGGTACATGAACAAAGGAAGCACATCCAAAAACTCTAAGGTGATCAACCTTAGGTTTCTTCTTAAACAAGACTTCGTATGGTGATCTTCCTACAAGTGCATTGTGAGGTAATCTATTGCACAAATAGTTTCTTCTTCCCAATATTCAATAGGCAAAGAAGCTTCAACTCGGATTTCTTTATCACATTCACATAGAGATCGATTCATTCGTGTTGGTTTGCATGAGTGTGTGTGGGCTTGCATGTTACCTTGTCAAGGGGGTCTAGATCTGAGTCGGAGTTGTATGTGTTTATGCATTTGCTACATCAAAAACAAAATAGTCATTTGATATGCTCTTTGACTTGTCATTATGTCTACTAGTTGTCTATCTGGTGAGGGTATAATGGTGGCAGTAAGATTTCCACAGGTTGAGCCTCAGTCGCTCACTTATGTCAGCTTTCAGTTTTGTGCTTGTAAGTGTCTGATAGGACGTCAGCCTATCTAGATGGAGGATGTAAGTCTCGTGGTGGCAGTGGGATCTCCTTAGTTTGATCCATGTCGCTCATGTGGTACACTTGTGTTTCAAGTTGGATGGGGATGAGTCAGTTGGTTGAGAGTGTGATAGACTCTCTATGTGAGCATCGTGTGTGCATGATACTTTGTGAGTGAAACCTGGTGGTTTGTTGGTGACAGGTGTGCTTGAGTGAGTCAAGTACAGGGTAGCAGGACATGCACAACATCTTTTGGATACTCCAGACATTGCTACAGTTTGTATTTCTTTACTCTTATCACATTTGAGCTTAAGGGAGAGAGTTAAAAATCAGAGTTAATTTGATATACATTTTATAAACTTCAAATGTGATATTGTATTTAGTATACATTTAATTAGATTTACTGTATTTGCATTAGGGGATATTAGAACTCAAAATGGGCCCTTTGTCAAGATGTTGTTTTTGACTTCGCACACTTTCAATGCTTATGTGTCCCAATGAATGGTGTTCATCTGTGACGAACTGTAACAATAGTTGACGGACGGAAATTATATTTAACTTTCCTGTCCAAATTTTTGTAATTTTCAAGTACCCCGCCGGTCTGAACAAACAATTGTGATTGGACCACAGTTACTGCCCAAATACTCTTATGATGCCCATCATTGTACACTCGAGGTTGATTTGACGTCAATAGTCATAAATTGTAGTTAACTAATCCTTGTAGTTTAGGAACTTCTTGTCATTCATAGGTATACCTCTCATTTTCTTCATTCTATCTCTTATTTTGGATTTTCATTCTTAAGTTTACCTCTCAATCTCTACATTCTCTCCGTTCTCAGCTTGCGTACACATATTTTCGACTAATGGCTACACATAATCGGAGACCAAGAAAAACCATTGATGCAATAAATATTTGCAATGAAAAAAATGCAGAAGATCAATGGATACCAAGAATATATAAAAATATCAATGGATCTTGATGCATTCCTCTGCAAAAGGCTTATTTTGAAAAAGAAAAAGATCCAAAAACATATATAGAAGCTCTTGGAAAGGCAGGATGATGGATTTTAAAGTATCATCTACCGGTCAATCTATCACATAAGTTTTAGTTCAGCATGTTTTATCTTCACACTGAACTCAATATTCATGATTTGAATCCAAATGATAAAAGAAAATGCAATTGTAAGTTTCCAGATTCAATTTCTTTAGAGTTAGCATTTTCTTAAAATTATATATTTCTTGTGATGTTTTTGTTGGTTTTGCAGATTTGTATCCATCAAATTTCGTTGAATGGCAAACAGTTCAATCGATTGTAGAAATAATCGATGTCATACATTCGGATATCGGTATTTTGCAATACAAAGGTCGTTCTGCAAAATCACTTTTAGAGTCAAAAGTTTTCTATTATGATCACACCTATTTTCTTGATAAAAATGGTTTAGTTGGTAGATTAGAGCCATATCCTCTACCAGATTTTTCGAGTGAGAATTGGATTTCTCCCGATGCAGCAATTTCAGAAAGTTTTCGATCTATGTTATATATTGATATTCAAAGTATATTAAAATGTAGCACTGGACCAAATAATAATAGATTAAGTTGGTATCTACCTTTTACTATTTTTGTTGATTTTTTTTTCCAAATGCAATGTTCGGAGAACGAAAACAATGTGATATATTTCTATAAAAAATTTATGTACATGTGTTTCATCCACATCAAGTGAGATGAACTTTTTATCATTATCAACTATCTATGATCTCTAAATCCATTTCTCCAGTTGGAAGTAGCTTGGGTGGAGAACACTTTGCCACTGCAACTGGATATGAATTTTCGATCACAAGCTTTATGGTCTCCTGCCTGAAGTGCATTATCTCCATTGGGGAGACCTTCGGACATTTAAACTGAAAAAAATATAAACACAATTAAATGTTATTAATCAAAAATAGTTATTAGGAATTTAATCATGAAAAGGAAAACAAAAACACAATTAAATGTTATTAATCGAAGATTATCTCTTCTAGATTAGGAAGTTCATCTTGTAGTGCAAGCCAGTTGAAAAAAGTGTTTGGCATTGCATATTATATACCAACCACAGTTGATAGAATCAACCTGCTGGGAGGACTGCAGTATCCAATATAAACAAAAGTTAGTAATAAAATTTTAACATTATGAAATATCGGATCAACGCGCAGGATGTTATAATAAAATTTTCAACAGAATGAGTACGCGTCGAACCGATATCCAAAAAATATTATTTGAATATCGGATCAGCACGCACGATATAAAAATAAACCAAACAACAACTACAAGGGCCCGTCGAACCGATATTGATAAATTTTTACCTCTGCATCAACCATTTTCAGTTTCGTATATGCTATTACATTTGGTACTGGAAAGAGCTCCAGTATTTTTTGGATATGGCTCTTGGCAATTTTGTGTGTGTGTGTGTATAATAGAGTTCATCTTTAAACAAATTGGATTATACACACCCTCATCATTGACATATAAGGACAATACATATAAGCTCCAATGATCACTGCAATCAGAAAACAATAAATTTATGAGAATCAATGTGAAATCAAAATTCATATGAAAAATTCAATTTAATAAAATCTAAAAAAATACACTTACTTTGTTGTGTATGGGAGCACGAGAATTGGAGTCCCCAGTCTGACGTATTGGAGCATATCACTGTGCAGAATTTTGAAATCAAGGAAATCAAATGCAGCCATGAATTTAAGGGGAAACAATGCTACATCTATAAACAATGGGGTTTGGAAAAACTCCATCTAGTACTAAATTGTCCCACCTCCTGCATTGTCATCTAGCATTTTATCCCTACTTTCTAATTCACCTGTATCTAATTTTGAAAGGGGAAGACCAGCATTCGTCTTCGGCATCTTAAAACTGTATCGAGGACCTAAAGCTGTAAGATATGTATTTAACAATTGTTCATACTGTACATATTGAGGACTATTTACAAAGGCAAGTGTAGGGGGTGACAGAAGTAATACAGATAAACCACAAAAAGAATCGTCATTCAAAATTGATTCTACCTTTAAATTTACAAAATCATCTAAATCATTTCCTAGAACAGGAGATGGGGAAATAATATTTGTGGGGTTAGAAGGAGACTGAGATTTTGAAGGAGGAGGAGATTTATTAGGAGAAGAAGACTTAGCAAGAGAAGATAAAGATGGAGTTGTTGGAGGAGAAGAAGGAGACTTGGGAGGAGATTGCCTAGCAGATAGAATCTCAACCAGAGGAGATGGCTTTGAAAAATCCCTCGCTTTATTAGGAGGGTCATGAGACCTCCTTTTCTTTGAAACACTCCTGCTCTGTACTCGAAAAACAAGCCGGGATGGTTGAAAGTGCTTTCGTTTTCTCTTCTTTGAATCGTGTTTTGGAGGAGAGGAAGGAGCAGGTCTAAAGTCTCTGCAAATTTGTCATATGTGTCCCATAGCCTGAACACAATGTTGAAATCCTTGGACATGATGGTCACCCTCTTGGCATGGATAGCTGCAACAATAGTATCTGAAAAAAATTTCATTTGGAAATCCTCATATGCAGTGTGCAGCGCCTCTATTGCCGTTACAGTCCATCTCACATCTGTAGATAGACTTCTTGTAACCTGTCTGATGGATCTCTGTATGTGAGCTTTCAGAATCAAAAGATTATTGGTCTTCTGTAGCTTCCGAATATCCTTGAGCCAAGGTGGGTCTCTTCTTCTGCCCCTTGACTTAGGAGGAGGTGGTGGCGGACGAGGCGATGGTGGTGCATTTCCTTGACCCCCTCCCGTGATTGGGATTCCACTAGGGTGCACTCGTGTTGTTTGCTTAGTCTGCACCATTAGTGTCCAATATCAGATCAGCGCGTGAAGAAGAAGAACTCAGGATCAGAAGTCAGGTCGAATCGATATCTAAATTTAACCAAATCGATAGCTGGTAGCGGATGGGTGTGCACGAGTAAAAGTGGAATGTAGGAAGGTTGCTTTGAACGAGCTGAATTGATATTGCATGGAAGTAGAGAACAGTAAAAACTTTAAGCAAAAATTTTTCAGCGTCGTCCATCTGTATATATAGAGAAAATCTGAAATGATTGCATACATGGTGGTTTGGATGTCCGAGGCTCGGATTACGCTGATAATTACTTTGAGATATTCAGAGGCTTGTCAATCAAATCAAACCAAATATCCATCTTTCATCAAAATGATTAGTCGATAATAACGACCCCAATTAATTTCTACAAAAGTATGGTCACATCTACAATTTATTGCTGAAATTGACAAGATTAAGCTATAAATATCTGACCTTTTTTTATATCCAATCATTATAATTTCGAAAAATTGCAAAGGCCATTATTTCACCCAATAGCAAATCGACGCGCATATACTGCATGTGTAAAGCAGAGGTGCTATTCTCGTGCATTGAACCGATATTGGACAGAATATGAATGATCAGAGCTTGACTCGATAGATTCTACATATCTTTGGACAGTATGAAGGTTGGAGAAATAGGGTTTGTGAGTGGAGAAACGAAAATAGCCCAAAAAGAAAACGAACACAAAAAAAGAAGCAAGCTCGAATCTCAAACGAGAAATGAACTCGAAACTCGAATGAGAAATGAATTCGAACAAAACGTGGTCATGCGCAGCATAATGAGCTCTATTACTCTTTCCCTAAGCATGACTACGCCTATTAGAAATGAATAGAACGTTAGTGATAGAAATCATGGTCATTCTGATTACGTAGCCAAACATTAACAAAACATGAAAATAATAATTTGTCGTGAACAGCAAGACAAATTAATTGTTGCAAATGATTCTCAAAGAGTTAGACTGAGCTAGACTGATAATTAGTCACGAAAGGCAAGACTAAATATTAGTTGTCAATATCTAGAGTAACAATAATTCGCTAAGAGTAGATTACCAGATTGAGCAACAAGAAAGTCAGACGTAATGAAGAAAAAACATAGCAATATCGACACAAATCTGAATGCAGAACAATAGAGATGTTATCAGATTAAGTATAGCAAAATACACATGTTAATAATGTTGTGGAGCACAAGACAATAGCGGACAAAACCGCGTGCTCTACAAAGCTAATTCAATTTGTAAAAGGAATGAACCTATTTTTGATAATAAAGAATCAATGTGCAAGGCATCTACTTCGTCTATCTCTGATAAGCTTCTATTGCTATTATCTTACACATACACTTGTTAATGCCACTGAATATGCAAATGGTATTCAATATATATACAATTTACAGGTGTGCAGATGAAGAAAGTACAAAGTGGATGTGTTGTCTATAAGAGATCGTGGGTGGTTGTTGTCGTTGTAAAATCTGTTAGCACAGTTGCATGGAATGAGCGTGAAAAGGCAGCGACGTTAGCCTTTGCTAAAATGAACGTTGGTGGAGATGTGAAAAATGTGTCACTCTGATGCCTTAGGATTTGATTTACAGGGTGCCTTCACTTTTCCTAGGACACCTTCAGCATTTTGTAAGGTAGTGTCGTCTTTTTCGCCTGTGACAAATCACGTGTAAAAACACAGTGTCGCGTTTTTTGTCTTTCTTTCGCCTGTGAGAATTTACTTCTATTTATGCAAACAATCACGTTTTATTCGTCTGTCTTATTTTACATGTAAATATGCAGACTGTGAACAACAGGAATAAAAATGCAGCATGAATGGAGGCAGATTAAAATGGGATTTAGGAGAGTAGAGGAGATAAATCCAACACCCCCCTTCCCCTTAATCTGGATCCGTGAATGCCTTGATCTTCAAACTAAGCAATGCACAAAATTTGTTGTGTGCATTAACACTTAATGCTTTTGTGAATATATCTGCAACCTTGTCCTGCGTTCTGCAGTACATTAAGCTCACCTCCTTGTTGAGAACCTTGCCCCTGATGTAGTGATATCTGATTTCAATGTACTTACTCCTAGAGTGAAATCTAGGGTTGGATTATAAGGCAATAGCACTTTGATTATCACAGAATAAAATTGTAGGGTTGTATTAATACTAATTAACGTCTGACAGTAAATTTTTCAACCAAAATGATTTTTTAATAGATTGAGAAGCAGCAATGTATTCTGCTTCTGTAGAAGAAAGTGCAATAGAGGTTTGCTTACGATTGTTCCATGAGATAGGACCGTCGTTGAAGAAGAATATAAATCCAAATGTGGACTTACGATTGTCTACATCCCCTTCCCAGCTTGCATCAGCATATCCACTGAGCTGATGAAGATTGTCGTTGCTGACATCTCCATAGCAGATGCACTGGTCCATGGTAGCTCGAATATATCTCATGACTCTTATGAGAGCCTTCCAATGGGTAATGCCAAGATTAGCCATATATTGGCTGAGTGAGCTTATTGCAAAAGAGATATCTGGTCTTGTACAAACCATTGCATACATGAGAGATCCAAGTATCGATCGATAAGGATACTTTCTCATCTGCTTCTCTTCCTGTTTGGTTTGGGGACATTGGTCCTTTGACAAATACAGGCCTAGATCCATCAGGTAGTGAGCTAATTTACAATTGATTAGATTGTATATGTTAAAAACATTGTGAATATATTTCTGTTGAGTGATGTAAATCAGTCGTCTCGCTCTGTCTCTATGGATCTCTGAATGTCCAAACAGAAGTGAGCTTCATCCAAATCAGTCATGTCAAACTCTGAAAACAGCATTTGCTTAGAATCCTTGACCAAATTGGTACCAATTGTTGCTGAAGAGCAACATATCATCCACGTATAAGGTGATGATAATGAAGGATTGTTGCATGGACTTGGAATAGACGTTGCAATCAGCAATGCTTGGTTTGAATCCTTGTTCGATGAAGAATGTGTTGATTCTCTAAAACCAAGCTTTGGTAGACTGTTTCAAGCCGTAAAGTGCTTTGTGGAGTTTACAGACATGATTCTTCATACCTTCCAGAACGTATCCTTCGGGCCAGATCATGTAGATATCTTCTTGTATAACTCCATTCAGATAGGCTGTTTGTACATCAAGTTGATGTACTTCAAGGTTGGCAGCTGTAGCATAAGACATGAGCATTCGGATCGACAAATGTTTGACTACTGGACTGAAAGTCTCGCTGTAGTCAACGTTGGAGATATGAGTGAATCCTCGTGCTACTAGTCTTGCCTTCCTTCAATCAATTGTTCCGTTGGCATTGTATTTGATCTTGAAGATCCATTTGCAATCAATTATATTGCAGCCAATAGGAGCTTCGACTAGTGACCACGTCTGGTTCTTGATCAGAGAGGAGTACTCTCTGTCCATAGCTTTTCTCCATAGATCAGAGTCTGGTTGGCTGAGTGCCTCTTCGACTGTAGTCGGTTCCTATATCAAGAGACATGCAGACTCAGGAGTATACCTTGTGGGCTATGTGCGCACTCGGCTTGATCTTCTGGGAGGATTCAACTGATGAACCACTTTTGGGACTTGTTGCTGGGTAGTAGCAACGTCTTCGTCTGATTCGCTGTCATGAAGTGGGTTGACAATAAACATGTGATGAAGGTGATGAAGGTTCTCCTGGAGCAATATCCTTGTCTTTGATGTCGACGAACTGATCTTCGATAAAGACTGTATCCCAACTATACAAGATTTGCTGGGTATCAGAATCATACAGCTTGTATGTATTATCAGATGAAGTATATCCAATAAAGATGGTCTTGAGACCTTGGAAGTCCAATTTCTTCCTTGTGTCTTTTGGGATCTGCGCGTAGGCAATGCATCCAAACACTCTTAAGTTCTTCACAGAAGGCTTAGAGCCTGTCCACACCTCATGGGGTGTCTTGCTTGAGAGGGCCTTAGTCGAACATTTGTTCTAGACGTAAGCTGCAGTGGAGACAGCTTCGGCCCAAAATCTCTTGGGCAGCGATGCATGCGCTAGCATACATTTGGCTGAGTGGACCAAGATACGATTCTTCCTCTCGACTAAGCCATTAGACTGAGGACTATAAGGAGTGATGAATTGCTTCTCAATGCCTTGGCTTTGGCAGTACTCCTTAAAATCGATAGAGATATATTCTCCACCTGGGTCTGACCTTAGAACCTTGATCGTCCGTCCAGTCTCCTTTTCTGCATGCTCCTTGAAGATTCTGAAGCAGTTGAAGGCTTCAGATTTCTTATTTATAAAGTACACCATAGTCCTTTTGGAAAATTCATCAATCAAATTTATAAAATACTTTGCATCCATCAACGAAGGATTTTTCATCGGGCCACAAATGTCTGAATGTACAATGTCTAACAATCCTCTAGCAATATGTTGATGGCTTGATTTAAATGGTTTCCTAGTCTGTTTACCAACTAGACAGTCTTGACAGACAGGTAACTCGACTTTATCACGAGGATAGTCGAGATTAAGAACAATAGATTGTCTAGACATTTGTTGTACAACATCATGATTCAAGTGACCAAGTCTATAATGCCAAAGTAAACTTTCATTTGCATGAATAGAAGTACTGAGCGCCTTACTAGAGGCAGAAAAGCAATGACTTAATTTATACAAGCATCCATGTCTCTTTCCGAGTGCTAGGATCTTGCCAGTCCTATCAACTACTTTGCACTGATCACATCGAATTCTACTCTATGTCCTAGATCTGTGATTCTGCTTACAAAGAGCAGATTTGTAGACAAATTTGGTACATACAGGACTTTAGAAAGTAGATTAAACTGATCACTTGCAAAGCTTAATCTTACAGTACCTTCAGCTTTAATAGCTTGTGTGCTATTGTTGCCAAGGTGAACATATTTCTTGGTACTATAAGGTGTATAGGACTCAAAATAACCAATGATACTATCTTTAAGCTTGCTTCTTGTTTCAATTCTTGTTCATTTGGCACTTTCTCGAGTACCTGCACATACCCTCAAAGAGAGATCAGTCCTTAAGCCCAGAGGGCTTCTTATTCTTGCTCTGATACTTTAGGTATGTTCGTGTGTACCTACACATACCCTCAAAGAAAGATCAATGTTCATAATACCATCAAAAATGGTTCATAAAATATTCTTAGTTCTATAGGTGTCAATGTCTGTTACTCAATTTCGTTAAAGAAATAAATTCATACAATATCCTAAAAGAATATTGATCATTGATAATTCTATATCATCAAAGTCGATCTGGGTTTGAAGCTGGGAAAGTCTTTATTACTTAGGAGCAATTTGTCTCTACAAATTACATCCCTCCAACGCATAAAGCGTTGTCCTCAACAAAAATTTCTCAACTAAGAGTCTTAAATTTGTTAAAATTTTTTTTTGGATATTCTTGGAAGAATTCTTCTTCCATTCATCTCGCAACCATAATCAAATGCTTCTTAAACTTTCTTTCTTTCAGATTTGATCTAATATGTTAAGATCAGCTTTGGGTGAAGAGTCTTTTCAGTTCCTTGACCTAGCTCAGATATCTTAATCTATGAATTCAGATTTAGCTTACTGAATCTATCTTAGGTCGATCCAATCATTTCATTTTCATCCTGGGTTTTAGAATGCTCAAATACAATTTCATAGTATATTGTTTCATTGGGGATTCAGGAATGACATAGGGTGAACTGGTCTTAAAGTTTTCAGTCCTCATTCCTCCTTAGTATGTTGTCATACTAGTCATGCTTTTACATAATGTCTTAGGAGGTTTAACTTCCTATTCATGATTTCAAAAGATGCTTGAAATATGGGTCCATCTTAATCAAGAAATTATTTCTAAGAAGCAATACTTCTATACTCTAAACATGACCTTCTAGTTCTCCGCAAGTAGGCTTCCAGTGTTTCGTTGTCATTTGGTTCTTCATCATGCCTAGCAGGAGTCTTGGTCTTCTTGATCTTTTCCAAGCATTTCTTGCTTTTTGAAGCACAAGGCCTCTTAAACATCGGGTGGAGCTTTATGTTCTTCCACATGCATAAACATACAAGGTCTTCAAGTCAAGTTCATGACATATTAAACCATAGCTTTGATACCAAGCTGTGAACTCGAGGGTGAAGGCCTGTCCTAAGTTCTTAAGGCCAAAAGATTTAATTGGCTTATCATTCACATAAAGCTAGTCTCGAATCAACTTACTGAAAATCAAATAAGACTTTAAATTAAAACTCGAAAAACATTGCATCACATAGATTCATTCACACAATAGCGGAAGCACTGAGAAGGCAATGGGGACTCCCCCCCCCCCCCCCCCCCCCCCCCCCCCCTCGAAGGATTCTTTTCTTATCATTATGCAAATTCAATTGGCCAATGCCAATTACATATACAATGGATTCCAATAAGGGTCTCAGATGTAGGAAAATCAACTTTCATAAACTTAGTTCATATTCAATGATCTTAATTTCATATCTAGCCTAACAAAAGCATAGAAATTTATTCATAAGTCTTAATCTTTCCGACATGCAATCATGTTGGATCTTAGATTCTTGTCATGCAATCCAAATGGATCTTAGATTCTTGACATGCAATCATAAGTGTTCATAGATTCTTGACATGCAACAGTCATGAAGTGACATGCATGGTCATTTGACAATGCATGGTGTGACATGCAAGCTTCAAATCTGACATGCAAGCTTTAGATCTGACATGCAAGCTCTAGATCTGACATGCATGGACAATAGGCCACCGATGGCATGACATGCAAGCTCTAGATCTGACATGAAAAGACAATAGGTAGGCCCTTTTTTTTCTAGAGGTTGCCCATCCTCAATCATGGTCACTGGCACTTATTTTTTAGAGGTTGCCCATCCTCAATCATGGTGGAAAAAGGTCACTAGGGTGATCAGACCCTAGGCCTTATCTTGTTCTTTATAGACTCCTTTGAGCCTTCATTATAGACTTAGTAATAAGCCTTCTTTATAGACTCTAATGAGCCTTCTTTTATAGACTTTATCAAAAAGCCTTCTTTATATTGTCTTTAAGCTTAGAAAGCTTCTTGTTTCGATTCTTGTTCTTTTGGCACTTTCTCGAGTACCTGCACATACCCTCAAAGAGAGATCAGTCCTTAAGCCCAGAGGGCTTCTTATTCTTGCTCTGATTCTTCAAGTACGTTCATGTGTACCTACACATACCCTCAAAGAAAGGTAATTGTTCATGATACCATCAAACATGGTTCATAAAATATTCTTAGTTCTACAGGTATCAATGTCTGTTACTCAATTTCATTAAAGAAATAAATTCATACAATATCCGAAAAAAATATTGATCATTGATAACTCTATATCATCAAAGTCTATCTGGGTTTGAAGCTGCGAAAGTCTTTTTACTTAGGAGCAATGTGTCTCTACAAATTACAATTACCTACATTTCACTGTTTCATATTAACTAATTTCTAGTGTATGTGATAAAATACGACATTGCTTTAAAAAAATGAAAGTAATAATTTACATTTGACTTTTTTACTATGTTGGGTAATGTATTCCAATATTCAAAAGATTGAAACAATACAAACTCATCGGTAAGCTCGAATTCAAAAATGAAAAACACACAGACATACACACTTTCCTTTCTCTCTCTCTCTCTCTCTCTCTCTCTCTCAGACACACACACACTTTCCCTCAATTACTATCAAACAATATATTTCTATCTTAAATTTAAATTGCAAAACACACACATACTCTCTCTCTCTCTCTCTCTCTCTCTCTCTCTCTCTCTCTCTCTCTCTCTCTCTCTCTCTCTCTCTCTCTCTCTCTCTCTCTCTCTCTCAATACCATCTATTCATCTATCACTCTTAATCCTAAATAAATGCAATAGACTATATATTTATCTATTATCCTAAATTCTAAATCAATGCAAAATGCCAAACACACACACACACACACACACACACACACACACACACACACACACACACACACACACACACACACACGTCTCCTCTCTCTCATAAGTCAATGCAAAATACAAAACACATACGCCTCCTCCTCCTCCTCTCTCTCTCTCTCTCTCTCTCTCTCTCTCTCTCTCTCTCACACACACACACACACACACACACACACACACACACAAATTTCAAATCTTACAATCCATTACTACCAAGCACTATCCTAAATAATTCTAACAATCTATTACAAGAAAAACAATATCTTAAATCATTTTAAATCAATGCAAAATTCAAAACAACACACACTCACACTCACACATACACACACACACACACTCTCTCTAGATCTCTATCTCTCTCTCAAATTACAATCTCAGATTCATTTACCATCAAACACTATATATTCAAACACTTAACACTTAATACTATCTATTCAAACACTTAACACTATCTATTCAGACATTTATATTTCCTCTCTTTACTTTCTTTCATAAAAACAAACAAAACAAACTTTATCTTTAAAAAAAAAAAAACAGGAACTCCAAAAACTCCAAAAGCTTTTAATATCATCAAGCACCAACCGCTAAGCATCAAAAGCATGAACTGATCTTCAAGAATCACAATAATCGATCCGAACTCACCTTCAATGGCTCCAAGCTGCACAAAACAAATCAAGAAGCACTGGATCGCACGAATTCAGAAAAAAAAAACCAGACGTTGGATTCTGACATCCTCCAAACATGTCGAAATCCAACGTTCGTGTCCCGAACTTTAGAAGTCTGTATTGCTGACATGGGCATCGAAATTCGACATCCACGTCGGATGACATGTAATTTTTTTATTAAAATGCCACATCATATCCATGTCAAGATGTCAGATTCCAACATGCACTTTGAAAATTGGTTGTCGTCACAATTTCCTGATCACCAGACTTCTAGTTTTGAATTTTTTGCCTGGATGTCAGTTCCGACGCATCGAATTTTGATGAATTATAAAATTTCTGAAAATTCGTCAAATGTCCACATTGGAATTTGCACGATATATTATTGTGAAAAGAACGGGTATGCATAATTAGTGCGGTAGCCTAGTCGTTATAGAATTTCACAAAATCTGTAAAATGTGTAATATAAAAGATTTATCATTCTCCAAGAGAGAGACAAATATGCTCTTTTGGATTGATAAGTGTACAAAGGATAATGGAATGAGTGAAGAGTGTAATATCCAAAAATGGATATTACAATGACATATCTGATTATCCAAAGATATTGTGTAAATTGGCATCCAAAAATACCAACATGAAACGATTTGGTCAAGGTCTGAAATTGTAGAAGGATAGTTTATCTTCCAGGCAATAGAATGAACAATAAGCAACTATCTATTAGAGACAAGCGAATAGATTCTATAAAACAGAATCTGATCAGCAATTGATTCCTCTTATTGACCACAAGGAATTAGTTCTTATCACTAGGCATATGCTTATCAGCTTCGGCCGGTTCCCTGGTCGGTTCCCTACACACAATCAGTTAGAATTATATCTTCAAAAATGTCGTCTGTAAATCCACATTAGCAACTAAAATTCAATACAAGATGGAGTGTATGCCACAGACAGACGCGTATCATAGACAGCGACAACAAATGCCTAGTGTATTTGAATACTATGCTGCAACAATTAGATAAAAGGAATGCTCAATTTCAGAAAATTGGTTCTCTTCTCTCTATTGATAGCTGAAATCTCTGCATAAATACAAGTGAGCCGGTGTCATTGGACCCTTCGGGAATCAAGGAATGGGAGGATATCCTGATCTGGCCATGAAAGAAAATTATCTCAAGATGAACGACTATTTTCTCGCTACTGTTGGCAAGACAGTTGAACAACTCAATGAAGAAAATGAAGAAAGAGCAAAAGCGATCTTCCTCAGAAAACCAGCTAGTAGGAAAAGAGCCAGAAGAACCTGATCAATGTTTGCGAGCCGCTGCACATTTGAGGAAGGGGATATGTGGAGGCCTATGTTTTCATATTATTCCATTAATTGCTACAAAATTTTAAATTTTTAATATTTGTACATGTAAATATGCGATAGTGCCTAAATTCATGTAAAGGCCTATTTGCATATTAGAAATTTAGAATATTAAATGACTTGCAATGTTTTGGAACGATGTATGTCTGTTTCCAACCGATACTCTAATGGTTGGCGAGTGACACCTAAGCCTTGTGTGTGTCTCTATAAGAAATCAAAAGAGATTGAATCAGACGACTAATGCATCTGAGTCAATCAAAATACACCGAAAAGGTGTTGAAGCAGTGTGCTAAATACTTCTTCAGAGATAGTGAAAAATTTGTTGCACATGAACTTTGAAATCCACCTCAGAAACTTCATGGATGGAGTTCACAAATTCAGTACTGACATCAGACAAGATGATTGAAGGATCCACTTTCAAATTTTCCAACCTACATTGATCCAAATAGGACTAGATTGATGTCAGACGGATTTCTATGCGTGCTTTCCAGGTAATTGAAGAGCTAGATGCAGAAGCCATTGTATCAAATAATTCATGAAAGCTCCGTAGATCGCAACAGATCATGATTGCAAAAATTTTGAGCGCGGGAAAGCATGAAAATGCAAGAAGAAAGTGTCAAAAAGAAAAATAGAAAATAACTTATGATATGCAGTAGCGGTGTAGAGAGGGTGATGACATGTCATGGTGACATAACGTCTGTCATTTTCATTATTAAGGGTGTGCATGAAATGCTAGAAAATTTCTTGAAAAATTGGAGAAAGATGCTAGAAAAGATTCTAAAAAAATTCTCGAAAACGGTCCGCGAAAATTAAAACAAGTTGATTACAATTTGAGTGTTGCAAAAAATTCTCGAAATTTTTTTAAGAATGATTTTGGAAGAATGCTCGAAAGTGGAAGAAAATTTTAAGAAATTTTTTTAGAAAAGATAGGAGAAAAGTCGCGATCAATTCCAAAAAAGATGAAAGAAAATTCGCGATAAATTCCAGAAAAAATACTAGAAAAGAATAAGAATAAAAAAAATTCTAGTCAAAGGTAGTATTTCTTGAGTCTGGATCCATTAATATGTGTAGGTAATAGTTCGTCTTCAAGTGATTGGAGTGGTACAGAACCACTCTCAAACACCTCTATGACTTTATAGTCCAAGCCATCTCATATGGAGTTTTCTGAGGAACTTTTGATGTCGACTATCATAAATCAGCGCAAAGTCATTAGCTTTAAGATCACATTTTTTGATACGACTATCATACTTCTTCTTCCTTTGTTCCTGGATAACCTCCGTTAATTTTTGTGAATTCGCACGAGCTTCAACTAGTTCTTCAATATTGGTCAACCTTTCGTTAATACATTCTTCATCTGTTCGTTGAGCTTAAATACGAAAAGTTGTCACCTCAAATTTAGTAGGCAAAATAGGATGCATACCATATGTAAGAAAATATGGTGTTTGCTTCATCGTGATTTTTTTCTGTGTTGCGATAAGCCCAGAGAACTGATGGTAGTTTTTTATCCCAGTCCGTCGCATGTGCAATAGTAATTTTGTTCAGGACCTTACATAAAATTCCATTAGCTCTCTCTGTCAACCCGTTTGCTTTTAGACTATATGGTGTAGTTTTTCTGTGTTTGATCAGAAAATATGTTGTCAGCAGCCGTATAATGTCATTTAGAAAATGTGTACCACGGTCACTTACTAGTTCAAGTGGACAACCATATCTTGTGATTATAAATTTGAATAAGAACGTCGCGACAGTTTTTGCATCGTTTCGTTTCGTCGCCTCTGCTTCAACGTTCTTTGTAGAATAATCCATTGCAACAAGAATATAACGACATTTAGTATGTCGGGTCACAGGTTTGATCATACCGACAAAGTCAATCCCCCACTTCTCAAATGGTGCAAGAGGAAGGATTTATTGCTTTTGTAGGCTTGCTAGATCTTTGGCATGGATCGCACGAACGAATAAAATTTGATACATCCTTAAACATGGTTGGCCACCAGTATTTGGCGGTCAATATCTTATTAACAATATTCTTTAAAGCAAAGTGTCCTCCAGCATCTTTAGAATGTAAGGCTTGAACAACCTTTTTAATATCTGTTGTTTCGAGACATCTTCATAGTTGATGGTCAGCACCAAGCTTGTACAGGACATTGTTAATAATCGTATAAGGTGCTACCTTATATTGAAAAACTGTCTTTTGCTCCAAATCATAACCATCCGGATATATGTGATCCTTGAGATAAGTAATAATATCAGAATATAACGAATTCGTGGATGAAATTTCAAATAGATTTTCGTCTGGAAATCATCATCAATTGGTTTTTCAACGGGGGTTGAGTCGCGATAGATAATCAACATTCGTATGATATTTTCCTTGGCAAAGTTCTACTTGATAAGTGAATTCCTACAGAAGTAGAACCCATCGAGCAATTCGTCCTAATAGATCTGGTTTATTCACAAGATACTTTAGAGCGAAAAATAAATGCATATCCCAACAAATAATGCCAAAATTTTTTAACAGTGAAAATCATTCCAAGTGCTTCCCTTTCTGTAGCCGAATAATTCTTCTTTAAGGCACTAAGCTGTCGACTCGCATAGTAGATGGGATGATCTTTCTTCAGATCATCCTTCTGGCTCAGGCAGACGCCAATAGCAAATGCAGAAACATCAACATGACTATGAAATAAAATAGCCCAGTTGGGTGGTCTCAGAATAGGAGCATCAATCAACCTTTGCTTAAGTTCTTCGAATGCTTTCTACTGTTCATTTGTCCACAAGTATTCCACTTGTTTCTTGAGTAGATGAGTAAGAGAGACAGCAATAGAAGCATGACTTTGGATAAATCTCCAATAATAGCCGACATGTCCTAAGATATCTCTTAATTCACGTAGATTGGTTGGTGTCTGGAGATTCTTTATAAGCTCGACTTTATTTTTGTCGACTTCTATTCCTTTGTTTGATATTTTGTGTCCAAGTAATATTTCTTCTTTCATACCGAAAAAAACATTTCTCTGGATGAAGGGATAAACAAGCATCTCAACACCATTGCAATATTAGTTTCAGCTTCTGTAAATGTGTCTTTATATCACTATATACACAGAAATCATCAATAAAGATTTCAAGAAAAGTTCTTAGGAAGGCACCGAAAATTAACATCATGATTTGCTGAAAAGTTGCTGGTGCGTTTCCCAAAGGGCGTTTTGTTGTAGGCATAAGTGGCCCAATCCATAGTGAATGTGGTCTTTGAATGATCCTCCTTTCGCACTCCAACCTGATTATAACCAGAGAAACTGTCACAGAAACTGTAACGCTCTTGACCAGCAACATGATCTAGGATGGAATCAGTGAAGGGCAGAGGATGATGATCCTTCCTTGTGACAACATTGAGCTTGCGAAAATCCTGGCATATTCTTATTTTGTCAGTTTTCTTCTTTGGAACAACAATAATGGGTGAAACCCATTCACTGCTTAAGACGGGATAGATAATACCTGTCTTAAGGTGCTTGTTGAGTTTGTCCTTAACCATGAGGGAGTACTTTGGATTGAGATGACTGTCTCTGTCGAACAGGTACAGCGTCTTCTTTAAGATCAATACGGTGCTCTCCAAATTCTACAGGTATACCTTTCAAATTGTCGAGCGACCAGACAAAAACATCTTGATACTTTTGAAAAGATTCTTTAGTCTTCTTTTGAACATTGTTCAGACGTCTCAGAATTCTAGACTTATAACCAATTTCTCTGAACTGGTTCAAAAACACATCTTCAAGTAGTAACCAGGTTCCTACGCGGCCTGGTTCAACTTAACTGTACCATATGCGTGCCTGCTTTCTCAGCAGACCAAGGAAGATTTGCAGTTTATCTACGTCAGTTCCTTTGTTATTTGCATTAGCAATTGACTCAAATTGCGAGACATAGCTATCTGCATCATCGAAAGTATTTCTAGTTCGTGCGGTGGCTAGATCTACTTACGAGTGTAGTATAGGGATGTAGAGATTCGTCCACTTTCTAAGTTTCTACAATAAGCTTAAATGGAAGTACAGAAATAATCAACAAAGATGGGAGCACTAAGGCTTACCCAACTAGTGCCCGAAATGAAAATAAAACTAATTAGAAACAACGATAAAAATCCTTGCTAAGGCAAACCCAACTAGCAAGATTGCTAAACTAAGCAATAAAAGGAGGCAAGAGGAGGCCCAAGCACCTTCCCTCAAGCTATGCACCTTCCAATGGGAACACAAAGAAATAGAATAATAATCTCAATAGAGAGCAATTTAGCACAATCTCAGAGTGTTGTTTACAAGGCAAATACCTCTCCTTTTATGGCAAGGAGGGTCTTCCATAAGTATCTACTAACTTATGGGACTAATCTGTTTCTAGCCTTTCTAGAACTTCTAACTTAGGATTTAGAACTTCAAAGTTTCTTAACTTAGGAAAACTTAAGAAAAAATATTTCCAATCTTAAGTTTTCTAAGTCTAAGTTCTAAATCTAAGTTTAAGCTTTTTATTATTATTTAAGCTTCTACTCATGGGCTTACAAAACACATGCCATGGTTGAAGTTTATCGACAGATACTCATACGTGGACTTACAAAACACATGCCACGAAGTTTTCTTTCTTTATTTTTATTTTCTGTGTTAGCATAGTTGCTAACATTTTCCCCCTCCTTATTGGATTGGTGGTTCCACACCAATCGAAGCCTTTTCGTCCTGGATCTTTTGTGCTTCTTGGAGGCGAGACTGTTACTGTCGGGAGTGGGAGATTGTAGTGCCGATGCCCTCCATCATTTGCCATCGTAGTTTGTTCAAGAAGGGCATGGGTTTGTAACAATGGAGCATACCCTATAGAAAGTTATGGGTTTTCCATAGCTCCGTCATATCAACGTGCAAGGCGGAAGTTAGTGCAGCACGATAATAGAGCCTTGCTACGCTGATATGGTCGTCTTGCATTCGCAGGGATTTATTGATATCAAGGGCGATGGGGGGTATC
The DNA here is from genome assembly GCA_029204225.1 of Diphasiastrum complanatum. NCBI lineage: Eukaryota > Viridiplantae > Streptophyta > Lycopodiopsida > Lycopodiales > Lycopodiaceae > Diphasiastrum > Diphasiastrum complanatum. The sequence continues at coordinate 53,345,630 of CM055099.1, forward strand.
CCTCGATCCCAAAAACCTTTGAGTTATGCCAGAAATGCTACCAGGCCGCAATTATCCGCAAAATATCTGACGTCGCGATCAGGATTGCCATGGTGCTTCTGGTAGAATACTCGGCAGCTGGTGACCATGTCTTCGGCTAAGTTGCCGGTATCGACGCATGTGAGCTTGGGCCAAAATATTCTATTCTTGACCTTGGTGGCAGGAAATGGTTCTCGCCTTGCTACTGGATAGTAATAAGGATTTGTGCACATGTAGGAGGGAGCTTTGATCTACCGTGCCATTGAGGTCTTACTTTGCAGGAAGAGCTGATGACGCCAGAGAGGTTGTGGATCCAGGAGTTGACTGCTTCTTTATGTGTTTGACTTTGGTCCAAATCTAGCAGTATGTAGCCACCTTGCTCTTTTGTTGTTGGATATTTCTTGGCAAACTCCTGATAGGCGCGCAACTCCTTGTTCGGTTCTATGGGTGTGATTCTGTGCCGGATGGTTGGTGCTTCAGAGGCAATCTCATGTTGAATTTGGGGATCAGGTTCAAGAGAGAGAGGAGGCAAGGGGTTAGCTTCAGCAATTCTTTGTGACTCAGGAGAAAATTGTCGTGGAATGAATGGGGGGTTAGTGGTGTCGAGAGGGTTAGAAGCGGTGGAAGGAAAAAGATAATGCTGGGAGCTAGTACGCCCAGAGCCTAACGGATTGGTTGGTGCTTGAGCTCCTTGCCCCAGGGGTTGATCTTCAAATGAGGAGCCTTGAGTTGTAGGAGGAGGCTGTTGGAATCCTACTCAATCTCCACCATCTGGTCCATCAAAGTGGTGTCCCGAATCATGGAATTGGGCGTGCTCTGCATGAATCGACGGTGTCGACTGGATAGCAGCCTTTAAGCGTTATTCCAGGGTGGCTATGTGCTGGTTCAAGGCCTCGACGAAAACAAGGTATGATTGTTATAATTTTGAGTGCTGCTCCATTGTGGCTTTCAACTTTTGGGCCAACGTTTGATAGGCCACCACTGGAATGGCAGTTCCCTCAGGAATAGCTGGTGGTGCGAAGTCGTTGAAGTCCACCAATTCCAATTGTTCCTTCATAGTAGAATGTGCGGCTTGTACATCTGCTATAGCCTCATCCCTTTCGACTTTGAGGTTATCGATGGTATGCTGCATGCTGGATACCTTCAGTTGGAGCTAGTTCTGGAGGTGGAGTAGCATCTACTGTTGTTATAATTTGTGAGGTTTTGAATCTGCAGTTGCTATTGTTTGTTTTCCTCCTCCAGCCTTGTTTTTTCTTTCTAAAGGTCCACCATAGCACCATCATCGAATTTCTGCATAGTATATTGTCCCCCTAGGGTGCCGAATAGATTGTATTGGAGCTCATTCGCCAACCATACCGCTTTTTGGGCTGCAAGGGGTAACTGCTCCCAAGGACCAATGTTAGGGAGGGTGTGTGTGTAGTTAGGATACGACATTGGGTTAAAGGGTAGAAAATCAAGAGCAGGGTTAGATGGAAATGTATGAAAGACAAGTGGAAGTGATTAAGGATTGATGGGTGAAAGAGGTCGAGAGATACTGTGTGGCAGAGATGCATGGATTGGGTTAGTGGTGACGACAATTGATGGAAGTGCGGTTAGTAATTGTAATGCAAAATCATCTACGTTGACTGTGGAGTCAAGTAGGGTGGAGATATGTACAGGTAAGGGCTTTTGTGAAATTGTAGAAGTGAAGTCCATATTGAGAGTTAGTGATGGTGTGGAGGTGGTAGTAAATGGTGGGGGTGGTGGTGGGAGTGTGAGAGCAAGTGAGGGAGAGGCGGTTGCCTGTGTGGACGGAACCACGCCCATAGGATTAGAGCCCGAAGTGCCTACCGCCACTGAGCTGCCTGCTGCTGTCGCTACTGCTTGTCTGCATTGCTGGGCCTAGTGAAATAAGGCTGACTGCTGCTCTAGGACCTCCTTTGGGACTTGAGAGGGTTTAAGGCTCCCTCCGGATTCAGCATACTCCGTCCCGATGTCGCTGGATAGAATGTCGTGAGGGACATCAGCTTCTGTGTTGATCGCCTTCTCTTTCTGCTTTTTAGTAGGTGGGGCTGGTGAGACTGGTTCTGCTGTCGTTGGGGGGTGGCTCACTTTTTTGTGCTTGGATAGAGATCGTCCAGCTCCTTGATGGCAACAGCCACCCTAGACCCCAATTATTTGGTGACCAACATGTGGAGGAGATATCCACATTTGGTAGTTGGTTTTTTGGCTTTCAAAGCTCCGCACAACTTCTCTGCTACCTTCTCAGCCCACTTGTAATTTTGAGTGGGATCGTCCATGGTGAGGGTCAAAGAGAAGAGGTGGCTCGGTGGTATGCGATCCATCTTGGCAGTATGCACTTCGACCATGGTGACAAAGATTTATGAGGTGGCCCATAGATAGGGATCCGTGATGAGGCGTATGGCGATCCCGTCGTTGGTTTGGGCAATGGTTTTGTCATCCTCTGTCAAAAACTTTGTAAGGGGATATGGAATTCCACATGCATAATAGCTTCTTGGCCATATGTTAGCTGGAAAGGGGTTAAGCGTGTAGCTCGCTTCGGGGTGGTGCGATAAGCCCAGAGAGTAGCATGGAGGTTGAGTTCCCAATCAGAGCGGCTGGATTCGACGGTGTGAAAATTAAACATAGGATTTTATTGGTGGATTCCGCTTGGCCATTGCATCATGGATAGTATGGGGAACTTTTGCGATGTACCACAAAATTTTTTAAAAGGAGATTTGCCGTGACAGAGTTAAAGAAATGTGTACCCCTATCACTAATAAACTATAGAGGACATCTGAAACGAACTATAACCTGTTCATATAGAAATTTTGTGGTAGAACGAGCGTCAGCATTGCGAACAGCTCTTGCTTCAGCCCATTTGGTGCAATACTCCGTAGCTACTATGATGTAGCGAGATTGTGTGTGTCGAGCAGCAGGACTAATAGGTCCGATATAATCAATTTCCCATTTCTGGAAAGTTTGGTCAGTGGTTACAGGGTGTAAAGGCATGTAGTCGGTCTTTTGAAAGCGTCTTGTGCGTTGGCAGACATCACAAGCCTTAGTGTAATTGTGCGTATCCATGTTGATCTTCTTCAACTATTTGGATCATATTGTATCCGCTAAAGCCATCTAAGAAGGAGTAAGCCTCATCTCTTGCTAGATTCTCTAAGATGGATTCTCCGAAAGGTAATGGAAAATGATCACGTTCGGTGATGGCGTTAAGTTTCTTAAAGTCGACACAGATTCGGAGTTTTCCATTTTTTTTGGGAACGATGACAATTGGGGAGACCCACTCAGTATGCTCGATTTCATAGATAAATCCTACATCTAAGAGGCGTTGTAATTCTTCTTTGATCTTGGCCTTATAGATGGAATTGCATCTGTATGGACGATTAGCAGTGGGCCTCGCACCTGGTTTAAGCGGGATACGATGCACAACTACTTGGGGTGAAATGCCTGTCATGTCTTTATAGATCCAGACAAAGACATGTCGATATTTTCGTAGGAGCTTTTCAAGCCATCTGCGTTGTTCGCGATTGAGATGAGCTCCGATGTGGACAAGATATTCGTTGATTTCATTTGGCTCACTCAGAGAAAGGGTTATAGTTTGTGTAGGGCCTTCGTAGGGTGAATTACCAGTTGGCTCATGTTGATCTTGGGGTAATTGGATTGTGACATCCTCGATCGTATAGTCCTTAAAGTATGCAGGAACATCATGGGTTGGAGATTCGAGGGGGGCCTTACCTTTCCTTGCCAGGATGGTGATTGGGAATGTTCGAGGGCTGATGTAGGAATAGAGGCAATCTCAGGAACTTCTCTAACAATTGCGAGGTCACCAGGCGGTTGAATTTGAAGCGGGTTTTTCATTTTCTCTTTCATAGTATGACCACGTGGTTGAGGCTTTGGTGGTGGAAAGGTGTGTGGATGAGGGACGGTTGGTACGTCGTGGAGGATCTCGTTCTTTGCTTGTAGTATCCGGCAGTCTTGAATCGCGTGGTTGTTTCTCTTGCAGTATCTGTAGAACAGCTTCTTCTTAGTATGCGGATTTGATTGTTCTTTGTGTTGTGTTGGTTTCTAGTCTTGCTTTGATTGCTTCGGACCTTTCTTCTTCTTTTGCTTAGTCGTGCCTTTGTTGGTGTACAAGGCGTGAGAATCAGCTAAGGAACTAGAGGTTTCATTCCTCCGTGTGTCTTTTTGCAACAACATTGCAATGACTCTTGAAGGAGTCAGCTTTGGATACGTCGTAATGATCATCACCCAACTGTTGTATGAGCTTGGCAAGCTTGTAAGCAGTTGCATTACTATGTCTTAATCATCTAGGACAGATCCGACAGCGGCCATTTGCTTCAGCAGGTTCTTGAACTGGTTGACGTGATTCTGTAGGGAATCACCATTTGCCATTTTGAGGGAGTAAAATTGCTTCCTAAGATGTAGCTTGGAAGCTATATCTCGCACTTCATATAATGTGCTCAAGATGTTCTAGACTTCTTTGGATGTCTGAGCTTCGGACACATGGCCGATTTGAGTATTTGAAATGTTGAGGATGATCAGCACAAATGTCCTTCAGCTTCCATCTGGAGATCGCTGCGTCGTCAGCTTCGGGTTTTCCCTCTGCACCTGTAACAACGTCATACAACTCCTTAGCCATTAGCATGGTTCTCATCTTAAATTTCCACAAATGGTAATTGGCTCCATCAAGCTTGTCCATGATAGGACTGGCTTTCCCTTGGAAATCCATGTGGAAGATTAGTCTAAGTGATAGGAGTAACTATCAGTGACTTAAGTATAAAAATCTGGTGCTAAATTATAGAGCAAGAAGACAATTACTCTATCGGCTAGAAGAGTCTTGTTTCTGTGGAAGCTTATCAGGTTATAGAAATAGCTCTGAAATAAAAACGCTTAAAGAATCAGATTGGCTCTGATACCATGTTGGAAAGAGGTGTGTTGAAAGATAACTAAAAAAGAAACGAACTCGAATGAAAAATATTCGTGCACAGCGGAATAAGCTATCATTCTCTTTCCTCATACATGACTACGCCTATCAATTCCGAACAAAGCAACGTGGGTGGCTGTTGTTGTTGTCAAATCTGATTTCACAGTGCATAGAACAAAGGCCTCGACTTCGGGCTCGACTTCGGGCTTCGCTAAAATTCATGTTGGTGAAAATGCGAAAATTGCAACACTCTGTCTAATGCCTTAGAAAATCATTTGTAAGGTACCTTCGCCTTTCTATAAGGGCACCTTCGGCATTTGTAGGGAAGTGTCGCATTTTTCGCCTGTCATAAATTACGTGTAAAATCACAGTGTCGCATTTTTCGCATTTTTCGCCTGTGGAAATTTACTTGTATTTATGCAGACTGCAGTGACAAACAGTTCAAATATGCAGACTGTGCGACAACACGAGTAAAAATTCAGCAGCATGAATGGAGACATCATTAACATAGGATTTAGGAGAGTAGAGGAGATAAATCCAACAAACTCGAGCAGGGATCACCCGAAGAGAATTGTTGCATAAACGATCATGTGAAGCACAATTCTAAGCCCGGAGCGCTGGGGTGTTAAGGCACAGGGCCACACGTGCTGGGCGTTTGGCCTCGACCCAATGTTTTGGTGCCATGTGGCCCACGAGCGGTGCCCGTCAAAATTTGGCTGCGTGAGTGATTCTTGAGGGCGCGTGCGCTACGCCGCGGTCCCGGGCACCCCGAGCACCCCGGGCAGTGGTGCTAGGCAGCCCAAGTGGGCGCCGCCGGGTATGTTTGGGGATGGCACCGGGCAACATCGGGCAGGCAGACCGGCGTCGGGCACGCCACGCCCAAGCACACACAATCGAGGTAATGGGGAAGATTGCCTATATATTCCCTCTCAGTAATCCCATAAAAACGCTTATGGGATAAATGTTGGTTGCCCAAACACATGGCGCCCAGGCAGCCAATTTTTATAAAAAAAAAAAAAAGTGTGGTGCATGATGCACGGGCCCAAAGCCCCAAAGTGCTCGTTATATGCGAGGAGCCCAGAGCCCGTTCTAACATCAAGAAGCGGCTGGGTGAACCATCATGTGAACAGGCCTTTACTTGGATACAATTTGATGACCAATTCACTTTCAAAGTGAGGTTCTGAAACTCGAGGTTGTAGTTTAAAACGTTGCTTTGACAGGCAGTAAAGACGTCACGTTAACAAAATTTCCATTGCAGTGCCGAGTGGAAGGATGCTCAAACTTCAAACGCAAAAGCCACGCCATTTTTCGGATCAATCAAACGGTGGTGGTAAATTTTGTTGTTCGTGAATGGTTCCTCTTCTATGTGCTTCGATCAATTCTGATAATGATCGTCACTCCTGTACCAGCTTGAGGGGATGGCCTGGTTCATTTGCTCTCGCCATTGATGCAAGAGTCCAAATCTATGTCACGCTTCTTCATAGAACTCTGTGTTTAATCTTATCTGATGAGCGACAGGTAAAAGCCACATCACTTCGTTTTAGAGAGTCTGTTTGACATTGATGGTGTAGATGCTTGCTTCTGAGTTTTTATTGTGATTTGCAACTGTTTACATGGTTGAGAAAGTTGTGCATGAGTTGTTTCTAACCCAAATTTTAATGCTATTTGCGTTTGAGTGACTCGGGCACGCAGGTTTTTCCCTCTAACTTCAGAGGCGCACTTTAAGTTTTGCCTTAAAAAGCGTTGAGAAAGGAGGCTCATAAGCTACTAGGTACAGGCTACAGCAACAGGGCAAGTCGATTTAATTTCCACAAAGCTTTTGCTCCTTGCATGCATATTTGGGAACACATGGCACAAGAACGGAACCACCGAACCAAGTAATATATTCTTCATTACAGTTTTTGAAAATAAGGACGCTTCTGTGTCTAAATTTGACGGGTACTGTCGGTGCTTGTGTTCATAGAGCAGAGCACTGCATGCATTCCGTAGTGACGCTCGGGGGATGAATCTCCAGCTACGAATCAGTCAGTTTCCCTTAGCTTCCTCAGAGGTGCGGGTTTTACATTCATAGCGTCAAGTGTAAGTTCCTTATTGCTTCAATATACCTGTGGCATAGCTTTCCATCGTGTTCACTGTAAAATTCATTTGCACGATTGAAAAACGAGCTACTAGGCATTTGACTTTTTTTATTTTCGCAGGTTTAGTATATATATGAAGCAGATATTGCCGAACCGTGCCTAAGGATGCCACCCAAACTTGACGCAGCTGAAGGTACGATTAAATCAGAACAGTATTTCAGTTAAGTTGATGGTAACCGCTAAGTATATGGATCTTTTCTAAGATTCATATCGTTAACACTACCTAGGAATCGAGCACTCAACGTCACTGCAAAGCAAACTTATTGTCAAGAGCTTGCAGTATGTAAGGGAAGATGAAGAGGAAAAAGAGAGACCAAAGGCGTGCAATTAGCTAGCAAATAACATCAAACAACGGACATACACAAACAATTATTTGCAGACATAGTACATACATATTTATACAAACATGGCACCATCTGTAATAAACACAAGAGCGGATTGTCTATCGTCAAGACTCTCCCACAGTTCACGGTTGACAACGTTGTGCAATTTTGATCACACCAATCAATTCCTTCAAGTGTTTAAATTATTTCAACTATGTTATCGGTCAAAATTGTTGCACTTGATGCCTTATTTCTTGACCTTCTCGTAATGAATTGGTACTGACTGTGATATGCTTTGTTCTCCTGTGAAATTCAGGAGTCCGAAGGAATAAGCAGCCTTGAATGTCGTTGTCCATGGACAGAGGACTTCCATTCTTCCATCCAAGGTCCTCTCAGAAACTTCTGATCGACGTTGCTCCTTGGCTGGTTGGCAGACAACCATGTATTCTATCTCAGTTATCGGTAGTGCAACTGCAGACTGCATGTCACTTTTTGAGCCAACCTGCTCCTTCAAGCAGGAAGACAACCCAAGCTAGATTTCCTGTTGTCCACGTTAAATGCCCAATGTGATTTAGCATAACAAGTTACCATTTCATGTTCATTCTTTCTAAAATCGTCAATCCCTAAACAGGACTTCCGTTGCGATCGCACAAGATCCCCTTTGCTGTCATCCAATAACCTCATCTTTATTGATAGAGACTGGTTCAGCTTACTGCTACAGCTACGTCATTTCAAGTAGCGACCAGCGACCCTACCAAATTTTGGTACTCAATCATTGATGAGAAGAGCAAGAGAAGAGAATCATTGATGAAAAGAGCAAGAGAAGAGAATCCACTGCTTGGATATCAAAATTTGCCACAATGGATCAACTATGTAGCTTGTACAACAAGCTAATTGGGGAGGGGGAAAAGTGATTGGAAAACTATTGGTGATGGATATAAAGTTTTTTGCTTGATTCGCATCAGACAGATCTAACCTATTCGAATGGACAAAATCAGCAAATTGGACTTAGGGTTTCTAGTTTTGCAATTTTTTTTTTTCTAGTTTTCAACCATGAATTTCAGAATTTAGGTTGACTAAGCATCAATTAAGTAACTATATAGTGTGTTTCAAATTTCAAAATTTCAAGTGACTAGATGCCAAAATCAAAATTTTGTTAGAAATAACGTTTTGCATAGGTTACTTTGACCCAAAAGGTCGAGACTTGTGTAACCATGGGTTGCGTTTATTATTTAGACCATGTTAAGTTAGTTTTAGCTAAGTTGGTCCCAATTTTGGTCTAGTAATAACTCGTGGGTCCAAGAAAAGTCTAATTAAGTTAAGGGGCCCTATCTTGACTTTTAAGGGTGCCCTATAATTAGTATCGGGGCTGCTTTTAGGTCGCCCACATCCTTGTAGGTTTATTTTACTTCCATTGGTCCGCTGTTGCCCTATTTTTCAGATTTGCTCCTTTGCAGGAGGGCGCTCATCTACAAGCAATTTTTATCTTCTGATTTGGCTGAAAAATCAGCACCCTTGCTGATTTACAAAGTGAAGATCCGTTTCTTTTTGCTTGTTTTCAGGTGTGGAAGAAGGCAATAATTTTTGGTGATGAACCGATCACATTCCGTATGTATTGTTCACACTTTTTGGCAAGAAAGAAGGGTTCGGAAAAAGCATTGTTGGAGGCTAACCTAATTCTTTGCTTGCTGGTTTTTTGAGTTTGTAATGCAATTTCAGGTTGAAATTTTTAACACACAAGGCTTGTAGGAGGGCGCGTTCCTGCATCCATCTAATGTGTGGTTCCAACACATTCCGGTGCTGATTTTTCAGATTTGATACTTGTTGATTTTTGTATCTTTTAGGGCACATTTAGGGTTTGAAAAAGTTTATCTTCTTGGCTGGTTCTTATGGCAAGAGATTTTGGAGCAATTCGTACTTGTTCGGACGAAGATATGTTGGATGACACCAACTATTCTTCATGGAATTGCAAGCTGAGGTTTGGCATCTACGTGATGATCAAGGTTTTATCGGTAACAAGATTTATCTTATATCATTTGAGATTTTGCAAGACCTCTAAAAGTTCTTGGGAAACACTTTTAAAGATATATCGAATAAAAGATTCATCATCATGCTTTTTCCTCTCTACTTCATCCTCTTTGAAAGTAGAAGAGCAAAGGAATGCAAAGTTTGATCATTGTCTTTCTACAAGTAAAAGTTTGCATCAGAATGTTAGTATGGTAAAGCAATCTTCTTCTCTTGAGCCATTTGTTGCAAATGATGGATGCATGAGTGAAAAACTTTATGAGCAAGCTTCTCAAGTTAATGTTTTGGAAAAGGTTGAAATCAAGCATTCTTTGAAGCCATTTTGTACTAATGGAGGAGGGGAAAAAATCATGTCAATTAGTACTTTGGTTCAAAGTGGTGTGTTGTTGGATTTTTTGGGTGTTCAAAGTGGTAAGCTGCTGGTTTTTTTCTTGAAGATGGTGGACAACATATTCAGCCATGGTTTATTGATCATTTTCAGCCTATGTTACATTGTGAGCATCCTATTATGCATCGGGAATGGCCTGTGGAAGGTTTTTGGATAGCAAGGTCCACATTTGAAACACTTTGGACATCAAAGTGTTGGTGATTTTGTGGCTGTTGGACAGCCTGCTACAGCCTTTTGTTGGTTGTTCGAGTCTTTGCGGGATAGCAAAGCATCTTTTTACCTTGGAGGAAACACACATGCCTCACCAAAATCAGTACCTTATGCTGATTTTCCTGTTTTGATGCTTACTTCTTATGATAACGGTGTTGCCTTACCTAATGTTGGTGGGTAGATCATTGATAGTAAGATTCGGGAGGATGTGATGGTAAAAGAGTATCATACTCTTCTTTATGTTTCTTGTGGTAAAAAGACTTATGAAATCATGTGAGAATCATTGATGGATTGCAAATCCATATTTTGGCTTGTGGCTAGTTTTTTGGTTACCTAGCTACTTTGGATGGAGCATGTTTGTCTTCACTCTTCGACTTGATGCTACCGCACTTCGTATTCTACATCTCTTCTACATCGGGCATTTTTGGGGCTGAGATTTCGGCTACCTCGACTACTTCGAGTTGGAGTTTTTTTTTCTGTTTTGGGCAGCAAGCAACATTTTGCATTTTGTTGCAATTTTTCCATTCTACTTCATGTCATGTTATGTTTTTTACATTATCATTTAAGGAGGGTGTTAGAAATAATAAATGATAATGTTAGTTTCCCATAAGTTACTTTGACCCAAAAGGTCAAGAACCATGGGTTAGGTTTATTATTTAGACCATGTTAAGTTAGTTTTAGCTAAGTTGGACCCAATTTTGGTCTAATAATAACTCGTGGGTCCAAATTAAGTCTAATTATGTTAAGGGGCCCTATCTTTACTTTTGGGGGTGCCCTATAATTAGGGTTTGGAAGAGTCTAGGCCCTTGGAAGGCCTATTTATATGTACTCATTGTTCATTTGTAATTCATTCCCTTTCAAGCATTGCCACTACTTTCTCTCTCCTTGAGGGCGCCTAACCCTTTCCCTCTTCTTTTTCTTCTTCTTCTTTTTTTTCCCCCTCTTCTTCTTTCATATGGAGATTGAATGTTAGAAGGATCTTGGCACTTTGATTTCCTACAAATTCATCATCCTAATCTTTGATTAAATTGACAACAAATTACAATACTTATTACAATTTACAAGTACCCAATAATTGGCAAAAGATAAATCATTATTGCTTTGTTAGAAAGAATGTTGAATGAATATCATTCACCATTACTAGTTTATCCCCAACAAGGAAGAGTTGTCAGGCCCCTTAAAAGGAACTTTGAAAGCAGTTCATTGGAGGGGAGAAAGTAGGAACAGATACAAAAAGCTAATCCAAATAGGATTCTGGTGTGTCATAGCAGTGTGTAGGACACTCGCCTTTTTAGACATCAAGATCTCGTCAAAATTTGTTCTCAATAGCGGATATTAAGCTTTTCATTCATTAGGCAGTATTTTGTGATTTCCTTGTTATTTCTTCATCTTTGCTAGCTTTCATTCAGGGACTTGCTGATGATACTTTACTCTTGACGTTGTACTTGCAGGTGCGTATCTTCTTTTTGTGCTCTTGGCTTCCAAAAATGAGCACAATAGTAGTTTCTTGTTTTGTAGGGCCTTGAACTTTGTTGATGCTAATTTGCTGCTAAAAATCATATTTCGTCCGCAAGTCGTTTGGTTGTTAACCCACCTCAAATTCTGTACCTTGTGACCTACACTCCTTTGGGGGTGGTTGTAAATGGTATGGGAAACTAGGTTTATCATCTTTATCGAAGCTCATACAACTCTTCAGTAGCTCAAAGTTCAAACATCTAGATGAGCGAGATCAGTCGATCTATATGTCCTTGTGCACTATTATGAGATCTAAAGTTGCATTGAACATAGTACATTGGCCTATCTTTCAATGCATAATTTCATCATTCATGCTGAGACAGTCATGTTTCCCAGAGATTTAAATGAGTTGAAGGTTTGTGTCGAAATGTATCTTCTGCAACTGAAAACTGAGTCTGATTTTCAAAATTTCATATTTGCAACTATGGTTAGCAATTTCGGATGTAGGTTCTTGCTAATTCGTTTAGGTAACAATTGTTATAGCATTTGGGTTTTCTATCGTAAAATTTTATTTGTTTTGGTTGTGTAGGAAGAGGGTGGTTGAAACTGACAAGGATATAGGCGTGAGCCTGCAGGACTTTTGCAATCTCAACTCTAAAAGACAACAAACATTTTTAAGTTTTAAGTCAAAGGTGTGGAAATGGCATAAAGTGCTCACTGATTGAGTGCAAAATGGGAGTTTAAAAACAATGAGTTTCGAAGTATATCTTTCAATTTTAGAGCTCATTGTTGGAGCCAAATTCTGTCCTTTCTTTTGTTCTCAGTCGCAATGAAGTACCAAACATTTTCATCTTGGTTCCTCAATCAAGTGCAACATGATATTTTCTGGATTTTTGTCATGTGTAGGGAATATTTTCAGAGCATTAATTTTTTTACTTTTGTGGGAGCAATTGAAAATTTATCTTCTCTTTTTGTTCAATTGACTTTTGATGCTATTGCCGGATATGTAGAAGTTTTATAATATAAACAAAAATTAAGTACAACTCTTAAACAATGGTCATATCCAAGTACAGGTAAAGCCACCGAGTTTTTAGTGTATTGTTTGATCATTTGATCATATAGATGTTCAAGCACAAAAGTTGTGACTACCTGACTGGCATCTCATAACTGTACTTTTTGAATTATCAATTGAAAACCTAGAAACAGAGATATCATGAAGGCATATCTGTCTAGATATGAAGATGCAAAAGGAGGCGTATATGTCATTGTGTTAAAGAGGTTACTAGGAACAAAGTACAAAACCAGAATGAACGTTTTAGCTGGAAGAGGGAATTTGCTGTAGGAGTTGGTTTAAAAGCCCATTGTAGACAAAATCAGAAAAGGACCGAAATAATGCTGAGTAGAAAGTCTTCCTCAATATAGTACAGCATGAAATTTCTTGAATATGACAAAGAAGTTATTAACTTGGACTTTAGACAATGAAATTTTTGTATCCCAAGCTTAAATATCATTTCTAAGGTTAGCGAGAGTGCTCAGCAGAATTAAACCATTGGTTTACATGCTTTCACATCTGGAAATTTTGAGGTGGGTTATATATAATATTGGAAAGACCAAACAATTGACCAAGGTCAATCATTTTCTGGATCAATCAAGGTATTGGCTTTATACTAAGTTCCAAGAATCAGGAAATTGACTTTTCGACCACTCTTGCTTTTTAGTTGTCATTAGACTACATTGTTGCTTTGATTATGGTTGTGTTGCCTTGAAACAAATTACTAGTCTATAACTATGAGAATCTGACTACAGTTTGATGAATGATTTATTGAAGTTCAATTTTGAACCTTCATCTACATCTTTCTTTTAAATGAATTAGGACAATATTCAAGTGATGTTTGATGAATATGAACACTCACAACACACATCCTACTTGTTTATCTTTATGTCTAGTCAAAATAATCTATGAATGATTTTTTTGTTTGTTTTTTGACTAGTAAATATCAACACAATAATAACAAATGTACATAGTTTTCTTGAGAAAAAATCAAGTCCAAAAGCTTAAATTCGGTGAAACCTACTTGAGTAACTCAAGGCAGTTCTCAACACTGACAAAATCACAAAGTGCAAAAGGGCTTCAATAAGAGACAACTTTCAAGGCACATCACATAGGGAGGCCACCACATGTTTATTGTGAAAGTTTCATAAGTTTGTGAAACTATTGGAGAAGATGGTAACTCCTTATTGACAAAATTTCCAGAATTCACACGTGTCGGGAAGATCCACAAGTATGATAGATCTAATTAAGCTTTATGATTAGCACAATAACCTGATTCTAGATTGAATAGCAAGATCTAGTACAGAAGTTATGGCTTAACCACAATCTAGCATGCTAAGCATCAGAGAATGATAGCAATGAATTATAAATGAGCAAAAGTACAAGAAATTAGTGTATTAGCATTAGCCTCAACATGAGTTAGAGAGAGGAAGATAGAAAGATATCAAGCAAAAATTGTGTGGATCCAAAATGGCAAGAGATAGCTACAAAGCTTTGGTTCTTCATAAAACATTATGAGGACAGCTACACATATTTATGGAATTTGAGATAGCTCGAGGTAGAACCACATCCATCCACCTTTTGATGACATCTAAAGTGAAAACTAGAGTCTATGTGACATTTGTCACATCTCATGCATGTATCTCTACCTACTTTACCAAGTGTCCTAGTTCTAACTAGAAATGTACAAATTATCATGCACGTGTCCATTTCATTTTGTGGATGCCTTGCATGTCACTATGGATCACTTACAATTAATGCATGTGAAATGCCACGAGTTTCTACTAGCATATTTTTTGCTATTTCTAAGTCTACAATCTATATGCAAGTTGTAATCATCAAACTAGATATGACAAATTCATATAGCTCGAGTTCTATCTAGGCCAAACTTGGCATTTGCATTTATGGAACAACATACTTGCATGGTACAATGTTTGTAGCAAGCCTAAAGTCAAGATAGATTATTTTTCCATTTCAACACTTATCTCTCTTGCAACTTCATGTGGCTGGAATATGTTTCAATTGAATGTCATTGATGCTTATTGATAGAATTTGTTCCTACTTTATACTGATTGATAGATTTTGATTTATGGAGTTCACGTCACTTTGTTCCTACATAGATCATGGAGTTAAAATAGCAATGATCGACTTATACAGTGCTTTCTTATTTCGACGGCACCACGTGTGCTTAGTTCTAGAGTTATCGGGTCATCTTTCTTTTACGAGCCCTTTGAGTGTTTTTAAGGAACTTATATTTGTATTTACGAAGGAGTCAAATATACAGTTTGAAGAGAGCAATTCTGTATTCTTGTTGCACTTGACGTTGTGTTGTGGTGATTGATCCGGTCGGGTGTTTTTCAATTGTGTTTCATAACTTGGTATCAGAGCCCTTGCTGGTTGGAATCACCAGACAAGAACAGAGAGCTGCGAATTCATGACGATTTGTTGGCTAGGAAGCACAAAACCGAGTCTGTGGAGATTTGTGGAATGGCTCAAAACTATAAAATGGATTCAGAGACAGGGAATTGTTGGTTGAATCAGAAAGCAAGCAAAGTTTGAAGCTGAAAAATTCTTCTAGAGGGTTGCTTGGCGTTTGTGATTGGTTTAAATCCAATCGAATACCATTTGAAGAGCGGTTTGAAGCAGAAGACAACCTACAGTAGGGCGACCTCAGCCAGTTAGGAGCTGCAAAGGAAAGCTCAGGGAAAGCCTGAGTAAAGCTCAATATATTCTTCTCTTCAAAATTGCTAGGGTTTCAAGGGACAAAATCTGAGATATCTCCTTGTAGGAGGACGTTTTCAAAGCTGTGAGAGGTTGTGAATGAGCGCCCTGGTAGCACGATTCAGCAGTAGGGAGGCCGCGACTGGCCGTGGAGAAGGAAGGCAACTTGTTCGATCCATGTGGAGCTTCCATAGCCTATGAAGGAGAGAGAAGAACTCCATCGCTGAGAGAGAGGAGGAGGAGAGGTCGCAGGAACCCTCGCGCGCTCAGTCCTAATCATCAGCTAGCGGCCCAAAGTGTTCAGTGCTTCGAAGGCCTTTGATCAACACACAAAAGCGTTGACAGCCATCCGATCTCAATTTATACAGATCGACGATGGTTATTTTACAACAGGTGGGTCGTTGGATCTAAAGGATCCGTTGGATTGAAGTGAAAAAGTCTGAAGGGGTCTGAAGTGCAAAGTGCATTGCAACTTCATTAAAAATCTTCAAACTGAAAAAATTGTTGGGTCCCAAGTCTTTGAAGTGTGAAGTTTCTTCACACTGAAGAAACAGTTCAAAAACCCAAATTGCCCTTATTTTCACCTCCTTTAGCCTATTTTGGCCAAACGAAAGGCCATAGCCTCCAAACGAAGGGCACCCTGACTGTACCTACAAGTGCGGTACAATAGAGTGATTGTCGTGGAGAAAGTGTTCAAAGTGCGCCAGTATTGATTTCACCATTCCACTGGGCAGGAAGCTGGGAGTTGGTGACGTGAAGCATTTTGAAAAACGATGCTAGTTTGGCTTTCAATTTGGCGAAAGAGCGACAAGTGGCCTGATAAGCTAAAAGTTGTAGGTCATTATTATCGATTTTTGACATCACGGTTGGCTCTAGCATATACTTTATAGCCTACAGGTGAAGTTTTAAGCAGTTCGGAGATGGCAAACATCAATGAGGCAATTTTGGGCGATGCAAGCAAACTTGACGGGGCTTCTAACTACAACATCTGAAAATTCAAAATGAAGAGCATTTTGATGGAGAAAGAGTTGTGGGAAATCGTGGCAGGTATTGAAGTCTGGCTAAATACTCCGGGTGACATAAGAGCCTTTGATAAAAAGGCGCAGAGAGCATTATCCTTGATCAATCTTTCAGTGAAAGACCATGTGATTACTCACATAAGTCATGCCACGACGACTAGGGGAGCTTGGGAAGCTCTTAGAATGCAATTTCAAACTTGCAATCCAGCTCGAGCCATGTTCTTGAAGTCGAGATTGAACACAGTAAGAATGGAAGAAAGTGAATCAGTGGGATCCTTCTTCACCAAGATAAAGGAGCTGAGAGATCAACTTGTGGAGATTGGAAAACCAATCAGAGATATCGAATTGGTACATACCATAATGAGCGGTGTCTCGGAAGGTCTACAAATGTTTGTGAGCGGCATTGCTTCAAGGGAGAGGTTGCCTACTTTTGAAGACTTCCACGGAATCATGTTGCAAGAAGAGCATCGTCGCGAAGTGGTGAAGTCAAGACAAACCCCACAGGAGGATCAAGCCTTACTTGCTAAAGGCAAGCAGAAAGGATGGAAAAGAATTCCGAAGAAACCCAAGGATGATGATGAGGAAGGAGAGTCGTCATCAAAAGGGAAAAAGAAGAAGAAAGAAAAATGTTACTATTGCCAGAAACCGGGTCATTGGGCACGCGAGTGTTATAAGAAGAAAGCAGACATAAAGGCGGGAAAAGTGACTCAACAAGGAAACATTGCTGAAGATGATGGAGAAGATGACGAGACAAGTGTTTTCTCATCAGCATTGGCATCCCAAGTTGATGATGGTGCCAGATGGTTCATAGACTCAGGCGCCACAAGGCATATGACCGAAAAACGTGATTGGTTTGAAAAATTCTCACCAATCCATGATGGGGATAAGGTCACTCAAGCCAATGGAGAGGAATGCCAGATACAGGGTGTGGGCAATGTACCTGTGCAATTTTATGATGGCAAAATTAAAAACATCCCTAATGTACTTTATGTTCGTGGACTCAAAAAGAGTTTGCTTTATGTTGGTGTAATGGCAAATCAACATCTTAAAGTTGAATTTGTCAAGGATGGATGCCTTATGAAGGATACGAACCACAACCACAAAGTGGTGGTGAAGGGTTATAGAGATAGTAAGTGTGGCCTTTATAAATTGGATGCTGCAAAACCAGGTGAATATGGTTTGGTTGTCTCAACAGCATCTCAATCCGAGTTGTGGCACAGAAGACTTGGTCATTTGAACTATGGGAGCTGAGATTGATGGCAAAGCTGAAGATGGTAATAGGGTTACCGGCATTGCAGGATGATCATCATGCAATATGTGAAGGATGCATCATGGGAAAGCATCACAGAGAGACATTCAAGAAAGGTGGAACTGTAAGAGCTAAGAAACTGCTGGAACTAATTCACAGCGACCTGTGCGGCCCAATGAAGACCATGTCGTTGGGGAAAGCATATTATTTTATGACTTTCATAGATGATTACTCTAGGAGGACATGGATTTATTTCTTGAAGAAGAAATTTGATGCTTTTGCTCGCTTCAAGGAGTTCAAGACTTTGGTAGAGGACCAACTGGATGCACGCATCAAAGTGCTAAGATCTGATAGAGGGGGCGAATACAAATCTGATGATTTTGAGGACTTTTGCAAGGAACACGGCATCAAAAGACAATTCACACAGTCACACACGTCACATAGTAATGGTGTAGCTGAAAGGAAAAACAGGACTATTATGGAGAGGGCACGCTCCATGATGAAGCAAATGGGCTTGACCGATTCGCTTTGGTCGGAAGCATGCAGTGCAGCAACGTTCTTGCAAAATAGGAGCCCTACAGTTGCGGTTCCAAATGTGACTCCTGAAGAAGCATTTACTGGAATAAAGCCAAAAATCGACAAGTTTCGTGTCATTGGATGTAAGGCCTATGTACATGTGCCAAAGGAGGAGCGAAAGAAACTTGATGCCAAAGCAATCAAGTGTATCTTCGTCGGTTATGATGAAAGAATGAAAGCTTACAGATGTTTTGATCTTGTAATGAACAAGATTGACATTAGCAAAGAAGTGATCTTTGATGAAACGCATAGGTATGAAGATGAAGACCATGCAAGTGATGAAAGCATCAAGAGACTTCCCTTAATTTTGGAGGAAGAAGATGAAGAAGATGCTCCACAAGATGATGCACGTGAAGACGAGAGTCAAGAGGGCGAGTATGAAAGAACAACACCTATTCAAGAGCCTAGGGGGAGGTACTTGCCAATAGGAGCAATAAAGGAGAAACCGGTCGGAAGTAAGAGACATTACTTGGACACTCCTTGGGATACATACTCTCCACGTAGTGTATCACCTGAATCTAAGATACCAAAATGGTATGAAAAGATCATGAAGGATGCAAAGCTAAATCAAATAGGATCTAGCACACAAAGTGAAGTGAGAAGACCAACAAGGGAAAGGAAGTCTCCTGATCGTTATCATGTGAACTATGCCCTAATGAGTGACATTTTGAAGTGTCGAGAGCCATCAACCTTTGATGAGGGAAAAGATCACAAAGAGTGGCAAAGGGCAATGGAAGACGAGATAGAATCCATCTACAGGCATGATACATGGGAGTTGGTTGATCTACCACTTGGAAAGAAACCCATTGACAACAAATGGGTGTTTAGAACAAAGTTTCATGCGGATGGCACAATAGCAAAGTATAAGGCATGCCTAGTAGTGAAGGGTTATGAGCAAAGCAAAGGAATTGACCATGAAGAGACATTTGCTCTGTGGCTAAGTGGACTACGCCACGCCTTATCATTGCCTTAGCATCTCGTTTTGGGTGGAAGATCCATCAAATGGATGTGAAGTCTGCATTTTTGAATGGTTACTTAGAGGAAGAAGTTTACATGGTCCAACCGTAGGGCTTCATGGCAAAAGGGCAAGAACTGAAGGTATGTAAACTACACAAAGCACTTTATGGCCTTAAGCAAGCGCCACGTGCATGGTATGGACGCATTGACAGTTACTTTCTTTCACATGGATTTGTAAGAACAAATTCAAATCCAAATCTTTATGTTCTTATACATGATGACAGCATTGCCTTGATTGTACTTTATGTTGATGATATCATTATCACTGGCAATGATGAGGATCTCACTCGTTCTATCAAAGCCAACTTGTGCAAGCAATTTGATATCACTTTGTGCGTGAAAAATTACAATCTAAAGACATAAGTATTGTACATTGTTCTACGTTGTTACAAGTTGCTGATATATTTACAAAAGCTTTAAGTAAAGAAAAGTTTGAAACTTTTAGAGCCAAACTTGGCTTAGACCAGGTCATGTAAAAAGCCTTTACTTGTAATGCTATCATGGAGGTATGTTCCATGAATAGAGTATACTCTAAAATAAAAAATGATGTTGATCATTACGGGAGAGAGTTAAAATAGCAATGATCTTTCTTATTTCGACGGCACCACGTGTGCTTAGTTCTAGAGTTATTGGGCCATCTTTCTTTTACGAGACCTTTGAGTGTTTTTAAGGAACTTATCTTTGTACTTACGAAGGAGTCGAATATACAGTTTGAAGAGAGCAATTCTGTACTCTTGTTGCACTTGACGTTATGCTGTGGTGATTGATCTCGTCGGGTGTTTTTCAATTGTGTTTTCTTAACTCATAGTGCATTGTTGATTGATAGTTTATCCCCTGGTTACTTTGCATCAACAAGTTTCATCATGTCCATTTTCTATAATATTTCCTACACTTATGAGATGTTTAGCAAGAGTAGGAATATAAGGTGCACATCCAAACCTCGATCTTTTGAGTCCATTTATGAGTAGCATAAATTACCTACTCTCTCACTTATGCATTCATTATCATTCTCTATATAAATGAATTTTTTAAAACCATCAATTATAGACATAGAAAACAAGAACTCTTTGTGATAAGTCATGTGAGAACTAGCACCACTATCTATTTACCATGGATCCAATGCACATAAGACTTGAAGACATCATAAGTGAACTCTCGTCAATCTCACCTATAATTAAATTACCTTGCTTACTACCCTCTTCTTCATTCGACTTCTTCTTGAAGCATTCACTTGCAAAATGGTCAAGCTTCTTGCAATAAAAGAATTTTGGCTGTGATTTGTTTCTCTTGCCTTATAAGAAGTAAGTATTTTATTTTTGGATCTAAACTTCTGATTGCCACCTCTTCTTTCCTTGTCCTTGCATTTTTCTTTGATGAAGAACGTTCCATTCTTGCTTGTTGTTGGTGGAGATGCCTTCTCTTGTCTTCATGTTCACAATTCTATGCCTCTTGAGCACTAGCACACGTTGCAGAGCTTTCCAAGGAGGGAACGTCCTCTTGAATAACAAAGCAACGGACCGGGTTTCCATAACCACTTCCAAATCCATTGAGAAATATCTGAACAAGCTCCTCTTCCTTGATTGATTTTCTCCTCCAATGTCTTCAAGCTCCATGTTGATTGATTTGATCTTGATGGTATAGGCATTGGCCGACTTGCCTTCAAATCAATAGCTTTGATTGACTTGATTCTTAAAAATCCTTGAGATTTTATTGTCTTCATGAATCCATTATGATTTGTTCCAAGCCACCTTTGCTACAGTAACTCTCTTCAACTCTTTTATAACCTCATTAGACACATTCATCTTGATGATGTGTAGAGCTAGTCTTGCACTTTTGTCACACTTGATTCCTTCTTATGGTTTTGGGTCATTTCCTCCACCTATAGCATAATGTCCATCAATTCTTATATCAGAACTGACTATTTCATCTTGATCTTCCAAATAGAGTAATTAAAAGATGTTAATCTTCCAGCTGACTCTAAAACTATGTTTCAACAATACACCTTGATCTAGCTTCAAAAATGGTAATTGATCCAAACAAGATTGATAAAATGAGCTTGGAGAATGACGAGGATCACATCCATGGTAAAACACACACTTCATTCATGTACTACTACGTGACATAGAAATCACAATACCAACTAGAGAGAGAAAATGTAGTCAAAGTGTAGACACTTCCTCTTCTTAGCATCATCAACAAATAATAGACATACATGAAAAGGGATTTACCCTATTTAGAGTTTCTTGTAGCTCACATCTAAAACATTCTTCATGGAAGGGGCCAAGGAGGTCCAATGACATTTCTTTATTGTTTTTTCATATAGTTTGCAATACTAATGGATGATGGCCAATTTAGTGAATCTACACCATTATGTATTGGATGGCTATGATTCAAGGTGCAACCCTAGTTTATAGACCTGTTTATTTTTAGCATGCGTGCAACTATAAATAGGCTAAAGTTAATTCATTAAGAATCTCTCATTTTTGGTGATGAATTGGAGAGCAAAAATTGTTGAAAATTGTCACTTCTCACTTGACATTGGTTCATGTAAATATTGATCAAACATTAGAATATGTTGATGATATGATTTCACACGTGTGGAGCATGTTCCCATGTGTGAAAGGATGTACTTTTCATGTTTGTATATATCCAAATTGATTTTGTATCATTCTAGTTAGTGTGAACATGAAATGACTAGTTTTTAGTCAAGTTGACTAGTCACCTACAAATTAGCTTTTCCTTGCATGTGCATGAGTAAATGCTCCCACATGGCAAGTGGATGTTCACATGTGTGTATAGAGTACTAGAAGATAAGAGTTGACCATTTTCCTTAGATCCTATTTTGTAGGGAATATTCCTATATTCTAGGAGACTAGCTTTTTGGATTTTAGTCATATTCTAGAAGGTCAACTATTGGATAAGGATCAAGGATGGATCAAATGGATAGATATGAGTGATGTGGCACTCTTCACACGTGTGAAGGCCTGCTGGACTGTACCAGACTCATGGATGTACTTGATCCATAAAAGGATCATCATTTTGCTAAGAAAATTGATGAGACTTTTGCACTCTACACTTTTGTGAGATTTCTAGTCATTTGTCTTGTGATTTTTATGCATGATTGCTATCTAGTATCATTGTACTTGTTGTTTCAGGTGCAGTCCGTACAGTGGACAGTACTCCACACGTGTTAAGCCGCTCTCACTAAAAAATGATGTGTTGATCCATTGCTCTTGCTTAAATCCAAGTGTAGTGAATCTAGATCAAGATCTAATGTGTAGAACTTGATAGATTCATTGATTAAGCAACCAATAACTCTCTATGATTGTAAAGTACAATCATTATTGTCCTAAAAACTGTAAAATTTATCATGGTATCAGAGCTAAGTAAGAGAGTGATCATTGAATCATAAATCTTGTAAAGATCATTGGCAAAATTTGTTTTTTGGCCAATACTAGTGAGGGCGAGTTCTTCTAGAGTGATAGCTTGTAATCATTTGGATCAAAACGACTTGGAGGCTGTGTATGTACTTTTCACACGTGTGAAACCGTACAGCAACTTTCAATTCAAGTTACTTTGTGTTTTTTGGTCCCAAAATCACAATACTAGTTCATTTTTGGTGCTTTTTGAAGCATAGTATTGATCTAGATTCATTCTAACTAATGCCTATGACCAAATAGTGTTTTGGATCATTGAAGCATTTCTTTTTAGAGTCTAAGATCAGATCTAAGAGGCTGATTTGTTCAGATCCTTAGTTGAAGTGAAATCTCTAAGAAAAGTGTAAAGCAATTTTTTTTTGTGAGAGTGAAAGCTAGAAATTTTTGGTAAGATCTTTGAGTATCATTCAAGCTTGTGTGTTAGTTTGATAGAGACAAGCCTATAGGCATTCTAGTAAGCTTTAGGCCACTTCATAGATCTTTTAAAATTCAAAAATCTTTGTGATTTTTAAAAGAGCATTCATTCTAAAATGTCATCCATGGGTGGATATTTGATGGAACCAAGTGAGAGACTCACTTCCACAAATTATTCCATTTGGAAAGTGAGAATGGAATCACTCCTAGTGATCCATGATCTATATGACATAGTTCAAGGAGTAGAGGAAGAGCCTCAAACTCCCCAAGAACAAGCCAAATACAAGAAGAGAGCAAGATTAGCTCTACATTGCATAAAGTTAAATGTATGCAATGACCTCTTGAAAGAGGTGTCTTCTTGTACCTCATCCAAAGAGGCTTGGGATTCATTAAAGAGCATTTATGAATCCAACAATACTTCAAGAATCCTCATGCTAAGAAATCAAGTTTTCCAAAGCATGAAAGGAAGTGGAGAGAGTGGACAAGAGTATGTTCTTAGGATCAAATCTCTTAACAAGGAGTTAAGTGCAATAGGAGAGAAGATCCAAGATCAAGAACTAGTACAAATCATTTTGAATGGTCTACGTGATGAGTTTACCAACTTAGTCCAATCATTTGCCATTCAAGACTCTCTTCCATCCATTGAAAAGTTGCACAATGTTCTTGTGGCCGAGGAGAGTAGGCTTCTACACCTCAAGACAAGAATGGATAGCATGTCACTTAATGGAGGAGAGGAGAAAGCTAACTTTACATCTAAAGGCAAGAAAAAGCAAAATCCATTCAAGAAAAATCAAGGCAAGGAGGCCGAGATGAAGAATGGAGGATCTACCTCCAAAGGCAAAGTGAAGAACAAGGCAAAACTAAAGTGTTTCTTTTGTGGAAAGAAAGGACACTTTTCCTCAGAATGCTACTTGAAGAAGAATCAACAAGCCAAAGGAGATCAAGGGAACATTGCTCAAGAGGAAGAATATGAGGATGGATTCAACACATCCTTAATGGTTGCATCTACACCAACTTCAAGTCAAGACAAATGGTGGATAGATAGTGGGGCTAGTTCCCACATGTCCTTTAACAAGCATTATTTTTCTACTCTTCTATCTTGTAATGACTCTAAGAAGTCAATATACACTGCTAGTGATCAAGCATGCAAGATAGATGGCATAGGATCTATACCTCTTTGTTTAGGCACATCTAAAAGGATAGATCTAGATAATGTTTTGTATGTTCCTACCATTTCAAGAAACTTGCTTAGTGTAGGACAATTAATGGACAATGGACTAGATGTACATTTCAAGAATGGAGTTTGTTCCATCTTGAAAAATGATAAGTGCATAGCTAGTGGCATTAAGCAAGGTAGACTTTTCAAGTTGGATGCTAATGTTGCAAGTGAAAGTGTGAACTTGGCTAGGGAGGAGCTAACTCAAGTGGAGCTTTGGCATAAGAGATTAGGCCATCCTAATCTTCAATCTATGGAGTCAATGGCAAGCAAGGAACTAGCTCTCGGCCTACCAAGAGCTTTCAAGAAGTGTGGAAAAATGTGTGAGGCATGTGGCCTTGCAAAGTCACACAAATCTTCTTACAAGAAATCTTCATCAAGATCTCTCTCTCCCTTGGATCTCATACATTCTGATGTACATAGTTTTTCACATGCAAGTAATGGAGGTGCCTTGATGTATGTAACTTTTATAGATGATTGTACTAGATTCACATGGATTGAGTTACTATCAAAGAAAAATCTTGTTTATGAAGCTTTCATTAAGTTCAAGTCTCTAGTAGAGAAACAACTTAGTACTTCTATCAAAGCACTAAGATGTGATAATGGAGGAGAGTACACCTCCAATAAAATGAAAGACTTTTGTGAGATCAATGGTATTAAGTTACAATACACTTGTTCCTACACCCCTCAACAAAATGGGGTGGCCGAGAGGAAAAATAGGAGTCTATGTGAGTGTGCAAAGTCCTTGAGGCTTGATGCATCACTTCCCATCTCATTTTGGGGAGAAGCCATAACATGTGCTAATTATTTGTGTAATAGACTTCCTAGTAGTGCTATAGATGGGATCTCACCTTATCAAGCCTTGTTTGATAAGAAACCCAATGTAAAATATTTTAAGATCTTTGGATGTACTTGTTATGTACACATTCCTTTGGAGACTAGAAGGAAAGAAGATGCTACCTCCTTCAAAGGAATCTTTGTTGGCTATGGAGAAAATAGCAAGGGATATAGGATATATGATCCTACATCCAAGAAAGTAAAGGTAAGCAAGGATGTACTTTTTGATGAGTCACAATTTGCTAAGAGCTTGTCAAATGGATCTAACCCATTGTGCATTGAAGATCTTGACAAATCCGAGGAGGATCTTGACAAACCCGAGGAGGATCATGACAAACCCGAGGATGGAGATTTGGATCCAAGTCAAAAGGGGCCAAGAAGATCATCAAGGAGCAAGGCCGAGCCCTCAAGGCTTACCTATGTGGACAAGGGAAAGCAAAAGGAAGGCTCTACATCTTCTACCTCTTACTCTTTTTTAGCTACATTGATTGAAGAACCATCATCTTTTGAAGAAGCATGTAAATCTAAAGTTTGGAGAGATGCAATGCAAGTAGAGTATGATGCATTAGAAGAAAATCCTACTTGGAATCTTGTAAATCTTCCAAGAGGAAAGAAACCACTTGCATGTAAGTGGATTTATAGAATTAAGTACAATCAAGATGGATCTATTAGTAAATACAAAGCTAGGCTTGTTGCTAAGGGATTTCTTCAAATAAAAGGATTGGATTATGAAGAAACATTTGCACCTGTAGCTAAGCTTGTAACTATTAGATTAATCATTTGCATTGCTACTTTGTTCAAATGGGATCTCTACCAAATGGATGTGACAAATGCCTTCTTGAATGGCTTCTTAGAAGAGGAAATCTACATGATGCAACCCGAGGGCTTCATCAAGATTGGTGAGGAGCAAAAGGTGTGCTACTTAAGGAAGAGCCTATATGGCTTGAAGCAAGCACCTAGAGCTTGGTACTCTAGGTTGCATGATTTTCTCTATTCCCTTGGCTTTGTACTAAGTGCTTATGAACCTTCTTTATATTTCAAATGTAATGAAGGAAAGATCATCATTTTAGTTCTTTATGTTGATGACATCATTATGACAGGAAATGATGATGATGGCATAGGCAAAGTAAAAGTTGACTTATCTAGTGAGTTCAAGATGGTAGATCTAGGCTTCCTAAAGTTTATACTTGGGATAGAAGTGTCTAGAAGTAGCAATTGTACTTTCATAAGTCAATCTAAGT
Source organism: Diphasiastrum complanatum (assembly GCA_029204225.1). NCBI lineage: Eukaryota > Viridiplantae > Streptophyta > Lycopodiopsida > Lycopodiales > Lycopodiaceae > Diphasiastrum > Diphasiastrum complanatum. The sequence goes on from CM055099.1 coordinate 53,371,880, forward strand.
ATGCTACTTCCATTCTTGAAAGATTTGGTATGAAAGATTGTAAGGGGATTGACACCCCTATGGAGCATGTTGTGAAAGCAACTAATGAAGGTGATGAAGCATCCTTTGAGGACATCACTCTCTTTAGGAAGCTTATAGGCTCTCTAATCTATTTAACCATCACTAGACCTGACTTAAGTTTTTGTGTAAGCAAGTTGAGTCAAAGTATGCAAGCTCCTTTAATTCATCATTGGAAAAGTGCCAAGAGAGTACTTAGATATGTTTCTAGTACTAGATTTTTTGGTATACTTTATGAAGGATCTAACTTGCACTTGAGAGCCTACTCGGATTCAGATTTTGCAGGTGACAAGATGGATAGGAAGTCCATTAGTGCATTTGCAACATTTCTTTGTGGAGGAGTGATATCTTGGCTTTCCAAAAAGCAAGATACAATCTCACTATCTTCTTGTGAAGCCGAGTACAAGGCATTGACTTCAACAACCAAAGAGCTCTTATGGCTAAGAAGACTCTTGATGGAACTACATGTGCTAGAGGCCGAGGAGATCCCTTACATATTTTGTGACAATCAAGCTTCTCAACAAATTGCTTCAAATCCTATCTTCCATGCTAGAACAAAGCATATTGAGATAGCTCACCACTTTGTGAGGGAGAAGGTACAATCCAAGGAAGTGCAACTACATCATGTACCATCATCCGAATGCATAGCTGATATCTTAACCAAACCATTGTCCAAAGATCCATTTTTTAAGTTAAGATATGCTCTTGGAATTGTAGATAGATGTACACTAGATTTGCCAAGTTAGAAGTGAGGAGGAGTGTTGAAAATTGTCACTTCTCACTTGACATTGGTTCATGTAAATATTGATCAAACATTAGAATATGTTGATGATATGATTTCACACGTGTGGAGCATGTTCCCATGTGTGAAAGGATGTACTTTTCATGTTTGTATATATCCAAATTGATTTTGTATCATTCTAGTTAGTGTGAACATGAAATGACTAGTTTTTAGTCAAGTTGACTAGTCACCTACAAATTAGCTTTTCCTTGCATGTGCATGAGTAAATGCTCCCACATGGCAAGTGGATGTTCACATGTGTGTATAGAGTACTAGAAGATAAGAGTTGACCATTTTCCTTAGATCCTATTTTGTAGGGAATATTCCTATATTCTAGGAGACTAGCTTTTTGGATTTTAGTCATATTCTAGAAGGTCAACTATTGGATAAGGATCAAGGATGGATCAAATGGATAGATATGAGTGATGTGGCACTCTTCACACGTGTGAAGGCCTGCTGGACTGTACCAGACTCATGGATGTACTTGATCCATAAAAGGATCATCATTTTGCTAAGAAAATTGATGAGACTTTTGCACTCTACACTTTTGTGAGATTTCTAGTCATTTGTCTTGTGATTTTTATGCATGATTGCTATCTAGTATCATTGTACTTGTTGTTTCAGGTGCAGGCCGTACAGTGGACAGTACTCCACACGTGTGAAGCCGCTCTCACTAAAAAATGATGTGTTGATCCATTGCTCTTGCTTAAATCCAAGTGTAGTGAATCTAGATCAAGATCTAATGTGTAGAACTTGATAGATTCATTGATTAAGCAACCAATAACTCTCTATGATTGTAAAGTACAATCATTATTGTCCTAAAAACTGTAAAATTTATCAAAAATCACACTACATTGTCTATATTTGCTTCTACCTTTCTCTCTAAAGTGTCCGTATCCTTTGCTCTCTTGAACCAAGCTTTAATACATGAAACAAATGCATATCCTATCATGGATGTGCTGTTTATTATTTTAAATCAAGATTTCAGTATTATGTGGACCCTCTCTATATTCAAAAGCATTGGAACCAAGATCATGATATACTTGCTAGTTTACTAATTTTGCAACAAACAAATTTAAAGATTAAAGATTGTCCAAATTTTGATGTTTTTTTGGTTTTCTTGCTATTTGAAACTTTGTTGGTATCAAAGCTTTGGTTGAACATCTTCCATTTTTTGTTCAGCTGATCCAGGTGGTTTTGTGCAAGGTTAAAGACTCATTCAAATAGTGAAGATAAAAAGGCAATTTTCACTATCTTTGGTGTTTCTATTTTGCCATAGAGGGGTTTTCCTTCACATAGGCATGATACCCTATATTCCTATTACTAAAAGTGCATTTGAACTATATCTCATCAATAAAAATTCATTCTGATTTGCATTTGGTAGTGATTTACATCAAAATTGCTACATTGTCTCATAGAATTGCCAATTGAGTAGAAGATTTGCAAGTACACCTATTCATGATAAAAAATGATCACTTACAAGTATTTAGAATCTATTCCATTACACATATATAGTATTATTGGAACAGAAGATTAGAATTTGTGCATATCATCTTCATTTAATCAAGTTTGATCTATATTTTCACTATGTAATCAAAATGGCACTTCATGGCAATAGTCTTGGAAACAAGTGATAAACTGACATCTTTTAGTTAATATATTTGGAGAATGAGGAATGTAATCTTTGTTGGTGATACACAATTTGATGGAAATTGTATTTGTTGTTGAAGGGACCCTTCAACAAGTGCAAAGTGGAGTTAGGTTGACAAGAGAGGTAGACTAGCTCTACATGTCATCAAAATGAATGTGTTCAATGAAGTCAACATGGAGTTGGAGGGAGCCATTATGAAAAAGGAGGACTGGAACACATTACAAGACTCTATAAATCAAGAGGTGTTATCTTGAAGAGTCAAGGAGACACCTACCTTGAAGAAATTACATAATGAGTTGTTGCGCAAAGATTCTATACATGCCAACATACCAAGTAAGCAAGGGTGAAGCTTCACTCGATCAACTCAAGGGACAATGAAAAAGCCTTCTTCATCAAAATGGAGAGAAGGGGTGGATCCAGAAGGGGTAACAAGGAAAGATTTAATTTCACTAATGAAGGTTTTGATGCCTCACTTGAAAGTAACATGAACAAATCTCAAGTTTAATGTTTTCATTGTGGGGAATATGTTCATTGTGCAAGTGAATGCTTTATGAGACATAGACTAACAACTAATGGCTGTGATAATAAAAGAAATAGCACTTATGATATTGGTGATGGCACTCCCAAGAATGGCGGTGAAGTGGTTGGCTTTGATGGAAACATGCTCAGCCAAGGAGGTAATATGATTGGTCTTGAATGTTGCATTAAATATTTAAAAATCGATTTGGAATAATTTTGTTGTTGGAATTAAAAATGTCATTTTTGTAACAAGAAATGTTGTTTGTGTCTTACAAGGATGTGCTTCAAGCACAAGGGAGAATACAAGCAAAGACAAGGGACTCTATGTATCAAGAAATGCACAAGGTATGGTCCATTATCAACTGATGAGTCACTCTTGTGAAAGATTTCAACTAGTTTAATCAAGATTGGTCATAGTTTGATAAATTGTCAAATACACAATTGAGGCCAATTTTCATATTAGACTTAGAGTTTGACTTTTCAAAGCTATAGTAGTCTAAAAGCATTTGAATAAACACTCTTGAAAAGTGTGGAAAACTATAGAACACGAGTTTTTGATAGATTCAATTTGAGTAGTAGAGACATTGAATCTAGTCACAATAATAGTCAAAGTTTTTCATTATGGAGGGAAACCAAAGTTTAAAGTTAGGCTTGGACCTGTTATAAAAGGATGTAACTCGTTGAAGAGAAGACATTCTCTCTATATTATCTCATTTCATGCTTATACATGGTTCTCTTAGATTCATCTATTCATTGGTGCACTATATTGGTGATATCTTGCAATCTTGTGTGTAGAATGCTTATTTTATGTTATTTTCGGATCCACAGGTGTTCAATATAGTAGCTTACTATTTTTGTATAGATAGCAACTTCATTATATCTTATGTTTGATATTTGATCAGGTTCTTAGTGAGTTTGCTTTTCTTTCATTAGGTAGATGTTGGTTTTTCTACATTGGCAGGATTGTTAGAGGTGATCTATTTCTAACCATAGATCAGGTTATGGATTTGGAACTTGCTTGATCCCAAATTATTCACATGGTATCAGAGCTCTTGTGTTGCAGGTTATGAAAGGATCAAGCACATCTATCAAGGATTTGGTGAATATATCAACGCTAGAGCATGCTAGATTGACTTCTACCCAAAAATCGAGTTTCTTGCATATGTAGATGGGATCTTTTGATCTATTGGAAGCTTTTTTGCCGAACTAAATAGGTCTTTTGAAGATAAATTTATTTTAAATATGGTGTCAGTACACAAAATAAATATTTTGATTTGATAAATTTTAATTTTTTTTTTGTACTATGGTACCTGCAAAATGCCCATATAGAATGATGAATTTATGTTTTTCATATGCAACATTATAAGGCATTTCAAAAAAAAATTGGACATGTTTAAATTGCAATTTTTTTTTTCTGAACTAAATATTCTATTTAGAAATTACTTTACTTTGTATCATGTCTTTTCAATTGTTAAATTATATTTTCATGTAATCATAATGAACAATTTTTTGAAAATATAAAAACTTCTATTTTATTTAAGCATACTAGACTTATCAATTGTAGGTGATAGCATTCACGTCACCACAAGCATAACTTATTTCTAGACATTACAAAATGTTTACATAGATCCATCCAAATATCACTGAAACAAATAAACAAATATATGTTGTTCAAAAAACTTACATCATAGTGCAAACTATTTTGGTTAAATATTCATGACTATCTAAAGTGTAAGAAATGTAAAAGCGATCAATAGAAGTTATACAGCAAGTATTTTCTTTATGTGAATGTCATGTACCAAAACGGTAAAACAAATAAATTAATTAATATAGTATTGCTCTTTCTTGCTTGAGTCTATCCATCAAATTTATTATGTACGCTCTCATTGCATGTTCACCAAAGTTATTTTGTTGTAGCCCAAGATGTACACAAATAGCAAATACATCTCCCCTTGAAAGCTTCCATGGCTTAGGTTTCTACATAAGAGCATAAAGAAGCTCCACTTGTTCTAATTCCAACTCCTCGTATAGTGAAGTCTGCTTTTGAGCCATCCCAGTAGCCATTCCTCCAACCGGATGCAGTTTTTGTTCCTTGGTAGATTTTTTTGATTTCCAGGAGTCCCAAGGAACTTCTATCACTTCTCTAAGCATATTATAGTAAGGGTGACTAGTAGTAACCGCTTCTTGTCCAATGAAATGTGACTTTACATAGCTCTCAATGTCTGGAGCTTCTTTCATTTGTTCTAAGCATGGCCACAGGACATCAATAAGATAGTTGTTGTCGGAAAACGAAGTATATGCCTCTGGAAATATAAAATTCAATGGACTGTTCATGCATGATTTGTATGGTGAATAATCTATAAGCACCGTGTTGTGTTTGTTCAGTCTAGGATAAAAATGACGCCATATATAGCACAAGGGTTTGAAATTAGCAGCTACAAAAGGCTTCTCGGGACACATTATACTTGAATGTTGGTAGCAATTTTCTAGGCTCCACAACATGAAAAATGGAAGCTTTTGACATGCCTCCCTTTCCATGAAAGGGCAGATACTAAGCACAGTTTCATAGTCCATAGAGGACCAAATGCCAATATTAAAATTTGACAAAATGTTTTTAAGAAATTCCAACCACCCATGTTGCAACAAGTTCATTGAATTGATTTTTACTACTAAAGAATAACACTATTGTGGTTCAATAAAAATGATATTTTGGCGAACCTAGTTCGTCAAAAACAGTAATTGTAAATAAATCTTCAGTTATGAACTTTTAGTGCTAGATGGACATGCTCAACTAATGTACTATAGAAATTTGTTCTAAGAGAACGTCTATGCTTGTACAAAAAGTTGATTATAATTTTTAATTGGAAATGGTAGTGGTGCTTACAATAAATATGACAGAATGAGTTCCACTATTGAAAAATTTCACTATCTTGCCCCATAAAAAAATTATATTTGCGAACCTAGATCATGAATGTTGTAGTTGTAAATGAATCTTCAACTATGAAAAATTAGTGATGGATGTTGGCATGCTCAAATTGTTATTTAATGAAAATTTCTAACAAGAGAATGTCTTTACTTTTATAGGCATTGTATATAACTTAAAAGTGGGAATGTTAGTGGTGCTTACAATAAAAACAAAAGAATGTAAACTTGGTGAGATATTTTCATTGGATCCAAATGCAACTTGTCATGGAAAACAGATTGGTATCAGAAGATGCTCAATCATTGTTCATGCAGCCACTCAGAAAGGAAAGTTATTGCCTGCTCCTACAATGGATGTCGATACTTTGGATGAAGCAATTGGCAGTTTTGTGATTTGGCGTATTCACCAGGAATACTTCTAGATTTCTTACAATTAGAAAACAAATATTTCTAAGTTATCGGAGAGTAGATGAGAGTGCTTCATCATATGTCATGAGAGTTAAGGATCTTCATCAAGAGTTAGCTAGTATTGGTGATGCTCTTGTTCAAGTAGTCCTAAATGGACTTAGAGATGAGTATGAAAATATTGTGCAGACTTATGTTGTCAGGGAGAATCTTCCATCCTTGGAGACACTGCAAGGTGTTCTCATTGCTGAAGAAAGCAGGCAAGAGAACAAGATGCTGAGGATCAACAGACTTTCATTGAAAGATGGTGGAGATGACAAAGCACTCTTCATCAAAGACAAGTCAAGAGGCAAGGGCAAAGGACAACAACAGTTCAAGAAGGACAAAGCCAAAGAAGGTGGTGAGGATCAGTCCTCACAAGCTGCAACATCCAGTGGCAAGAAGAAGTTGTCATAGATCAAGTGTTTTTTCTGTGGCAAGAAATGACACTATGCATCAAACTGTTTCAAGAAGAAGAACCAATCTAAGCAAGCTAACCTTACTAATGAGGATGAGTGTGAGGGTGTTGAGAGTGACAGAGAGGATTCATTAATGATGTCTATTTTTTCATCTTTTCCTTTTAAGAATGAAGAAGTCTAGTGGATAGATAGTGGGGCTAGTTCCCATATGTCTAGTTCTAGGAACTCTTTCACTAATCTCATGCCATATCTAGGTGCAAAAAGATCAATCTATACTGCTAATGATGTAGAGTGTAGGATTGAAGGAATAGGTAGTATTCCACTGCATGCATCATCATCAAAATATTTTTGCTTACATGATGTACTTTATGTACCTAGATTGACTAAGAATCTCATTAGTGTAGGATAGTTGTTTGATAGTGGATTGGATGTCAAGTTTCAAGTTGACAAGTGTATAACTCAAGAAAAAATGAAGTTATTGCTCAAGGATCTAGAATTGATAAGTTGCACAAACTAGATTCTAGGGAGAGGGCTAACATTTTTAATATTGCTTATGAGACCAAGGTTTTTCAGGAGGATCTGTGGCATAAGAGATTGGGTCATCCCAATTTCAAAGCCATGCAATCTGGTCAAGGAAGGAAAAGTTGTTGGACTACCAAAGACGTTGTCAAAGGAGCTTCTACCTTGTGAAGCTTGTGTGCTGGCAAAATCACACAAAAGGCCTTTTCCTAGATCAAGCATCAAAACAAAGCAATCATTTGAACTAGTGCACTCTGATGTTCATTTCTCATCAACTAAGAGCAAAGGAGGAGCAAACTGCTTTGTTTCCTTTGTAGATGATTAAACAAGATATTCTTGGATCTATATGTTGTCTTCAAAAGCCATGTTTTTCTTACTTTCAAAGCTTATGTAGAAAAGCAGTTTTTTTTTAAGTTGAAAGCTTTGAGAAGTGATAGTGGAGGAGAATCCACTTCCAATAAGTTTAAAGACTTTTGTGAGAGAGAAGGCATTCAAAGAGAGTTTTCTTGTTCATATACTCCTCAGCAAAATGGAGTTGCAGACAGAAAAAATAGAACTTTGTGTGAATGTGCAAAATCCATTAGGCTAGAAGCTTCTCTGCCTAAAGAATTTTGGGAGGCACTTGCATGTGCAAAATATCTTTGTAATAGGCTTCCAAATCTTATAATAGGAGGAAAAACATCATTTGAGATGTTGTATAAGAAAAAGCCTAAGGTAGATCATCATAGGATTTTTGGTTGTGTATGCTTTGTGCATGTGCCTCTAGAAACTAGGAAGAAGGAAGATCCTAGTGCAGTTAAAGAAATTTTTGTAGGATATGCATCCACTAAAAAAGCATACAAAGTATATCTTCCTTCTACTGACAAGAATATTGTTAGTAGAGATTTGATCTTCCATGAAAATCAGAAGTTTAACTTGGATGATGCACAGATCAATGAGTCTCATGCAGGATCAATCATCAATCTTGATGCTGCTCAAGAGGTGGTGAGGCCGAGCTTGAGGAGGAGCAAATTCAAGCTACCACACCAAGAAGATCTACACAAGCAAGATCTAAGCCAAGGAGGCTCACATATGATGGAGGAGGAAGGCAAGTGGAAGGTGAAACTTCCTATCATGCTCTCTTCATATCAGATGAAGAGTCTAAAGATCTCCAAGAAGCCCTTCAATCCAAGATGTGGGTTGAATCAATGACCCAAGAGTTTGAAGCCTTGACCTTGTGCCAAAGGCTAGTCACAGATCAAAGGTCTTGACTATGAAGACACCTTTGCACCAGTTGTAAAAAATGGTAACAATTTGAATACTTATATCTCTTGCATGTTTTCACAATTGGAGTATGTTCCAGCTTCATGTTTCTAATTCATTTCTCAATGGTTACCTTGAGTATGAGATTTACAAGGAGCAACCTCCAGGTTTTGTGAAAGAAGGTGATGAATCAAAAGTTTCCAAGTCTCTATGGACTGAAACAAGCACCAAGGTCTTGGTATGCAAGGCTCAACTATATTCAAATCCAACAAATAGCAAATACAACAAAGCATGATAGATGGAGGAATAGAGTTAGAGAGCAAGGACATTCACAAGTCCATTCCATAAGAGAACCAATCTGCTTGTATTGAAATGAAGATTCGAACATGAGGAGCAACTCAAGTTTGCCCCTATTTGTGGTGGAGAGGAGGACCTTGGCCTCAAAATCCTATTGGCCCATTTCTACCTCCCTAACTATTCAAACCTAAAAAAGATTGGGAACCTATTCAATAATTGGAGGGAACCAATTTGAAATTGAAATTTGGTGGGAACGCCTAATTTATTCACTAACTTGACATTTAGGCCCTGCGACATTAAAAGTCTCATAAAAAGGCCTAAAGTCCTTTTATTGACTTTCTAATTATCAAATAGCTATATGATCATCAGGTTGGACTCACACGCAGGGTGCCAAATCCCTCTCTCTTATTAACTAGGGTTAGGATTGCCTTGATATCCACAAACCCTCCAACAGCTTGATTGTGTGTGTGTGTGTGTGTAATCGAGGGTAGACATCATAGACAAAGGGATGATAAGATTTAGATGTTTTTACGTGAATTTCTAGTACATTGTTGGTGTCACAACACATCCAACATTTTACAAGACACATGGAACAATCATCTTCTATCTACCTTATTGAGAGATTCAATGGCATATCATATGAAGATGATATTATTGGAAAAAGATTTATGGAAATTTTTATCTCTATTCAATAAAGGCCCAATATCCTGGGACAACCAAGAGCATACCTCAATAGCATTATCATCAACTGAATCAGAATATATTGTTGTCACAAAGGCTATCAAAGAAGCACAATCGCACTATCTTTGAATCTAAGATTTCATTCTTGAAGTAAGCATATCAAAATCAAATACTACTACGTAAGGAAAAAAGTTCAGAGCAAGGAATTTTCACTTATTTTTTGGTATTAGACGACTTCACCAAAGCACTATGAAAAGGCAATCATATTCAATATAATTATGTTTAAAGTTAAAAAAACTTATAGGATCTACATTAGAGAGAAATGTACTTTGGAAGTGTCGCATGTGATAACATGCACTTTGCCGATTCAACTAAGGTTATGTTCTTTCTCTCAGCAAGACCACTTGACTGAGGCGAATAGGAGGTAATGTATTGTTGTTCAATGTTGTTGTTATGGCAATACTCCTTGAATTCGGTGGAGATGTATTCTCCCCCGTTATCTGACCTTAGTGCTTTGATTTGTTTGCCAGTTTGATTCTCAACATGCTCTTTGAATTGTCTCAATTTGATGAAAGCCTCTGATTTATGTGTAATGAAATAAATAGCTGTTCTTCTGGAGAATTTGTCAATAAAAGTAATGAAATACTTTGCATCTAGCAATGAAGGACATCTGTATGAACAACATCTAATGGACCTTTTGTTGCATGCCTATGGTTTGATCTAAAAGAAATCCTAGCCTGCTTTCCAAAGACGTAGCTATGACAGATAGGGAGATCGACCTTACCAGAAGGATATTCGAGATCTAGAACCATGGATTGTCTAGACATGCTCAAAATATGATGGTCCAATCTATATAAGTAACCCTGCCTCTTGCCGAGTGCAAGGATCTTATTACTCCTATGAATAATTTTGCATTGATCAGATTTGAATTCTACCTTATGACCTAAATCTACAATTCTACTTACTGATAATAGATTTGTAGAGAGTTTAGGAACATATAAGACCTTTGATAGTAGTTTGAATTGATCATTCTAGAATTGCAATCTTACAGTACCTTCACCATCAATAGTGTGAGTACTATTGTCACCAAGATGAACAATTTTTTTCATGCTGTAAGGCATGTAGGGGTTGAAAATCTCACGTTGATTGGTCATGTGTTGAGTTGCTCCAGAATCAAGAAACCATGAATCATTCAAAAATGCGCTTTGATCTGTGACCTGAATGCGCCTTCGTCCACTTTGACCTGGGGAGATGATGAAACTGTGTTTGCTTGTTGATCAAGTTGCGTGGTTGTATTTTTTGCTTGGAGAATTCGGCAATCCTTGATCTCATGGTTATTGTGCTTGCAATACCTACAAAACATCTTCTTTGACTGTGAATTTGATTATTGTAGTTGACTTTGAGTCAACTTATGATTCGTTGCAGCCTTCTTGGAGCATTTCTACTTCTGTTGCTTAGAGCCTTTGTTGACATGTAGAGCCTGAGAGGAGGAAGTAGACAAAGTGTCTTGACTTTTTCTATTGTCTTCTTGCAACAACATAGTGATAACTCTAGTAAGAGTTAAATCTGAGTGTGTCGATATGATCATCACCCAGTTCTCATATGTAGAGGGCAAGCTTGAAAGCAATGTCATAATTGCATCTTGATCGTCTATGACTGATCCAACAGCGGCCGTCTGTTGCAAGAGATTTTTAAACTGGTTAATGTGACTCTGAAGAGAATCACCATCAGACATCTTGAATGTGAAGAATTTCTTTCGTAGAAGTAACTTAGTAGTTATGTCCCTCACGTCATATAGTGAGTTCAAGATGTCCCCAAACGTCTTTTGACGTTTTAGCTTCAGCTATGTGTCCAATCTGTGTATTTGATATATTGAGGTTAATAAGCACGAAAGCTTTACCATCCTCCGATTTCCACTTTGAGTCTTATGTGTTGTCTTCAGATTTTACTTCTGTACCTGTAACAACATCCCATAACTTGTTGGAGATTAGCAAGGTCTTCATCTTAAATATCCACAAATGATAATTGGATCCATTCAGCTTGTCTACAATAAGACCAACTTTACTTTGAGAATCCATTTGGAACTTAGTCTGTCGATTGTATCGATGACGCTAAGATGTAGTAGTGCCAACAACAGGAAATCAATTCTCTGATACTGAAACGATGAAAGGAACTAAAGAATATGATATCAATTTGATATCGTGAAAGATATCAAGTATTAGAGCTTTCACTCTGATATCAAAATAGTATTCGGACCTGAAGAAGAATCAACGCTCTGATACCATGATATAATGCTCTGATACCATGTTGGAAAATATGATAGATAATGTCTTCCTACTTCCAGTGCATGACTATGCCTATCAAAAATTGAACAAAGCAGTAGTGATGAAAATCACGTTCAATCTTTAGCAACTAACTTTGAAATTGCTACATACTAAGTGATTACGTAGCCAAACATAAAGTATTGAATTCTCAGACGATTTCTATCAATTACAAAAGCAATACAGTGATGCATGCATTCTAACATATACTGAACGCAATAAGAAGATAGTATTGATTCAGAAAAACAAAATCAGATGCTAATGAGTGTAAGACAATAGAGGATAGAAACCACGCACTCTAAGTTGTCTCTGAGTAACTAAGAATAAGTCTGATAATAAGCAGCTCTGCTGATAAGCAGTAGCGCAATAGCAACTCTAAAATAAATCTCTAAAAGATTGAGCTAGAATGCTCAAGAGAGTTCAAGCTTGAAAGCTTGATAGAGAGCTAACAACAATACTTTCTTATTATGAATGATCTGCTTGATAAGAGCATAGGAAGCATCGTGTAATAACACTCAGCCCCTTCACATTCACAATATACATTTCAGATTTTGATCATTGATAATGAGATGTATGAATAGCTGATTTATACTAAGTAATT